>QVTF01025052.1:0-220000 GCA_003573665.1 Oxygymnocypris stewartii | reverse complement strand
CCTTTCCCTTCTGAGACACTTAAGTAGATCAAAGCTTAAGCCCAAGGCCATCTCTGGCATATGAAAACACTACACACACATAATTAACATACACCCCGTTTAGATCGTAAATGTGTATCTTTCATCCTGTATTTCTCCATTAATGTCATGTCTGTCTGTTGGGTGACGGCAGTGACCACACAGCAGAGCTGAACTCATCTGATCTGACTAAGGCTCGACTCTGACACTTGACCTGTTCGTATACACTCATCTGTACGGAGAACATACTTTCCAAATGAAATATTAAACGTACATTGCACGTGAATGTAGGTCATGGTTAATTGATTTATTCCATCCACATGTTTATGGTTTCTGTTAATGTCAAACAATTTTACTAAAAGCACATGCAAGCCGTGCAGCTGAACACTAACCGGCCTGTGATGAAAACCTTCATCGGCGGAACGGCCCGTTAGAGCTCGTCAGCTCTGAGTGATTAGCTGAAATAATGTCTCTGTCAGCCTTAATCACATTAAAACGTGGTTAACATTTAATTTTTCTCTCTTCATATGCAAAAATTTCCACTAGATTTGCAGTGAAGGCCATTGAAATTCCATTATAAAATAATAAAAATTTCAGGCATCATTTATTCAGAGAGAAAGAGTGGAAATGGATGAAGAAAGTGCTGAATCTTTCTATTAGCACAGGGCTGAGAAATGATCTTCAGCTGTACGGGATGTGAGGACTGAGACCAGATGCCCCGGACACACATTCACCCAAACACTGACCCCCATCATCGGTGACCCCGCTGACTATGATTTACACACGTTTGCTTTCGATTGGATAGACTGTATAGTAAGATACATAGGGTTCAAATTACTTTTGACTTATTTGGAAAAAGCTAACTATGACAACAATGTACTGGTGATTTTTAGTGGATATTTGTAGTCAGATTCCCTCAATTCACCATAAAACAGTGCATTTATTTCAAGTATATCGGTGCCTACATATTTAACTTATAACCATTTATTTCATTTAGTTATGCAATGCTCATCGACTTGAAGTACTAAAATATGCTTACCTTACAATGTACTGATAACCAAGGTGGTAAAACAGAAAACCACACATAAGTTCATTATAAGTTGCCTGTCTATAAAAAAGGCAATGCTATTACATACGGTTCACAGGGACAAACAAGCAAAGACAAAACACCATCATGGTAACACACATGACACTAGTAATGCAATAACGTTCACTAAATAACAGAATATGTAACATAAAACACCCAAATTGATGTAAAATTTAAATAAAATATATTTATATGTGATTATACATATGGGAGACTTCTGGGTTTGACCTTTACAGTTTTTACAGTATGGTAATTTATTGTTTTTACTTCCAAAACCATGAATTTGACAGTGTTTTATTGTAAAATGACATATGTGCTGTTAAACCATTTACAATTTTTCATCATATATACTAACTTGCCGTTAAACAAATTAACAGGTTTTTAATGCATCATTTTATAGTACTTGTCTTTCTTAAATACATAAAGTTTTATTTTCAGTTAAAGAGTGTGCTATTTTAAAAATGATTCACACTTCAATATTTGATATTTGTATTTTCTAAGTAGCATTCTGCATTGTTGCATATTGTTTAATATATACGCAATAGCGCATTAAACAACATTATTTTTCAAATTGTTTAATAGAGAAAAGGAATAATTAATTACCCTTACTAAAACTTCCAGTTTTTCACAATGCATCACATTCACCAACATGTTGTCCCTGTTTTCTGTTTCCTGTCTCGTGCTGTCATTTCCGTGATGTCTTCTGTCTTATTTGCGTCAAATTTACACCTCTTCAACAGAAATGAACTGACAAGATATGACTTATTCAAGAGCAATTATTCTATGCCGTAACACACCTTTTTCAAAATAACAAATCTGTAAAATGACTCAAACGAAATTTGTTCACCATTTGTCAAGCTGTTTGTTCTGGGGCAAATAATTGGGGAGACTCATGCTATCCCCGTGTCATAAAGTTGTTCAAATTGGCGATGAAAGTGGTACTGACAGCGTATCAGATCGTTTAATTGACAGCGGTGTGTGTGTGTGGCGTCACGGCGAGAGCAGGTGTTTTGCTCTTCTCTTTCTCGGTGTGTGTGTGTGTGTGCGCGCGCGCGTCTGGGCCCGTGTCACTCAGTGCCAGGACCTCGAGACCTCCGCGCTCATTTAGCGCTAACATTATGAAAATCATCCCTCAGCCCTAAAGCGAGAGATCTTTGTTACGACTCGCGGCTCTGTCAAGCCTTCACCAATTACACTCGCAGGTACAATGGTCTATTGAGTGGAGCGCAGCCCTTGACTGGCGCGGCGACAGTGATTTGTGAATCGTTACCGCGTCGATGGAGGAGAGCTCCGTACCTGAGGAATGCAAATAATGTCAAATAATGCCGCCAAACCGAACTACAGCTACTATTACCGCAGATTGGATTTTTCTTCCTTTCTTCGCCTCTCACGGGTGTGAAGTTTTCAACTAAATGTAAATTTCTCTCCATCAGAAGTGGCCACTAGCTCCGAATGATGACTTTGACTCTCAGCTCAGGCTGAAGTGCCTCTGGTGGAAGTGCGGTATATAAAAAACAGCAGATTTCGGCCTATACTGTAGCATTACTTTAGAATGACAACATGTGCTGATTGCATGTTCTCCGAAAGATGTGCAGTCCACCTGGAGGAGACTTCTTTATACGGCAAATGCAACCGAGCTGAATTTTAACGTCTTATTTAATCAATCTGCCACATTCAATCTGACACACACTCGATACACAGATGGAAATCCCTCTGGTTCAGTGGCGTGAGCGGATGATGGTCTACTAAGAGCAGCCTAGTTGATGGGAATAGTTGAGATAAAAATGAAAATTGTGTCATCATTTTCTCACCCTCATGTCTTTTCAAATCGCTCTTCTGTGGAATAGAAAATAAGTAGTTTAGTACAATATTCACGCTGCTCTTTTCCATAAAACAAAAACATACAGTACAGACAACAAACTCAAAAACTCAAATGTCATTAAATTATCTCATACAATTCGTATGCTAAATTCCAAGCCTTATATGCAACTCATTACTCACTGATTTTTTCTTATTCCAAACTGCCAAATGTAATTTTTCTTATAACTTGTATCTAGTCAAGACACATCACTTTTGAATATAAATATGTATAAATCAGATTTGAGGAGATCATCGATTAATAAAGACTTTTTTTTTACTAGTCCGTGTGGGGATTATGAGTAGTTTTGGTCTGTTCCTCACATAATTCTTATATATACCTTAAGAAGATTTGTGATACAGGACATGTGTGTTCATATGACTCATGTATTGTATCTCAAATCTTCTCACCACTAAATCTTCTTCTTACTTCAATAACTTTTATGGCGATGTGTCTTTAGGAGATTGATAGTTCCTGTGCACTATATGTTTTTATAGTATGGAAAAGAACAGCATGAACATTCTTCCAAATATTTATTTTCAGGTTGTCATGGCTCATATGATGAGAAGAATATGGAGCTCATATTTCAACACCCCTTTTTAGAGACTCAAATTGAGCAAAATATATTTAATTTGGTGCAGTTGCTGAGGCTTATGATCAAAGTTTTATTGTTGGGTCGAAACATAATGCCATACAATACAATGATGATTGAGAGATGAACAAATAAATGTTCCTCAAAAGTCTGATGTATCATATTTGATACATTTTAACAGAATAAAAAAAACTGCTTTAGTCCATTAAGTGTTCATATTAAAATATTAGTAACAACAAACATTATTATTTTGTTTACTTCATATAAATCAGTAATGATTTCACAGCAAAAGACACAATAACCACAACCTAAAGTTTGAAGGTGTTAGAATGATACTAACAGGCCTTTTTCTTGCTAAAATTTTTAAAATGATCAACCAGATGACAAGAACGCATGTGTGTACAACAGGTTTTGGTCATGTTGATAATCCAGAGGCTTTACGAGTTTATGTATCAGATATGATACATAATATAATATGATACATAAAGGAAAATAATTCCTTTAACTGGTTCATCTAGGAAGCAGTTTAGTGTTGCATTGAAAATAATGTCAAAATTCTCTCTTTGAGAGAATTCCAAAACTTTTTTTCTGAAAGCATATGGATGTAATCTTATAATTTCCCCTCAAACACACACACACTTTGTTCTGACCATTTTCAAAAGGTGCGCCCGATTTATCCCGTTGTGTCAGGTGTCCCACTGCGTGTTAAAAGCAGAGAAATCCACTTAAAAGGGTTGTTGAGTATGTGATTGACAAAGAAGGTCTTGACTGAATGTTCTTCAAGCACTTTATCTGAGAATGACTGCTTTTCATTTTATGTGTATGTGGCCCAAACATTCATCCGTCCTACAACAATTTAGTGCAGTTTGCTAAAGGAAACTATATTGAACTTTTTATGCAACAGACACAAGCAATGGCTCCAGTTATTTGGCTTGCAAATCAATGCAATATGTGCGATCTGAGAAACTGTCACATTTCAGAAGAATCTAGTATATAAACACTATTTGTCTTCCAGAGGAAGTAATAGAGTTCAGGTAACTCAATGAAAGTGTGAGATACAGTACGGCACGACCTTGAAAAACCGCCATTCCGAAACAGCATGGTAAACAGGCGTGACTGTGATCATGAATATACAAATGCCTGTGAATAATAAACACCCTTATATCTGTCAGTAACTCCATCTGCAGACCGTAGCGGAGATGACCACACAGAAGCTCAGACCTGCAGACCGGGTCACGGCACCACCGGACGGAGCGTGGAGGAGCTCGGGAGGAGGGCGGCAGACGTGAGGAGCAGGAGCAGCCATCCCCGAGGTTAATTAGCATTCTCTTTCCCTTCACTTTATTATCAGCTGTGTCCTCCACACACCCGTTTAATTGCGTGAGCTGATCGAATAATAAATGGGAGAGTAATTACCATTCTAAAGGAGAGATCCCTCTCTCTCTCTCCACCTCACAACTCAGTCAAAAGAGATTTTTATTCTAAATTAAGTTTTTAACTGTCATCTGTCATCTTAGGTATAATTATAACTTAGACATTTCGGGTTCATTGTTCTCGCACTGTGAAATTCTCGACGGAGAAAAGACATTGTGACAGCAGATTTTTAGGCGCATGGAAAATGATGTTTAGGAGGAATTCTCAATGCCTCTAAATGAGAAAGCAAATATGCTAATTAATCAAACTCTCTCACAGGCCAATAACGCAGTTGAAATCCTGCTCTTATTTTAATATATTTAATCAGTCTCTGGATGAGGTAATGCGGGCTGTCTTTGCTGGAGGACTCCATTGTGTGAGTGCTTTTCTTTTCAACTATAAGCACTTCTGACTCTGTGGACATTTATAAAATAAGTCAAAACACAGTTTTCACATTTTCTCTAATTTATCATTTGTAATTTCAACCACATCTAAAATCACCCTTTATTTTGGGGTGGAAAAAACATTTAATTTCAAAGAGTTTTTAAAATTAAATATATACAATTAAATAATATTTTCAAAAACAGTAATATTGACAAAACTACAGTTTGATTGGAAATGATACAAAATGAGTTTAAATAAATGGTCACATTTAATTTTAAGGTCCAATTCTCGCCATTAGCAAACCATTAACTATGAATTTTGCCTCATAAACTCCTAATATGGTCATGCAGAATATGTGCTTTATAGGTAAACAGCTGATATGTTTTTAATAGGCATGCTAATTAGCAACTAGTTAATAGTGAGAATTGGTCTCTAGTAAAGTGTTACCAAATAAATTAATATTTAAATACATTTCCTTTTGTTTTTTAGTCACACCAGGGTAATTATTGTTAACAAAAATAAAATAAAAATTGTTAATTGAAATAAAATTAAATTTTACCTTGATAATGTTACCTTGGCAAGTAACTGTTGAAGCACCTTAATTCATACGGTATTATAAAATTAATATATATAAAATTACAACTGAAATCAAAATAAAATTAACCTAAATAATATCCAAGTAATATCTTTAAAAAAAATACTTAAAAACAATTGAACTAGTTTATTTAGATGTTAATTTTTTTCAGTATAAAATAATATGTCATATGTCAATAAATATTACAGTGGTTTAAGGTTTAATTAGAATAGATTTTCATAGTTTTCATATTGTAATTATCTTTATGATGGATTGTCATAGTGTAAGACTGAAAGTATGCTTCCAGGGCAAAAACAATAAAATGAAGAGAGGATGGAAGAAAGTTTTACGCTTTCTGAAATGATCAATGTCCACTTAAATGGACAAGTGGCCACTCTACCCATAATGCTCCAATGTGTTTGGTTTAACCAGGTGTGTCTGTACGAGAAGCATCCAGGTGAGTCATATTCTCCTCTACCTACTTCTGCTGTTTCGAGCCGCAGGCACCTGGCCAGATATCAGCAGCCTCCATCCCGGTCAAGCCACAGTCCCACACCACGGAGAACTTCAATTACAGCGGGATTCTCAGAGCAGAGAGCGAGGGGCTCGCATTGATTGAGGAGGGCAACAATTGATTTTGTCCATTACGTGGTGAGAATGTTTCCATCCTGCGCAGATCAGGCTGCCCTCCTCCTGTGGGTGGAGATAAGAGGCCGCTGCATTGTGGCTGCCTAATCTGTGTGACGGCGCTTGTCTGTGCTGAAATTGATGTGGCTTTTCATGCGGCCGAGTGTGGGTCTGCAGGGGGGGGGGGGGTCTGTTCCTCCACACCCCCGTCTCAGATCCACTCGGAGCGCTGAGTGTCGCTCACATCAGCAAACATGAGGGATTTGCATTAGATATTTGCCTTGCATTTGTTCCACAGGATGTTCCTAAAGAGAATAAATGCGTTTGTAATGATGTCTGCGACTTGTTGAATTCTTGAGCCGGTTATTGTCCTTACAGTGGGATGCGGGTCAGAAGAGGGTCAGAAGTATTAATACAAAGGATTTAAACCATGTTAATCTGGAGAGTTTTGTAAGGATTCTTTATTGAGCTTTTTAACCATAAGCGTTCAGATTCTGCCACACAATTGCACAAACAAAATCAAACCCCTCAAATGTCAGCATTAAATTAAAATGTAGATTTCTAAAATAGATTATGTTGCTGTTTTAGTGAACAATTTATTTTTGTCTTTCATTTTCTGTTGATGTCCCTTATGTGGGCTTTGGATAATCTTTAGGAAGAGAAATATTTTGTATTGTATTACATTATTTTGTAACATCACTTTTAGGATTGACTCACAATCAATTCCCAATGAATTTTTTTATATAATTTGTAGAAAAACAGTTGAGCCAACTAAGGTCTGAGACCACTAATAAAAAGAAATAAATAAAGCACGCAAGCAAGTAATAAATTATATATACTGTATATATATATATATATATATATATATATATGCACATAATTTAAGTGAACAGATTTTTATTTTTGTGAGTAATTAACCCTATGAAGTCTATTATATCATATTTGATACTTAAATTTCTAAGGCCTCTAAATTATCAACATGATCAAAGCTTTTGCTGAAAATGTTATAGTACATGATTTACAGGCCTTCTGTTTTCTGATAGTTAATGCTTTTTCTTAGCAAATAAAAAGCCTTATAGTATCATTGCAAAAAAAAAATCACTTTCTATGTTGATGTGAAATATGATATAACAGGCTTTTGATGAATATGTATTTGATCATCACACAATTATCATTGCATTCATTTTTTTAAATACAATTTAAACATAAGACACATTACTGGTAGATATAGCGTGGAAACATGCATTTATTATTGTAGTAAGTAGTCTGCTATGCTGTTACAAGCTATCAGAAACTCATCTTAATTGTTGAAAATATAAATATCAGTAAGTGCATCAAATTACATATTTTTTGCTCAGTTTGGTCCTTTTCCACCCTTGACTATGAGCTATAAAATCCTGATGTATCCAAACAAAAACAAAAAATCAACAACAAAAAAACAAGGTTCAATAAACAGTTTGGGGGAAAACATCATAAGTCAGCCTTTAAAGAGTTAATAATTGTGTAATGAATTCATTATAAATTACATTTTTCAAATTCCTAAATCATTCAGTTTATTTCATGGTTCAAATTAGATTTTGAATCCCAGAATTGTAATGCTATTATAATGAATTTTAATAGACTTTTTAGGAATCATCTGCGCATCACATTTCCTTAGTAAAATGGTCTGTGAATGGCATTTCATGTTCACGTTAAAGCTGAACAACAGCAACAAGAAAGTCAGCTCATTAGGCAAAGCCGGGCCGGGCGCATAACTGATTACAGGCAGCCTTGCTTCTGAACGAAAGGCACTTAGTCAGGTAAGCACCAGTGAGTAGCTATATTAACCCAATACATCTTACACTGTAAAAACTGCAGTCTGTAACGCTGCCCTGCTAAGCCCTGTAACATGCTTTATTAGGCACCCTTGAGGTGAATGTTATCTATCAGCCTGCTCTACATCAAGACCCCCCACCCCTTCCCAGAATGCCCCACACGGAGAACATCGCGCGCTCATCTGTTCCTCTCTAACCAGACAAACCCTGATGCTGATTAATGGTAGCTAAACTTACAGGCACTCTGTCAGAGATGTTACACAGGGAAGGTAATATATGGAAGCCATTAAATACACATCATTTTCCTGGCATGAAATATGTTGACCCCAATCTTATTACACACATAATTAAAAGCGTTCAACAGTTCTGCGGTCGTGCGCGGTAGAGCAGGATTGCTCACCGACAGCCGCAAGTCAAATTGATGCTTCGCCGGAAAGTCATTTGTTTTATTCCTCTGTCAGAGCTTCTTTCCCTCGACTGTGCATATAAATTGTTTTTTATTAGAGAGTAGGATTCACAAAACTTGATTTCATTGAGACAGGTGTATCTTGTAATTGCTACTATTGTAACAAAGACCATTTCTTCAGTTGTTTACATATGGGTATTTCATAAAGTGTATCAATATGTTGAGATTTTGTAAACAAAAACTTTGCTGTGCGGTTCACTACCATCAGAACATCTGCGTAACAGTCAAAAGCTCTTAAAATACAGACTGATGTCATAAGAGACCTTGGTTGAATTTCCACAACCAACTTTTTATTCCCTCAATCTTTAGAAACCCTTTTATGCCCTTAATGATCCCTGAAACCAATTTACATATGTGACCCTGGACCACAAAACCAGTCTTAAGTCGCTGGGGCATATTTTTATCATTAAAAATAATTTGGATATTAAGTAAAGATCATGTTCCATGAAGATATTTAGTGAATTTACCGTAAATATATAAAAACTTAATTTTTGATTAGTAATATGCATAGCCAAAGAATTCATTTGGACACATTTAAAGGTGATTTTCTCAGTATTTTTTTTGGTGCCCTCAGATTCCAGATTTTTAAATAGTTGTATCTCGGCCAAATAATCATTTGGATTCACATTAATGGAAAGCTTATTTATTCAGCTTTCAAATGATGTAAAAATCTAAATTTCACAAAACATTGTCACTTATGACTGGTTTTATGGTCCAGGGTCACATAGGTGAAGAGCCTATAAAGTATGATTAAGAAGCCTTTAACCTAAAAAAAAACAAATAACAATATCAATTCAAGAACCAAATATGAACAACAATGGTTCTGGATAATGTAAATGTGCTACCAATAACTATTTAATGTAAGAACCTTTTTATTATTCTATTTATTTCTATGCAGATTTTGGCTATACGCTCTGGCTGGAATTATATTTAACAAACCTCTTAATGTTGATATTCTGAAAGTCAGTGGGGTCCATTGTTGTGTCATTTTATGTTCCATAGTAGAAAAAGGTTTGGAACAACATGAGAATTTTGAAAATGTTCATTTTCAGGTAAACTATCTCTTTTATTAAGCATACAGAATTCTTGCATATAATTTATAAAACCACTGATGGTGGTCCGTCTAGTGCAGACAACGCGGAACACACCTCAAAAACTCAGTGAAGGTTAGACATTTATTTGGTGTGTCACAGTCTTAAAATTCATGCTCAGACTGCAGCGTCAGTCATTAATGTGCCTCTTGTAGCAAGGAGAGGGAAGTTCACCAGCACAACAATCTCTTACCAGCTGGCCTCTGCTACACTCACCCAGGGGCGGCGCTATGGTTTCTGGGTCCTCCGAACAGCACATTTACTTAGGTCCCCCTCGGTAGAATCACGTTACGGGGTTTGTATAGGTCCCCCCCTCTGATCAAGGCCCTTGGAATCGTCCTGTTACGGTGCCCCTGCACTCACCCCTCAGTTCTGACACAAACACATAGCGTATGCATACAGTTGACTTGAATGCATAGCCTTTCAAAGTATACTTCATTTGATAGTGTGCGAGAAGACACTAGGATGTCTGAGTAAAGCCCAAGCATGATAACTATATGATAACTAAAGATAACAACACCAGCAGACGATATTGTCTGTTTATTATAGGCACACGCTCATCTCCCACTTTAAATTCTCGAGCTCGTTATTGCAGGATATATTCTGATTGGGTGTCATTTGTCATCAGTCATCAACTGGGAAAAAAATTGTTCTGAAAGTGATTCCAACAATATCGTTTCTCTGTGCTTTTATCATTATAGCTGTGGTGTGGACTCTGCTATTCTTAAATGTTGTTCCTGGTGAGAACGGGCCTAAACTCTATCACACAAACACACCTTAATGTGGCTATTTATTGTTGTTGTCACCTCCAATAGTTTGCTGTTGTTTCATCTCACACTTTTTTTTTCAGCTGTGGAATAATGGTCCAAGTCATTGATGCCACCTTGTGGACCAACTGATTAGTGGCAAAAGGTGCACATGCGACCTGAGCGCACACTGTATGCGTTTTTAGACAGATCTGATTACGTGCGTACTATGCTGATAATTACATTTGCGTTAAACGCAATGTGCCATTGTATATCTATAAAAACGGAAGTATACTTTGGTCTTAAAATGCATTCACACCCGGGTCACGGCACCACTCCAACCAATTCTGCTCGGCTCACTCCAAGTGGAGCTTAAACTGATGGTGGTCAGAATTGTATGTTTTGAGGTGGCCACACTAACAAAGATGCTAAAGTCCACAGCCTCTAGCACATGAGTGTTCAATCCTGCTCCTGAAATGTCACTTTTCCTGCAGAGTTCAGCTCAGGGGTGTCCAGCCCCAGTCCTGGAGGGCCCTGCAGAGTTTAGCTTCATCTTGTCCAAATATACCCGCCTGGACATTTCTAGTAATTCACCTTGAGTACCTTAGTTCAGGTGTGTTTAATTGGGGTTGGATCAAAACTGGGGGTCTACAACCCTGCTCCAGAGGTGCTACTGTCCTGCAGATTTAATCTCCAAGCCCAAACAAACACATCTTAACCAGATAACCAAGGTCTTACATGACAATTGCAGACATGTGTGTTGGAGCAGGGTTGGAACTGAAGTCTGCAGGCAGTAGCTCTCCAGAAGCAGAGTTGGAGACACGTGGTCTAAACTCTGCTGTAAGTTGGCCCTCGTGGATTAAACAAACTTGTACTAGCGTCAGTTGCTAGTGTGCCTCTAGAGGATAAGCCAGTGGGGTTTACCAGCACAGCTATCTTATATACCAGCTGTTACATAAACACTACTGACATTTTCTTCAGAAAATTAAAAAAATATCTCACTCTGATAACAGTCCAATGTGCTGAATTTTTTTTTATAGAAAAGGGGTGGCCAACTTCAGTCCTGGAGAGCCACAGTCCAGCAGAATGTTGCTCCAACCTTTATAAAAAACCCACCTATAGCTTTCTAATAACTCTTAGACCTTGATTAGCTTGTTCAGGTGCAGTGCTGGGGAAAGTAACTTATAAAAGTAATATTGGGTCACTCAAAAATTTAACTAATTCTATTACTTAGTTACATTTTTGGAAAGTAAGGCATAATGTTACTTTTGCATTACTTTTTGTCATCTGGGCAGGTCTTGCTTATTTGTTTTTCTCCAACAACTAAAACAATATATTTTTGGCAACTGTAAAGATCTTTTCATACCAAAAGTGAAATGAATAAGCCTCAGGCTGAAATATCAAGATTATCCTTGCCCAGTGTCTGCACTGTTTCTCTCCAGACGTTATGACACATAATAATGTATTTGTGCTGATTGAAATACAAAAATGTAAATGCATTTCTCAGTTACTTTTTGGAAAGTAATGCATTTCATTGCTTTTTGTTATCTTGCTTATTTGTTTTTCAACAACAACAAATTTGTATTTATTTTTTGGCAAATAGGTCATTGCACACTGAGTCCGAGATTTTTGTCCAAAATGTTCGCACGTTGAAAAATAAATATGACCTCACGTCATGTCAATCATGTTTACACATTACCTCCGAAATTTTCATCCATCATAAAAAAATTCAGATCGAGTGTGAGTTTTTGCATTTTTCGCATCCGTGGCAAGCATTTTGAGAGGCATTTTGACAGTTCAGAGCCACCGTACAAGCGTATGCCAAAATCCAGAAAATCCAGATCGTCCACTTCATCTCGCAGCACAAAGTACTGTAAAAATCCTTGCACATGGAGTTCACAGAAATTGGTGGTCTTTATTTTAATATGTGGATCTAATATCGCTAGTAAAGCATCAAACTGAGCCACTGACATCCTGAAGTAAACATTGAATCGACCGTTATAATCCCGTTGATCCTTAACAAGGAGGGGGAACCCTTTGGCCCAATACTCCCTTTCTTTTTATTTTTTTTTTAAGAATCGAGAGGACAACAAAATCATCCTCAATGCTTGCTTTTGTATCATTTTGAAAATAGTTTCGCAATGGATTTATTAATACGCATCGGACTCAGTGTGCAAAGTTTCTGTGCGTGACAAATTTTTAGGAATCCGAATAGGAAAAAACGCATGAGAAAAAATTTGGACTCAGTGCGCAGAGACCTTAAAGGCCCTTTCACACCAAAAGTGAAAAGAATAAGCCTCGGGCTGAAGGAAGTGCCCCTGCGCCTCAATCCCAATTCCTCTCAACACGGGGACAGCTAGGAGAGCTGTCAGTAAAAAAATGGGAAAACAAAGAAACGTCCTTTACTTATTTGAAAAGGTCACTTTAAATTTAAAAGTAATGTGTTACTTTACTTGTTACTTCAAAAAATGTATCCGCTTACGTAACTCACTACTTGTAATGTGTTACCCCCAACACTGTTCAGGTGTGTTCTATTAGGTTTGGAGCGAACCCAGCAGGACTGTGGCTCTCCATGACCAAAGTTGGCCACCCTTGTTATAGAGGTTTGCCAAACCAGCCCTGTAAACCTGATTAGAAAGACTATTTTATCGTAAATATGTACCTGTAGCTACTCTGCTTCTCAATCAATTAATCAATAAAAAGTGTTTAATACTGAACGCTGGTCCATGTTGATAGCAGGACTGAAGCTTTGAGGGAAGAGTTTCCAAGAAATCACCTGCTAGACCCTCGCTTCACCTGTAGCCACATGTCCCTTATACCCATAAATCCTCACTACGCCCACAGAGCAGCTAACTCCCACATCTAAGTCTTTCTTATTCTGTCTCTAGCCCCGTTCTCTCTTCCACGAGCCGAGCTCTCTGCAGGTATGCAAGAGTAATCCATGTGGACACGGAGGCGGGCTTTATTACATCTGATGTGATGAAACTGGGTCGTTATAAAGAGGCCGGCGGAGGGAAGGATGTCAGGGCCCAGATGAGCATGGCCTCCAGTGATCAGACAGCTCAGACGTCTACACACACATCTTCACTTTAACACGGGGGGGAGAAATTACTGCCCTGAGCTGACAAAACGTCCAAATCCAGTCTGAAATCCACTCTACATAGACTCATATCCACATCTCTGACTGGATCCTCAAAGCCGTCTCTCACAGAACAGACCCCGTGACTGATTTCCTCTCGCTTTCTTTTTATCAGGCGAATACGTGCTTCATCCCCTCATTTCGTGCACTGCACTGACACTGATACCAACAGGCAAGTTAAATAAAGTGTGAAATTCCTAACATAAGGACTGTTACACGGATGAAGGGAGCATGGATAAGAGTTGCATATCTTTTTTGTGACTGCTGATGTGTTGTGACCTTTTAACAGAACCGCTGTGTTTTCACACAGACAGATTGGCCACATGTAAGTGAATTTTATGGTGGATTTGTAATGACAAAAGCATAGATTTAAAGCATGTTGACGCCGTCTTAAAAGAGTTCACAGCCGGTCTTAAAATCGGACTCATGCAGCTTATGGGTGTTAAAGCTTGACTCCAGCCGTAAACCTGCTCAATCTGTCACTCCTTGTGTGTATAATTTACATGGTGTAAGTGATTCATGTTCTTTTATGCATAGTACCGATTTAAAGCTGCAGTGTGTAGTCAGGCATCAAACAGGATTGCAATAATCTACTAGCTTTTCTGAAGAAATGTGAATGGCCCATGCATATGCAAACCCACCACCACAATACTAAGGTGTTTTGAGTGGTATTTTTATTTTATATATTTTTTAGCCTTGCTAAGGCAGTTGTCAAGACATCGCAATGCAGTTTCAAACTATTTTGGGTGGTTGCTCGCTTTCCCAATTCAAAAATATACACTTTTTTCACTCTTCCTCATCAGCTGAAAATGTTTGACATTTCAAAAAGTTCAAAGAGACATCATAATAGTAATCCATATGAATTAATTCCTCTTTGTCTTCTGAATGATCTTCATGTGACAGATAAACATATTTCATTTAGACTATTGTTTACATATAAACATTAATAAATACACATGCATACTGTACATACACCACATCAAATATGGTAGACACTTTGATTACTTTTACAATGTCTTTATGAACTGTGTGAAGCTTCAAAGTTTTAATTATGTGAAATTTCAACAAAAGAACCTCTCAGGTTCCACTAATAATTGTGTTTCGAAGATAAACAAAAGGTTTATGGATTTGAAATGAAATGAGGGAGAATTTTAGATTAGGGACCAATTCTTACAATTCTGAGTTTACTGAGCGAATAACTAACTAATAGTGAGTTAATAGTGACAATTGGACCTTAAAATAAAGTGTGACTGATAATTTCCAGTGAACTGTGATAGGAGGAATCGCTGCAGCTTTAAGCCATAAAGTGAAGCAGTCGATCTCAGATGTGTGTTTGTCTTTGATTGGTATAGTGAGACATTTGTTTTAACAAGCTGAGGTAATGCCATTGTGACACATTAGTTTTTACAGGAAATGCCCATGGCTGGGAAAAGCATTCCGGAGCCCATCACGTCACAGACAGCACAGGGGCTGGAGGGGGGTCTGGGAAGATTGCCCCGCTGGGATTTCAGGGATATTGCATCAGGGGACAAAGGAAGTGGAGATGTTTTGGTCAAGAGACAGACTTTTTAGATCTAACGTCTTGCAACCTAATATGCACTCCTAAAATATAAAAACAGGTGTATCATATGATTTAAACATTTACCATTCCATAATGTCTACAGTAATGTGTACAGTTTTAATTAGAAAATATACTTAATATACTGTGGAGTATTCAGTAAGTACTAAACTAATATTCCACTCCAAACACCCTGAAACTAATAAACAACCCATAACCCAACTTATTTCATCTCCAAAAAGCCACATAAGGATCCACTGACATCTACAGACCACAGATGAAAACAGGTTTCCCGTGTGTGGAAATTCTCCCTAATACCCGTGGATTTGCATTCTTACACACAACATTGTTATGAGTGAGTGGTTGTTTAATGCCGTCCCTGAGGGAACGTGAGCCCTGCAGGTATGTAGCTTACTGCACAACACCTGTTTAAACTAATGAGCTCTTAAGAAGAGAACAGAAGCGGGGTGTGAGAACAAACCCTGACACATAGATCTCAGCTCTCTGCGGTAATACCTCAGATTACACCTGAGATAAGCAGACAGCTTACCATTTACAGTGGCCGTTAAAAGTATTTATGTCACACATAAAATATCTGAATGCCATTGCTTTGGATATCACAATCTATGCTCTCAAATGCTGCATGAGCTTTTCTCAGAATTAATTTTGAATCAAATCTATTTAGTTTTATATTTTGTATCTATTGAAATGACAACCAGACGTTTGAAGTGTAACTTAAGCTTACAAATACATTATGACCACTGTATAATTAAAATTCTTATAATGAGAGTATGCATGTTATAAACAGAAACATGCAAAGGCATAAATATTGCCATTCTGTTTATAACCATGTAATTATCATGAACTAATTATGCAAGGAGTCATTTCATAAAACGAGCTATTCACATCATTAAATAAACAACTGAATAAATTGTTCAAGCTACGAATAATCCAATAAATGTTGTCATGTCTTAAATATTACACTATTTTATGATACACCTGGTTAGTAAAAATGGAAAGTCATAACAAACTGCTTTGCATTTAAATCAGTTTAAAGTGTGCAAAACATTCAGTGAATATGCGCACTGAGAGATGTTAAGTGATATTTTATCAGGATGGCTCAGATTAATCAGTAGCCTGAAAGAGAATGAGTTAAAGCATTTTAGGCAGTAATCCCTGTTTGTATGTGTGTGTAATTGAGACAGTCCTTTAACACTTATTAGCAGTAGCCCAAGGGATCTGACACATACGGTTTGTTGTCCTCATTGTAATCTCTAAATATACTCTAGTTGTACCCATTCATCCTGTATATCCCTCGTAATTCCAGGATGTTGTGTGTTAAATAAGCCGTAATTTAACATTTATATAGAAAATATTTTGATGCAATATTTTGGGGTGATTTTAACAGAGTACTGACAGACATTCACTTACAATGGAAGTCTAAGCCAATAGCTGACTAAAGTGTGTGACAAGATGTGTATTTATGAAAAACCCATTTCTAAATGTTCTCTAAATGTTAGAGAAACATCCCTTTTAACTGCAAACTGTAATTGTGAATTGCAAGTTAATTGCGATTAGAGTAAACATTTTGTTTGATCATTTTTGCAGTATGAGAACAATTTAAATGTTCTCTGAATGTTCTGAAACCAGTAGTAAGTAGTATCGTTTAGATACATGAACTAAAACGTTTCAGAAAAAAATTCCGTAAAGGATGAATAAATCTGATTTGGATACATATATTTTGAAAAATTATCTATACTCTATTCTTCTTTCTGCCTCACTCACAGACACATTAAGGAACTGCAGTATACAATACTGCACATCCTCTCTATACATATTCTGTATTAAATATATATATGTATAAAATATAAAAGTCCTTAACTTGTTCTTTTGTTGAACTGTGGGACAAGGAACTAAGGATAAGCATTTCACTACATCACACCATTCACATGTATGCAATATTTGACCAATACAAAGAATTTTGAACCTAAACAATATTTTGAGAACATTATTTAAGACCAGATTTGAACAATGTTTGATTAATGTTACTGAAAGTAACTGAGAGAACCTTGCAAGAACGCCTTGCCATAGACTTTCACTATCTGCATGCAACATGCAACATAAGCATGTCAACTCCCTTTTGTTTGTTGAAATATACTGATGAAAATAATACGAAAACAAATTATATATTTTTTGTATGTACAGTGATCCATAGCATGGCAAGCTGCTCTTAGGATATGGTGTCACATGCTTATCTAAACTTAGATTTATATAGACTTCTATCGATTTTATATAAAGCTAACTTCAGAGAAGACCAAACCAAATGTAAGAAAAATCGTATTTGATATATTTATGAATCCACTGAGAACCCCAAAGGGAGGTTTTGTCAGATTCAGCTATCTAAAGTGTAGCTGAGTAAACACGTGCATTCATGCAGGGAAGTTCAGAGACTGTCAGAGATGCTAAACCGACGAAGCCCCCTTGGTGCGTCTCTTTATCCCCCACTCCAGTTCGACGCTCGCAGGCTGTTTATATGTATGTATACGTGCGTGTTTGTGTCTGCATGTGTGCGTCCCTGACTTCTCCCAAGACAGAAAGCCTTGCTTTTTCATTTCAGCAGTGGGAATAGGGCGTTTGAATAGGCCAGTGTACGGCTATATCACATTATTAGTAATCATATCTGCTTAAGCCAAGCCTGCTGCTCCAGATGGCTGCTTTCAAGTGCAAATGAAGCAGTGAGACGAGGCCGCCTTTAATACGTACTCACGATTCACAAATAGCCATTGATTTTTTTCTGTGTCCCCCTCCATCCAGCCAGTCTGCCGGTATTGAGCTCGGATTAAATGGTCTCCTGGGTTTTTAAAAGGAACATTGATTCTTCTAATTAATTGTGCGCCGTTCAGAAGCAGAATGCATAAACTCATTCGTATTTGCACTTCAAGTCAATTATTTTGAGTTTGGCCGGACAGGGAACAAACAGGCCCGACATATACGAGGAGCTGATGGGAGTCATTTTGTTTCCTCGGGAAGTGTGAATGCTCAAATGAAAGAGAGTTATTTCCATTTTAGCTGTATGTCTGAATGGGAATTGACAGAGGAAGAGGTACGGTCGCCCACTGGGATTTCAGACGCCGAATGAATAACACATGGATGTTTTTATGAGCGCTTGTTTTAATGTATTGACAAATGCCTACTTTTCATACCTCATCATTATCTTAAATAAAATGTTCTCAGAAGCACGAAATGGACCCTTTTCACAAGACTGTGATGATGCATTTTACGGTCATCAGCATCGTAAATCCTCTTAAGTTTTTTTATGTTAAGATTGTTTTTTTTATTTACAATTAGAACACTTTGTATTATATCAACTTTGTATCAAATAACAAACATATTAGTTAACGCAAAATTTTTATTCACACTACAAGGGACGCCCAATGACAAAGCGACACAATCCCATTCATTTCAATGGAGAGTTGGTGCTTTCCGGCGTCATGAGCGAAAGCGACCGGATGGGGCATGACCAGTGACACGACAAAATTCTGAATCCTTCAACTTTATGCAAATGAAGAGCAACAGCCAATAGGAAAGAAGACGGTAGAGCCCCTAGATCGTTCTCTTCTCCGCTGTAGATAAACATATGCAATGGAAAAAGTAGGCTCTGTTTCTCATTCCTTTTTGTTTATATATATGGATTTTATTTATATTTATATTAGATTTAAGGCCTGTTCACACCAATGACAATACTATAATGATAGCGATAAAGATATAGTTGTAAAAATAGTTCTTAATATAAAAAATAGCAAAGTCCACACCACAGCTATAACGATTAAGGCACAAAGAAACGATATCGTTGGAATCACTTTCATAACGATTTTTCTTTCCAGCTGATGAACGATACAAACATAGAATCCATACTTCTAATAAGAGCTCTAAACGAGCGTGTACTTTTAATAAACAGACTATATCGTCCGCTGGTGTGCACACTAATATTGTTATCTTTATAGTTATCCATCTTGGTGTGAAAGGGGCTTTTAGTCTTTTGCCTCCAAAATGTTTGCATATAGCGCCAAGAAACACTGGCTACAAGTCGCTAGTCTGAACACACAGCTTAATGCAGCATCTATGAGAGGGACGGTATATTTGACTTCTCTTCTGACTGCCTTTATCAGCCTCTCTCAAGTTTTTTCCTGCTTTTGAAAGTCAAACAACCGTGGAGTTTATCTTTTGCTATTTGAGCAAATGACAATGCAAAAAAATATATTTGTGGTACTCTCCCATTCCCTGCTCTTGAAGTTAACCCAACTATGACGACTTCCGCTGCTGAGAAACCCGGAAATGTGAAAAAGGTCCATTGTTTGACAGATTCAAACCAGGGTGCGTATTGGCTTTTTGATGGCGAGCTGCCGAGGGGCCAGTGGCGTTATCTGTGTCCGTTCTTCTTATGCGCCCTGTACACCTCTGCGCCGGAGCGAAAGGCCCTCTCAGCACTGACAGCTTTGCTATTTAAGACAGGGACGGTCCATTCCTCCAGATTGTAAGAGTGCTCGAAGAAGCGTATTACTCTCCTGATACTTCATTAATCTCCATCAAACGCGGCGGCACTGCCACGGCTGACAGCGGGGACAAAGCAGGGTGCTGCTCTCCTCCCAGCTCAGATAATGCATGTTTTACAGTAGCCCAGATGTCCACACTCAATAAAACATTTGAGGGAATCAGGCGAGGTGTGTTTGGGGATGTCTGTATTGACTGGCTGCTGTATGGAGACAGCGATATGGGGGCTGCTCGTCTCTGATTACAGAATTAAAAGAGTGGGCTGACAGAGCGACTGGCAGGCCGAAGGACGGGGATAATTGTATCTGTGGAGGGATTTGGATTTGACCAAAGAGTGCATCCTGATTATCTCATGCAGAAAGAGCTGCATGACTGAAATGAGACTTGGATTAACCTTTATTTCCTTTTACTGTTTGTTTTTGTTGAGAGAGGAAAAAGGAATACCCACCGTTGAGATGTTGTTATTGTGAATACAAGGAATGTTCAGCTTTATAGGAAAACAGTGAGAGCTGATCTAATGAAGTCAGTATTTAGTAACGTTATCTGAGTTATTCATTTTAATGTAATCTATACTTTTTAGATTACTTTCATATTATGTTTTTAAAAAACTTTTTACAAACGTACGATTAAACATACCATGTTTACATTAAAAAAGCTAAATATATTCATTTTTTATATATAACCATCATAAACTGCATTAAACATTACATGTAGGCTTAATGTAGACTAAGAACTGCTGTGGGTTTGTGAGTTGATAAAAAGCTAGTAATTAATTAAATCATAAAAATGTAAAATAAAAATTATTTAAACACTTGAACAATAAATCCAGATAACTATAAACGTGTGAAGGTGAATATTTTTTAAATATTTTACTACATTACATCACATGTTTGTGATACCTGACAAAGAAATAAACTTGAACGTAAATAGTAGTTTGAGAATACAATTAAAGACCAGATTTGAACGCATGTCAACTCACTTTTGCTTGCTAAAATGTACTGATGAAAATTACAATACAAAATATATATATATATATATATATATATATATATATATATATATATATGTTTTCTTTTAATGTACGTTCATCCATACTGTAGCATGTCAAGGTGCTGTCTGCAGATAGATGTGGTGTCATACGCTTACCTAAACGTATAGACTTCTGTCATATAACCGTAAACATATGAATGTTCATGAAAACAATCATGAAATATAGATGTACCTCTGTATAATTCTGAATTACCCAGAGAAAAACCTAAGCATATGCCGGCACATCTTACCTCATGCAGTACAGTATACGTGTGTGTAATGGTATGGTAATGACTCAGTGGTGTGATCACATTCTCTGCAGGAACCTGGAGAAAAAAAAAACACAATCGGCCCTGAGCTCAGAGCACTCTCTTCCACACACGCTCTACAGAGAGACTGCATAAATTGTCATCTTTCTCATATTTACGAGACAAATCTGAGCTGCTGATGCAGTGTAGTATAGTATTCCGGCTGAAATTGCACTCTCAGATATGGGAAAACAAAACCGTTTCTGTATTACTGTGTCTGTACTTCAGGGCGAGATTGAATAGAAGACGTGTATGATAAAAAAAGAGAGGGATGACAGAACATTTTAAATTGTAGTACTTTACATGTTTTGATTGTAGGTCATAGAGAGGGATATTTTGGCTCGCTCCACGGGAACACTGGGAAACCATGCATACTGATTTCTGTGCCTGATTTTCATCCCGTGAAAACATACACACATATTCCTTTGTGATTTCAGCAATTTATTGTATAATCCCCATTTTCTTTTCTTAGTGAAAGAGGATTTTAGGTATATGATTGATGGGTCCGGACTGCCTTTTATTTTTTAATCTTTGCTCAGGTCTTGTCGCTGCAGTGCCTAAAGTTCTGTGCCACCATATTTTAGAGTTAGCTTTTGAGAAAATGGGTCAGCTGAGCAGGAACATTTTCCTTCTTTTGGATTGGTCTCTTTGCAGCATTTTTTCAACGGCCACTGAGGTTTCTCCCATTAAGAAGTTCACTGGGAGATAAGTAGAGGTTGGGTTTCTTGTCTCACTCCCAGGGCTGAGTTCTGCTTGCGCTAGCCAAAGCTGAAACCCATTATTGAGGCCTGTTTGTCAGACCTAAATGAGCTAGGAACGACAAGTTGTTTTCTGTGGCTTGGCTACAATGTTTTGTCTTGCATACAGTTACACTAACATTTCTGGAACAATAATAAAGTTATTTAGAACAGCGCATATGTAGTTCATAAGACAGAACATCATAAACTGCTCTCGCGTGTCAACACGTCATTGCGGAAAGATGTCTAGAATGTAAGGGCAACAAGCAGAACTTTGGTGGGTAAAATACACACCAGAGAGACTCCAGTTGTGTTCTCAACTCTGGGCTGCTTTCATTTCATTTAATTGTAACAGATTTGTGAAATGAAGAGGAAGGATTAGAATATATCAAAGAGCAATTAGTGGCTGGTTTTTTGGTGTCTGCGCAAAAAATGTTGTCATAGTCATCCATCAGCTGGTGCCACTCCGCCCGGAGGCAGAAACCACAATGGCACCACACCAAGCAAGACAGACAGAATAAAGGACTTCGCCCATGAAAGGCCAAATTATGCTGTCATCCCAGTGCAGCGCTAACCCCAAAATATTTAGAAAAATACAAACAATCTCCAACTTTATATATTGTGGGTCGGAGAGAATTAAACACATAAATAAATATGACAATTCTAAGTGCAAACAATGCAATACATTTTTAAATGCAAAACCTAAGAACAACGCCAATCTGGACAAGACATTTAATTAAAGGTGCATTTTTTCTTTCATTTGACCGAACAGCATGAGAGAGGGGAATAGTAACGGGGAAAGGACTCAAAGGCAGGTCGCAGTTGTGCAATGTTGAAGAGCAAGCATATAAGGCTTTGGCCCTGACTCATGAATTGCACTTAAAAAAAAAAAAAATCCACTCATGCAAGATTACCACAGGATTGGTCCTGTCAGTAGCCAAAACAAAGTGGGTTGGAGTGGGTTGGCTCATGGGGGCTGACATATTGAGAACACATGACCAGACCAATATATGACTAGACCAGTAATTCTTCTATTATATAGCGCTGAAGTATTTTTTAGGCCAGCCCAGATGTTAGCATCAGCTTGGTTCCTTTCACAAAACCCAATAGGATTTTTCCATTTTCTTTTGAATTATTGCAGAAATAAGCTTTGTGACCAAGAAAAGATTATAGATTCTGTTTTTGTTCATCGTGATAATCAACTTTTGAAGCCAGAATTAAAAATTAATTAAATCACCAGAAGTAAAGAGCTAAATGTAGGTCTTAAACTATCTACACTGGTCACATGACATCAGTGTCACCTCCATAAAGCTTCCGGCAGCCTTTTCAGCCTTGATTTAAATACATTTTCCCTGAAAGGCTGAGTTAGAACAAGAATATAGACATAGGTTGTAAAAGTGGAACAGTAGGTAGATGAGTTTACCCATTCAGTGTGATGATGTTTAATGTCACTGACCACCTCTGTAGTCCCATTTAGCCACTTGTGGACAACCCCTTTCCATCGGATAAACACTTCTGAATCTCACTGGTAATAGTAGGTCAGTGGTTCCCAACAATGATGCCACTCCAACACTGTACATTATCTCCTTAATCAAACACACCTGACTCAACTCATTAGCTTATTAATAGAGACCCGAAGACCTGAAATGGATACAATGTCCAATACATGCAAAAAGTGCTGTTGATAAAGAATTCAAAATAAATAACTACTCAGAATGTAATTTCAAATGCAGCTAAAATATATTTTTTTACAGAAAATGCTGAATGGAATTTTGAGAAAAGTTCTGTAAAACATTACATGTAATTACACATATCACTAAAATGTGTTCAACCTAGCTGTTTTTGGTTAATTTTTTGAATCAATATGAAATTGAATTTCTTTAATTTTTATACAGGTTCCTAGTCCTATCATTGGTGCAAATTATTCCAATATTAGGCATACTTTCAAGTCACATGCATTAATAAAACACGTTTCTTTTCACGTGCATTAATAAAACACTTTAATTTCCAAAGCCATCTTATTACTCCTCCCATTTAAACCACGTAGACTCATATAGAGAACCCACAATCCAAATCTTAGAGGACAAAATTCCACCACCCTACATTGTTATATTACTGTTATAAAATTGTCTGTGAATTTCATGCGTGAGTCATGCAAAAGCAGTTTTCACTTACCACGTTACAACTTTATACATTTCTACATCAAATCCAAATTCAACTCATCAGTTATATTATGATGAATCAAAGCATGTATGCTTCACTTTATCTAAAAGAAACCAGCAGCTCAGTTCACTGATGTATAGTACAGAACTTAGAACATAATGAATGCAGGGTAATTCACATGAATGCTTCCTCCTCCATCATAGCTACATCTATGGGAGCTTTTTTCCTGCGTGCGCAAACGTTTAGAGGAAAGACTTGAAAAGAGCAACATTTTCCCCTAATGGACACATTTTTCTTTAAACATGAGCCTTAGCCGCTAGAGCAGTAAACCCCTCTCCCCTGAGCCTCTGTCTCCACCTCAGTGGTGTCCGAATGGAGGTCCCTTCTTTCATGTGTCATTGAGATACATTTGATATTCTGGCCGCAGTCTTTCCTGTGGTGCCATTTTGAAGCTTCCCCATTGAGGTTCCATTTACCCAGGCCACCGGGAGCCTCCAGCCGGGCGGACTCTCTCCACGCGGTCCCTTCCACTGTAGATCGGCCCCAGCAAGCCACTCCGCCAATATGTTAATACGACGCTTTCAGAAACAACTCATATTCACACGGTAAGCATGCCCAGCTATTTTCACCCCAGCAGACGAAGCACACATCTCACCTCTGCGCTTTACAAAACACCGGAAAATTACTGATTTTTTCTCTCCGAACTAAACATGCAAATTTGTGAAAGGTCATAAATAACAGGATTTATAGTCCTCTGCTTTGAAGTTTTGAAATGCATTAATGCATGTACAACAGAAACATTCAAAGTCAAGTTTTGTTAACATATTTTGGTGCATTTTCTTCCGTCACTTGGTAGAAGCTAGCCAGATGTCCTCATCCTCAAAAACTGAACTAAATCACACTCTTAAAAATAAAACTTCTGAAAAGGGGTTTTCGCACCGATGCCTTAGAACAGGGGTTCTCAAACCTCTCCATGAAGTACTCCCAGCACTGCACATTTTGTATGTCTCCCTATATCTGATACACCCACTTGCAGGCTCCACTAATGAGCTGATTAGTTGAATCACGTGTGATTGATGAGGGAGAAATACAAAATGTGCAGGGTTGGGGGTACTCCAGGACAGGTTTGAGAACCACTGCCTTAGAAGAACCATTTATGGTTCCCCAATAACTTTATACATTCTTAAAAATAAAAGTTATTTATTGGCATGGTTCCATGAAGAACCTCAAAAAAATCAATGGAACCTTTCCATTGCACAAAAGGGTTAAACAGAAATTGTTATTTAGATTATTAAAATGTTATTTACACTAAGAAAAAACAACAGTTCTTTTAAGAACTGTTCACTGAAAGGTTTTTTGGGGGAACCAAAAACGGTTCTTCAATGGCATCACTGCATGCAAAAACCTTTAGTGAAAAAAAGGTTTTGTAGCTTTTAAAAATGTATAAATATTTTGCTTTTAAGAACCATACTTTTAAGAAAGCTTCTTTTGGGAGCCAAAAATGCTTTTCCTATGGTATCACTTTTGGAAAAAAAATCCAATGTATGTATTTCATGAATGTATGTATTTTGAAGATAATTGAAATAAGCGTTTTCCACTATAAAGACGCTTTTGTGCAATCAAAAGGTTCCACTGAATTTAAAAGGTGACATGTCATGAAAATCTGACTTTTTCCATGTTTAAGTGCTATAATCGGGTCCCAGTGCACCTACCAACCCAGAAAACGTTAAAAAGAACAACCCATTTTTTTCAAACATTTATTTTCAGTAAGCCTTTTTCTGCAGGATTGTAAAAAAACGAGCCACTCAGATTTCTCTCCCACTGTGACGTAGAAAGGGGATCTTATAATATTACCGCACCTTGATCTGCGTGTTTCCACCCACGGTGCAAGCGACAGTGGTGTACCAGTTCTAATGCCATGGGGGAAGTTCAAGCAAAGCATGCAAACTGTTCTGTCTTTGGCTGCACTGATGAGAACAGAACACTGTTTAGAGTCTCAGCCTCAGAGGAGACAAGAGAGCAGTGGATTTGTTGATTTATTTACTGTATATTACACTGCTGCCACAGATCTAATATTAACATGCAATTTATTTTCCAGCCGTTCCAGCCATAACTCACAGTTTGTCTGTTAACTCATGTGTGTTTTTAAAATAAGCGTGTGTGTATTTGACAGATAAAGTGCAATAAGACATGAAAGAGAACTTAGTTTAGTATTCCCATGCCGTGTGACAGACGCTTTCTGTGCATATGCTTCGGATGTGTGCGCTCAGAAAACTGTATATCAGAAGTTTTAACCAATATGGTTTGAAACTCATGATTTCAGGTACAGCTCAGGGGTCTCAAACGCTGCGTACGCACAAAATGGGCATATAATATGCGTAAGCAATTTTCCACGCACATATCCGGATTTATAAAAAATAAACTTGCCGCAAACATGTACGGACATTCTAGACCATGCGTACAAACTCTTTTGGAGTGAGGAGTTTAAATGTAAACTATGTTTTCATTTCGATATGCATTTACAATAAATATTCCACTCTCATTAAGCACTGAAATTACAAAAAGTTATTGCGAAGAAGTTAATCAAAATTTTATTTAGACATATAGTGAGTGGATGCATTTGATCACTTTTCATGCATCCTATGTTTTAATGACAGCGAGGTGTGCTATAGGTGCACAATGATTAATATTTAAACTAAACTGCAGATCTCATGTTACGAGGATTTTTCTTTTTTTGCGAAAACAATGATCATGATGTGCACTTATGGAAATTATAGTGGACACAGCTGGATATGGTGGTCGAACGGTCAGTCCATTGTCCTGTTTGAATAGGATTGAATAAGTAACATCTTACTGGCAACCACAGCGCACGGATGTGTTGATATCATGTAAAGGCATCTCCAAAACTTTATAAAAAATACCACTGTATTTGGAGGATACCATTCAAGGAAAACGGTATAACATTTCCACATATACTTTAAAAAATATTTTCAGTAATTCGCAGTCAGACAATTGTATTTACACTGCAAAAAATATAGGCCTATTGTATCAGCTGTTTCCACTAAAAATAGATGTTCTGCTTATGGTCACCTTATCAGCAAAACTGCTTAAATTGAATTTGATTTGAATTGTTTAAAGCAATTGAAATACTATATGACCAGTGTAAAAGAATGAGATCAACTATTTTAAACCATTTAGTTTTTATGGATATTTATTATAGAACGTAACAAGGATACTGGACAATTTTTTCCAATAAAAATTTAATTGTAGGCTATGGCCCAAATGGAATTACAGTCAGGATCTCATATTTCCTTAATGTCTTACCTTTGACATTGTTAAACATGGTGTCAGGTGGATGGGAAACTGCATGGAAATGATATGCCGATGAGGTTATGCATAGTAAAACTAGGCGTTGTAAGCTCCATATAAGGTGATTGCAGGGAGGAGTCGGGGTGGAGATGCATGTACGCACACTTTTCCCCTGATTGGGATTTACGAAGGGATTTTTTGCGCAGGTTCTGGTGTACGCATGATTTTATAAATCTGAAAGGATTTGGATCAAAATCTAGCTTTTGTGCATACATACACATTTTTGGATGATATCTACAGAGCATTTTATTAATGAGACCCCTGGTATGGAAAAGGGGGCAGGGTGCAGCAACTCATTTGCATTTAAAGATACCTGCACGAAAACAGCCTGTTTCTGCTTCCACTCAAAATAGGCATTTTAAAAATGAAAATATGTTCACAGACACATATTGGGGACACCTGAGACTTATATCACATATTGTAAAAAGGGGCATAGGGGGTCTCCTTTAATACAGCAGTTCTCAATTTCAGTCCTCGCGCAACCCCACCCCCCATCCGTTGAATTTACTTCACTTCGGAACATTCATTCATGGATTTGGGCTGCACAACGTCTTCACACATGGATGAGTGTGACATCATATAGTCTACCTCTGTAAATATCTCAAATTTTAATTCACATTTCGCACAATTCAATGCAATTTGAATGGAATACATACGTTCGCTTCGAACTGGAATCATGGTGGAATATCCTATGATGTCCCCTTCGCAGGGCACTTACCTTCGAATAGAACAAACGTCTGAAGCAAAAAGAGAAACATACGAAATGTGCAGAGCTGGGGGGGGGGGGGGGGGTCTGGAATTGTGAACCGCTGCTTTAATGGAACCAGAGATGCTAATAAAGAAACATGATTAAGAGTGATACGAGTGTATGCAAGGTCGAATAAAGTATGAGTCAAGAGTACAGTGAGTTCAGTGTTTGGTCCCCACTTGATTTGGCGTGAAGTGAAACTAAACCAGCTCCCACAGATCCTGTGATTCCTGTGCCGTCTGGGACCAAATCAATCAATAACTACAACTCTGTGTTCTGTGTTCCAGCTCGACTTGTTCGACAATCAAGACTGCGTTGTTTGCAAGCCAATTTGTCAACTTGCCTGAAATCACATCCTCACACACATCAGACGAAATCTCAAGGCAATTAACTTATTGTGTTGTGCTTCAATCTAAAGATATGAGATAAGATACCCACACCATTGTACAACAGCTGCGTTTTGCCTTTCCATTTGAGTGTGGGTGTCTTCTTGCTTTAGATTGTGGATAAGCCAGCGCAAGGTAAGCTAGGAGAGCGAGAGCCACAGTTGTGGGCATTTCTAAAGGCTCTGTCTGCCAGCCTGTGTTTACCTGACACTCAGATTGACAGCGGAGTGATTGGAAATATCCCCCACTCACTGGTGCGAGCCCCTGAGTGCAAGGAAAGTGCTTTTGTAGTCTGGCTGTAATGGCCCAAGTTTGAATTGAAGGTTGAAGGAAAACGCTGCTCTCTGGTCACTCTCAGGGAGGAGCTGACACAGTGGAAACGATGCAGCGAACAGAGTCAGGAACGCAGGAACGCAGCTGAGAGTGCAGAATGTCTCTGGGCTGTTATCTCAATGCAATCGTGCTAATCTTTTAGCGTTTATAAAAGCAACACTGCTTCCGCGAACAAACTCCAGAGACTCTTTTCTCCTTCTAGACGTGTAGGACGATACAAAGTGATTTTTTTTCTATATGATCTCGGTGAGATCAACTTCCACCCAGTTTTTTCCTGCTCATGCTCTCTGGTGAATAACAAAACAATCTGCCGAATTTGCCCCCCAGACAGTCTAATTTCCTAAGTTAATTTCCTCATTCTGCGCTGTTGAACTCCCTTGATGCACTATAAATCAGGGAGGCATAGGTGCATCGGTTGTCTATCTTAGGGAAAATTAGAAATGGTATTATCCTTTTTAGTGAGATGGTGATGCTAACAAGAATAGTAGAACATAAACTTTCACGTTCTCTTCATTCCAATTCCTGTCGCTAAGCAATATTGATGTGATTATTTTTCCCCAAACTAGGGAAATCTAATTTCACTACATGGTCAACTCAATCATGCCGTCACCTGTTAAGAAAAGTTTAGACTTTATGGATTCATTTCAGAGTTTAATTTTTTTTTTAAACCATGGAGATGCGTTTGCTTCTTCATCAGATTTGCTGAGCAAGTGATGTAATGCTATATTTCTCCAAATCTGTTCATATATGAATAAAAAACTCATCTACATCTTGGATGGCCTGAGGGTGAGTACATTTTCAGTAATTCCTTCAAGGTGAGGGTTTAAGTTAAGTCTGGGGGTAGCTAGTATTTGTTATAGTATTATAAAGGCAATGAATACCATCTTTGACATGAGCAGTGAAATCTTTAGAATCGGGTTTGCAATTAACTACTGGTATATTCCTATTCATATTTACATTTTTGCACACCAGGGTGACTATGAAAATAAAATTGTCCAGCCATGACTTCCTGTTTCACAGGATTCTAAATATGAGGAACAAAAAGGCCTAATATAGTTTCTGAATATAGAATATAGTAGAATATAGAATATAGTTCTGATGTGCAGAACAAGTTTGTTGAGGTTTAAATAGAAAATGGCAGTAAGAAAATATCTAAAGCATTCCCATTTCCACCATCAGGACAATAATAATGTTGCAAATGTGCCTGGAAGAGGACATGTGTCTATATCGTCCTAATGCACGGTGAGGAGGAGAGTCTAGCAAAAGACTCTCCAAGGATCACAGCTGAAGAAATGCTTGAGTCTAAAAAATATATCAAACAAAACCTACATCACCACATATTGTTAGGAAGGGTTTCAAGGGGGAAAAAAATCAAGAAACGGAAACACATCCAAAAACAAACTCCAGAACTGGCTTCTATGGTCAGATGAAACTAAAACTAAAACAACTTTTGGCAGCAAACACTAAAGTTGGGTTTGGTGCACTCAGTGATAAAAAAGTACCCCATGCATACAATGTAAATATACTGCTGCATCTTTTTATGTTGTGGGTCTATTTCTCTGCCGCTAGTCCTGGACATCTTGTTCAGATGCAAAGCTTCATGGATTCTATCAAATAGCAACAGATAATAAATCTAAACCTGACTGCCCCTGCTAGAAATCTTATAATGGGTGATTGGATCTTCAAAAGTACTACAAAAGAAGATGTTCTCTAAACTTATCAGGCATTATACGAGAGTATCATAGCTAGTTTCTTGGCAAATGGAGGTTTCATGATAGTATTGAATAAAAGTGTCAATAATTGTGGCCAACATGTAATTTAAATAGCTTTTTCAATTGATTTAAGTAAAAGGGTGGTTTTTGTGATTTCTTTGAATAAAAGATCAAAATGATTAACAATGCAGACACAGGCTTCTTTGTTCATATTTACCAATGTTGTCAATAATTCTGGCCATATATATATATATATATATATATATATATATTCATAAACTTATTACAGAAGTTGTTTGTCAAGCTTTTCTGAAATTGAACTCCTGAAATGAACTCCAAACGAACTTTGTTTTGGCCTGATTTTTTTAAATGATGTCACACCAGTTTGTTCTTTTGTTTTGCTTGACATATATATTGGGGCTTTTACAATGATCATAGGCTGTCTGTATCCTCTGGGGGGAAATGCATGGCCAAGATCATTTCTGATGTTGGTATGGTGCATTTCATATAATTTAGTCTACATACTACAGCTGTAAACTGTTATTAAGCTATATAATGATATACATTTCAAGAAAAGTGTGGGTGATTGACAGAATAACACGATAGCTTTACTCCCGTACAAAGCTTTCATCAGCTATAGGCAAGTTTAATGTTCTAGTTCATTTGAAGGTTAGTGGTTTTTAAATATAGTTAATTTTATGAAGTCCAAGCTGTCAGCTCTTTGCGTATATTTGTAATAACTGCTGTGTTCACAAAATTATTGATCAGATTGATTCGTGATTATTGATCTACTTTTTAGATGCCAAATTATGACAGTGATTGCTGCATTTTGTGTCCCTGTTGTGCAGGGGGGTTTTCTGATATTATCATCTTTGTTTCACTTATACATATTACACAATTTACATATGTTGCACTGGAAATCCCTGCAAAGCTTCCATGGTTAGAATATTTTATTTTATTTCTACATTATTACACAATATCTATACTTCTATGATTTCTATAGCCTGTGTTTCTATGCATGAATGCATTTTCTTTTAGCACCTTGTATTTTTCGCTCTTTACAGAGTGGGTGTGGTTCTTCATTTTTATATTATTATTTGGTGTACTGTGGAAAGATACAAATAAAAAACTTCTAAAATATTTTTATAACAGAAGTGCATGGATCCATGTGGCTCATTCCATTTCTGGCACATTTTTGTAAAAGATGCTGCTGCCTTCTCATTCAGATTGATCTTCAGAAATGACTGCATATCATTAATCACTCCTGTTACTTGAGAATCACTTGACAGAGCTCAGGTGGCCTCTTATATTAAACCATACACCTCTTAATTGCTGATTACAAGACCATGAAAAATGATGTTTCATCAGTTTCCCAGCTTGTCTGAATGAGCAGAGTGAACTTACAGAGTATTCTTGCAAAATATGTTAGATAAGAAAAAAATAAGATTAAGGCTTTCTTGCTAATAAACTAAACGGGCAATGAAGTAAACTCATAAAAAACAAAAACAAACCCTGTGGTTCACTAAACTGACGGAAACTACATCACGGACAAAACTTGAGGGACAACGAGACATAGGAAGCAACCCGGTCAAAATGACAGACATCCCGTCCATCCAATCAAAAAGGCGAGTTCTCCAACCTTATCTCCAATAAGAGGAGAGACGAAGGGCGGGACTTCCGGTCAGTGACGCAGTTGGCGAAGTGGAAGCCCCGCCGTCAATCAAATTAGGAAAAAAACAAACTGGACTAAAGCGAGCGCAGGCACTGATTAAAATAACCATGCTCAGAGTGTAATTAAACGCAGACATCCGTCTTCTTTAAAGAACTCACGTAATGACCGGTACGTAGCATCTGAAGAGCGTGAGAATGATTGCTTTGAATCTTTGTGCAGGCTATGTTTATGCTAAGCTAGGCTAATGTTAGCAGGCGGGTGAAACTGAGAGACTATAAGATCCACGGAGGAAAGAAACACCGAGCTCAAAATATCCAGAAAACGACACAACGCTTCTGTTATAACAGATGAAGCCACCCATGCAGCGAGCGCGCCGAGTGATGAGCTCTAACGGCTGTTTTGTGTTGTTTTGTGTGTTTAAGCGCCTGAAGGGCCAGTGAAAGCGGGAGTCATGGCGGACAGCGGCAGCGCTCAGGACGGTGGCGGCGCGGAGCAGGTAAACCGGATCAAATCCACTCTTCTCTTATTCTCTAACGCATGTGCTTTGGTGAAGTTTTCACTTTGTTCTGTTAAAACACTGGTACTTCCTGTGTGGCCACCCCCTTTCATGTATTAAACCCGCCCATCGTCAGGACGGACAGCCCTCACCGCTCGCCCTCCTCGCCGCCACTTGCACCGGCCTCGGTTCGCCCGCCCCCGGAGCAGAAAATGGGGCTAACTCCAACAATAATGCTGCTGGTGGAGGGGTAAGTCAGCAACTACAACAACTTTATTAGATCATACCGTGGATCGAGTGTGAGCCCGGCCGTGTTTACTTTGAACGGATGTGTGTTTACTCCCCGGACCAGTGCGTAATTTGTCAAATAAACCTTGCAAGATCCAAATCAGTAATTAAAAGGCGCCGTGACCGACACTGACAATACAACTTAAGTTGTCTAGTCAATGACGTCACTAAATGGCTAAACTGTGATGACACAACTGTGTAAGAGCATCTTTCACAAGTTTCCACATGGACCTAACTATACAGTACAGCTGTGCAATTAATCGAATTCGATTAACATTTGCATCTCGACAGTAAAGCCGGTTTCTTAATCGAATTTGATTAATTGCACAGCCTCACTATACAGCTTAGGTTTTCAAACCCTGGGCCAAAAATGGGTCGCCAGGATTATTTAGGGAAAATATATGTATGTTACATTAAAAATAAAAATTTATTTCCATTTTAAAATAAAAAATACAATCATATATCAATATAGAGGCGATCCACAAATAAGTGCACGGAAAGGAAACCTAGAACAAAATGACAGAACGCGTACTTTGCTTTGGATTGTCTTACTATTATCTGTATGACCAAAAATTTAGTTAAATGTGCCAGCTGTTTGATTGCGCTGGCGCCTCATGCGCACACACACCACAAATTCTAGAAATTCAAACTTGCCATCGCAGTCTGTTCGTTATCTAAATAAAATACGTCAGCCAAACATATCAATTTAAAAAGACCATGGTCTACAGCTGCTGTTATGCCAAGCACATTTTTGCGCATGTGAAGATGATTTTTTTCCGTCAATAGCCTACACCAGGGTTCCTCAAATCTTTCCCTGGAGGTCCAATCTGCTGCTGAGTTTAGCTCCAACCCAGATCAAACTCAGCCTAGTCTACATTATAGATACTAGTTTAACATTGAAATACATTGCGAAAATTTGGATTTGTGCCTGATGAGAGAGGTACGTGAGCCCAACGGTACTTTCAGTTTCACTTTGTTTTGGTTTCTTTCGCTTTATTTTTATTTTTTTCATTCTTAATCTGGTTTGCATACGGTTACATTCCTTAGTGCAGAACCACTTATAAAGTCTGTGATGTTGGCGGGATTCCTCCTATGACCTGCTTGCTTAGGTCTTTTTTAGGACCTTGCTTAGGCCATGATACTACCACCACCATGTTTCACAGATGGGATAAGATTCTTAAGCTGGAATGCAGTGTGTTCTTTTCTCCGAACCTAATAGCTTCTCATTTAAACCAATAAGTTCCAGTTTTGGTTTCATCCATCCTTTCTCCAATAGTTATCTGGCTTCTCCACATGATCTTTAGCAGGAGATTTTCTTTTTGGAGAACAGTGTCTCAGTGTCATCAGCTCAGTGTTCTCCTTATGGTGGGCTCATGAACATTAACATTAGCCAATGTGAGAAAGGCCTTTAGTTGCTTAGAAGTTACCCTGGGAATTTTTGCTACTTTGCAGACTATTACACGTTCTGCTTTGGAGTGATCTTTGTTGGTCGACCACTTCTCGGGAAGGTAACCATGGTCTTGAATTTTCTCCATTTGTCTATTTTACATATTTGACAATCTGTCTTAACTGTGGATTTGTGGAGTCCAAACTTTTTAGAGGTGGTTTTGCAACCTTTTCTAGCCTGATGAGCAACATCAACTCTCTTTCCTTGGTAATCTCCTTTGTTCGTGACATGATTCACTTCCAAAGACATGATCAGACTTTGATAGATCCCTGTTCTTTGAATAAACTGGGACACGTACTGACATTTGATAGTCATTGCACTGACTGACTCTAATTTCACCTTAAATTATCTGCTGATTCAAGAGATTCACATACTTTTGACACTTACAGATATGCAATATTGGAGCATTTTTCTGAATGAATAAATGACAAAGAAAATAATTTAGTCTCGTTTGTTCGTTATTTGTCTACTTTCAGGACTTGTATGAAAATCTGATTATGTTTTGGGTCGTATTTATGCAGAAATATACAAAATTCTAAAGGGTTCACAAACATTCCAGCAGCAGCACTGTGTGTGTGTGTGTATACATATCTAATTTATATGATTTATTTTGTTGTTTGCTAAAAGGTAGATATCAGTGGAAAACTAGATTGTTTTGAGGGTCACATGTTCAGTAGTATTTCAGACCAAATTCAAATTTTCATACAAAGGATGGGTTTATCTGTAGTCCATGGGGTCCATGTATTGCATCAGTCACCATAGTAACAGCTAGAGATGAGGACGTGATCATTGTAATTGGATCTTCCCATGTACATGCACCGTTGTGGCATCACTTTGAATATCTTGTTCTTTTGTGAACCTGTTTCCTCTCTAGAACGCAGACATCTCAGTGCAGTTAACAGGGTCATCTGAAAGGTGGGAGGCATTGAAGGATGACTCGGGTGTCCTGCATCTTCCAGGCACGGGTATCGTCACGTCCAATGGACAGTATGTTCTTCCTCTCCAGAGCCTCCAGGGTTTCCAGAACCAGCCCATATTACTCACGTCAGGGACTGACGCGTCCGCCGGCACAGTGCCTAACATCCAATACCAAGTCATTCCTCAGTTGCAGACGGCCGAAGGGCAGCTGGGTTTCTCTGCCGTCGAGGGAGCCTCAATGGCACAGGATGCTGCAGGGCAGATCCATATCCTCCCGGACGGCACCCAGACCATAAGTGTCACAGGCACAGACAACAATCAGAACCCCATGACCCAGTCTGGCCAAGTGCACCAGATCTCGCAGGTGTCTCTAGGAAGCTCTGCCTTCAACACTCAGGGTCAGGTGGTCACTAACGTGCCTCTGGGTTTGCCTGGTAACATTACCTTTGTGCCCATAAACAGCATGGATCTGGACTCTCTTGGGCTCTCGGGAGCCCAGGCGATCGCCACCGGCATTACAGCTGAGGGACAGCTGATCATGACCAATCAGAGCATGGAGAACTCTGAGGGCTCAGCCAAAGCAGGGGAACAGCAACAGACACTCAACTCCAGTGCAGACATGTTTGTGCCTATCACGTCTACATCGTCCTCGCAGCAGCACACCAGCACGATAGATGGCACCGGTGTGTTGATGCAGGGAGACGGGTCGGGCTACCTCAGTCAGGGCACGGTGCAGGTGTCTGGAGGACAGCAGGTGATCCATTTACAGCAGTTGCCCTTGCAGACTGCTGACGGTCAGGTGTCTGCTCAGGCCCAGCAGTCTCTGCAAAATGTCCAGCTCATCAACCCAGGAACATTCCTCATCCAGGCGCAAACCGTCTCTCCGTCAGGACAGATACAATGGCAGACCTTCCAGGTATGAGGTTATAAATCAGATTATTATTATTTTAAATGACATTTTATTTAGATTTGAGAATTAACTTTATATATATATATAATCTGAATTTGTAATATTTATCACAATAGTGTATGCACGTCCTTACCATATGCTTATCGTCTTTGTGAATAACTTTAACAGTGTGGATGAATTTCAGGCATGCAGACAGACTCTTTAAAGGAACTATTTTTAAATGAAATTAAGACGACAAGCCTGCTGTGCTTTTTAAAATGTTATAAAAAATATTTAATTATTTTTACTTTCCACTAATTTGTCCGTGCAGGTCCAAGGAGTTCAGAACCTCCAGAACCTTCAGTTCCAGACGGCTCCATCTCAGCAGATTACGCTGGCCCCGGTGCAAACGCTGTCTCTGGGTCAGGGCGGTACACAGATGCCTAACCTGCAGTCAGTGACCGTGAACACTGTTGGCCAGGCAGGCTTTCAGTTCCAGCAGTCTGAAGACACAGACAGCACTGGAGGTACTGCAGCTGGTGTTTCAGGAAGACAGATTCAAATGTCTGTAGTAACCTTTTTTATAATAGGGGAGAAAAAACATGTAGATGGTTGTAGGGCTCTATGAAGTCTGTTTCATTTTTTACGCAAATTCCTTTTGTTTGTTGTTTACTCATTGTTTTCCATATTAATTTGTGTAGAGCCCATTTTTATGGTTTAATTGTTCAAATTAAAATAATCGAAAGGGATGTCTAATCAGTTGGATTCAGACTACTTATTTTAATAATATCTTAAAATGTTAACAATATAAGTGTCCTGTGGGATGTTTCATTTATTATTACTTTTTATTGTTTGTTTATTTTATAAATTGTTTTGTTTTTAATTCAATGCATAAAAATTTTGAAATTAAAATATTTAAACAGTCAAAGTGCTGCACAGTAGAGATTTACTGATTAGATTCAATTTGTGTGGTATTCCTTAATGTTTTCATTCTACTGTGCAACAGTAATATTTCTATCACAATTTCTTTTATTTTGGAGGGTTGTAATCAAGATCTATGAGTTTGTGTATCTGATGAGAATTTTATTGAAAAAATCAAGGCATGTGGACATGGAAACACATTTATTTACCCAAATTCTGTGAAATTCAACACTTGAATCCATTTTTATGACTGGATTTCATTCATGTTTTCTACATCATGGAAATCATAGAGCCCTATAAAGGTGACCATCTGAAGTAAACCAGATGAAGCAGTCCAAAATATTAATTTAGAGACATTGCAGAGATGTGTTTAGCGGTAATGATGCAGTGCTGTTAGTGTAACGCTGATCATACTATACTCTATAGATATTCAGATTAAGGAGGAGCCTGATTCGGAGGAGTGGCCTCTGGACAGTAGCTCTACGCTGAATGCCAATGACCTCTCTCACCTTCGTGTTCGTTTAGTGGAGGAGGAGATGGAGGGATTGAGCCAGGAGGGCAAACGTCTGCGCAGGGTCGCATGTACCTGCCCCAACTGCAAAGAGGGAGGCGGGAGGTGAGAGCTCATTTCCTTTAGCACGTTTCCTCAGTTTTGAGTCACAGTACAATTTCTGTGTTTATATTCATATGTAACACAGACACCCCATGGTGTGTGTTTGACTACATGTCTTCATCACTGGATGTGTGTAATATATTTCCATTCTGACTACATTTCTAATTATATGTTGTAGGGGATCTAACATGGGCAAGAAGAAACAGCACGTGTGCCATATAAGCGGCTGCGGGAAGGTATATGGGAAGACGTCTCACTTGAGAGCTCACCTGCGCTGGCACTCGGGAGAGAGACCCTTTGTCTGCACCTGGATGTTTTGTGGGAAGAAGTTCACGCGCAGTGATGAATTGCAGCGACACAGAAGAACACACACTGGTACTCCTTCTCACACACATACACCCACACATTTGTAGAGACTACTTATGTTCTAAAACCTGGCCAACTGCTTACATAGGCAGCTAGTGTCTGTCAACATCATGACCCATATAGAGTCTGATTTGGAACATTCAGTTTGACGATAACAGTTTGCCAAGGTAACAGTGCAGTTAAAAAAAATTAACTATATTGGGTATGCATTTATAACATTGAACATTTTTATTTGATGCTTTAAGCTTTCCTCCAATGTCAGCTGTAAAAATAAAATATATATATATATATTTTACTGAAAATGTCTGTAAATAATCCATCTTCCAGCATTGGATGATGTCAGTATCTACAATTAACAATGATTTTGGTCAAACTAAAATGATAATTTATCAAAAAATTGTGTGTGAAAACTGGGTGCTGTAAACAAACATACACTATCTTTCAACAGTTTATAGTCAGTAAGAGTTTGGAGGTTTTGTTTTTGAAAGAAATTCGTATTTTTAATTAGTAAGGTAGCATTAAAATGGTCAAAAATGACTGCAAAGTAGTTGTTTTTTTATTGTTGCAAAATATCTATTTCAAAGGTTGTTCTTTTGAACTTTGTTCATCAAATAATCATGAAATAATAAATATATTAGGGTTTCCACAAATATATTAAGCTGCACAAACGTTTTCAACATTGAAATAAAAATGAATGTTTCATCATATCAAAAAATGATTTCTGAAGGACCATGTGACATTGAAGACTGGAGTAATGATGCTGAAAAGTCAGCTTTGATCACAGGAATAAATTACATTTGATAATATATTCAAATTGAAAAATGTTTGATATAATAATCAAAATATTACTGTTTTACTATGGTTTTGATCAAAATAAAGCCCTAGCAGAACTTTACTATATTAAAATAAGTACTTTTTTTTTTTTTTGAAAATGCTATCTTTAATTGAGCTTTTGGAGCAGGCTTTGTGCATGAGACCCTGTTTTGTAACATCTTTTCTGTTCTTTTTCCTCATTTCTTTATCATTCCTCATTTGACCATTCTCAGGAGAGAAGAAGTTTGTGTGTGCAGAGTGTTCGAAGCGGTTCATGCGCAGCGATCACCTGGCCAAGCACATAAAGACGCATCAGAACAAGAAGGCAGGGGGCGGAGCCATGGTGACCAGCATGGGCGGAGCTGTGTCCTCGGACAGCATCATCACGACGGGCGGCACTACACTCATCCTCACCAACATCCAGCCTGGCACCATGCAGGGCCTGGCCACCGTCAACGCTACCATCAACACGTCCAGTTCACAGGACCAGCTGAGCTCAGCAGAGTTTCCTCTGCAGTTAGTCTCGGTGTCTGCCGGAGACGCGGCCGAGTGACAAACCACTGCTCTGAGATGCAGCTGAACGCTCTGTTAGACTGCCAAGGTTCCGCCTCTTCCTGTATGGCATCACTTTCTTTTCTCTCGCAACCTGAGACTTCATACGTCGAATCCATGCTCACGCATTTACCTTGCTTTTATACCTTTACATATTTACCCTCCTTTACGTAAATATGTACATTTATGTGAATGCATATATACACACACACATATATATATAATATTATATATTTTACAAATATAGAATTATTGGGGGGTTTTTTCATCGTTTTATGGGGGAAGCATTATTTCTTGTTTTCACATACAACACTGAAATGCCTTATATTGTATTATAAGCTGTCGTGTACAAAGCTTGAGTTCTTCATGGGTGTCAAGCATCTGTTTCAGTGTGTACTTGTTGGAATGAGAATAATCGTGTTGTGTAAAGAATGCAGCATTGGTGACAGACCGGTGGCTGATGTTAAAGGAGCAGCTTAGCCAAACGTGAAAATTCTCACATTATTTATTCCCCCTCCATTACGGCATTCCAAACTCGTGCGGTTTCTTTGAGGGACAATTGTTTTCTTTCCATGCAACAACACTGCCATGTCTGTCAAGCTCCAGAAGGGACAAAAACTAGTCCATGTGACTAGAATCATGTTGTGTGAGAAACAGACCCAAAATGCAAGCTTTTATTCCGTGAGAGTCAACCCATCAGCTGTGTGACTTTGTCAGACTGCATTTTATGTCACCGGCTTTGATTGGATGGGGAGTTAAGCATCTGTTCCTCACACAAAGCTTCAGAAGAATGTAGCATCTTGGGTCTGAACTAGTTCTTGTGGAGCGGGGGAGTAAGTAATGGCAGAATTTTCCATTTGTGGGTGAGCTGCTTCTCATTTTAATTATAGGTCGTAAGTGATATTCGTGGTGTAAGTTCTTTATGTAAGGAGGAAGATGTAAAACTTTGGAAAGACGCCTGCTATTGTGCTTTTGGTTGTCATGAAGGTGTCCAATAGTGTCTTTACATGTCTCCGATGCGCCTCGTGAAAATGCATTTGATTTATTTTATGTAGTTTTATTTTGTGTAGGTAAACCCAGGCCTGGCAAAGGGCAAACATATGAAACAATCATGTAATTAAAAGCATTTTATGTATCATAATTCTCAAATCCTCTTCGAGTTGATCAAATCTTTCAATATGAATTTGTTGCGAATGAAGTCTTTTTTGAGCAAAGTGATATTTATATACATTGTAACCTGGACTCGTGGTGTCCACAACTGCTTTTCTAAAAAAAAACAATACAAAAAAAAACCTCCCTTTGGCTTTACTTTTTTTAAGACCTGGACTGTAATCAGCGCCAAGAATCATTTGTATGAAATGAGGTGGTTTGTAGATTGCCAAATTTGATAATTAGTGAGAAAACTCTTGATTTATGTCTGATGGTTTGCAGCATTAATGTGCAGATCTGTACTGTACGTTTCAGGACCAAACGAGCAGCTCCGAGTGTCTGGCGTCAATCTAGCAGTGTGCTGTGTCAAAATACTTCAGTAACAGCCTATTGGGATGTGTTAAACATGCAAAAGCGTGGCGAGACCTTTGCGGTCACCTCATAGCTTAACCGTGTGGTGATGTAGGCGACGTTCAGGGTAGGCAATATGTAGGTTTTGAACTCCCTCTCCTTTGTTCGTTTACTGTAGCCGTGAATCTGATGCCTTCAGTCACAGAGAGAGATTGTCCTCATAGGAGTCAGCTAATGAACGTTTTTAAGGAGTTCTCAAGGTTTTATTTGAATACACTGCAGGTCATCATCAGGGAAGGCGCACTCGTTTTGCTGTTAGTCCATGTACAAGTATGGCTTTGCTTCCATGTGGTACTGTACAATTATTCTCAACTGATCCGTTTTTATTCCTTCTGCTAATCATGATGTCTTTTATCTGCCGATTTTGAATACCGTTGCCAATGTTTGTGTTGGGGATTTTATACCTCCTTTAGCCAAGTTTGTAACGATCCGGAGTTTGATTGAAAAATTGAAAAAGTCCAGCGGGGTTAATGGCATATAATGAAACACTATTTTGTTTTCTGATTTGATAAGGGGATGTTCTGTCACAGTGATCCGGAATTGCTTTGTTTTTGTCTTTTCCTAGTTAATGTCTAATTTGGTTTTGTTCATTATACACAGCATCTTAACGTCACTTTTATATTTTCATTTGGTCATTTTTCCAAGAAAGCTTCGGACTATTGTACAATGCCCACTTTTGAGGGCAGCTGTTTATTTCACACTAAAATGACTAAACATAATCCTGTGCTTGTCAGTTGTCTTATTTTCATATTTATACTTGCACACAACAGTAAAAATAGATAGTTGACTAATAAGAAACATACATTTTATACACCCCATCATAAAAAAAAATAAAACAATAAAAAAAATATATATATTCAGCAGGGATGGAAAAAGTGTGAGTAGGAAAAAGCATATGTGCAATACATATATTATTTGCATTAATACTGATTGAAATGTTCAAATTTTCATGTTTGAAAACCAATCACTTCTTAAAATCCGTAGAAGTGTGTGTGTGTGTGAGTGACCTTTGTGTGTGAAGTCCAGTAGATGTCACTGCAGCAACAGGACCGGAGTAGGAGATCCAGCTGGATCTGACCACTTCCTGCCCTCTAAATCCTGATATGTTCCTCATCTCGTGCATTTAGAAGCCAACCCCCCACCCAACCCACTGTTTTATCGCCTTAAATTGCATATGGAAAATGTTTATTTTTGAACTTGCTCAAGTGTGAACAAAATTCCCCTCCATGCCTTTTTCATTTCAATTTAGAAATACACTTACAGCAATTTCCTCTTAGAGGGGCTTATAGATCAGAGTCTGTTTTAATGCTTGTCTATTGTGAACATTAAAATGAAAATTGATTTAAATAAATGACAAAGTATTTTGAATGTTGTTTTTATGCAAGGAAAATGTATTTCAGATGTTTGTAAAACATTGAGTAACACTTTAGAATAGGTAACACTTATTCACTATTAACTACTAATTTTCACTTAATAAATTCCTAATTTGCTGCTTATTAATAGCTTGTACGGTAGCTGTTAAGTTTAAGCATTGGGTAGGTTTATGAATGTAGATTAAGGCATTAATATGTTCTTAACTAATAAATGGCTAATATTCTAGTAATATGCATGCTAATAAGCAACTAGTTAAGATACCTTAAAATAAAGTGTTACCTAACATTATATATGTAATGATATTTTGAAAAATCTTGGTAACTTAAACCGGTTCGGTTCCCATTGACTGGGACAAAAAATACAGTGCAAGTCAATGAGAACTGAAAAATTCCTCACCTTCATGTCATTCCCAATCTGTACGAGTTTCTTCTGTTGAACACGATATATGTGACCCTCTAAAAAAAACCAGCTAAAGTCTTTTTTTTTTTTTTAGATGTATTATTTTCTGCAAAAAATTCTTCATACAAATTGTAAAGAACATTATGTGAAAATATATTCTTGGTATCTTTAATATTGACTGAGTCTGGCCATGTCAAAGATTGAATCATAGAGAAATTAATGCTTGTAATCAAACTTTGATGCTCGTTATCTCAGAATTAGATTTTTAGACTTTAGCCTGGTTTTTACAGAGTCACAAATATTGTGTTCAACAGAAGAAACTCATAAAGATTGGGAATGACATGAAGGTGAGGAATTTTTAAAGAAATTTTTTTGTTGAGTTAAATATCCTTTTAAATACTCCATATACTGGGCCTATCTCAATTCATATAAAATCATACAAACTGCTTAATTATAAAGAAAACCTGCTTAAAATAGTCATCATTAGATGAAGACAGCTTGACTATGTGTTTGAAATGTTGGCTTCTTAAATTGTAAACTGCTTTTATCTCGTCACTTATATGGTTGCGGCCAAACATAATCAAGTGTCCACTGAAATATTTTATCTGCCAAATCAAAGAGAAAAAAGCACATGCTCCTGAATTCGTGATTTGTTGCAGAGATTTAGAGAAAACCGTCTATTAACGTTCATATGGAGTCATCCGTTGCTTGCCACCTTTCATTTGCATAATTTAATGAATTCAATTCATTGTAATGCAATACAGAGAGCAGCACGGTGAACATGAAATGACAGTTTGAGTTAATGAAATGTGTTAACGGTATCATCATTTACTTGTATGTTAATTAGTCCAATTAATTTCCAGTGCACGGTAATCTGAATATTGTAATAGCGCAGAGCGTGTCTGAAGTCAGGTGGGGAGTGGGGTATATTGAAACAAGGCCTATGAATCATCACATCTTCACATTTCCAAGCCACTCCCGAAGTTTACTCAGAATCCTCCAGTCGCCAAACGGGCCTTCCTCATATTGGAGCCTCTCGTCTGGCCCCTCGCCTTTATAGCACCAGATAAAAGCATCAGTAGTCCAGCTGATAGCTGAGTTTTGTTTGGATGACTTCTTTCTGACCTTGCGCGATGTCCGGTTCCTCTGATAGAAGGAAAGTGATACATTCCTGAAAAAGCAGCGGCTGCGGTGCGAGGAGATCGATGGGAGGCCCGTCGTGGAGCCCCGGCCACGCTTCAGCTCTGATAAGTGAAATCGCTCTGGTGTGGATGGGCCACTTTCTGCTGGACCGCACAGATAAAAGCACCCGTGTTTTCCTGCGGGGTCTGGATGGGGAGGGCGGCTCAAAAGAGTAGATGCAACTCTCCAGCTGCCATTGTTTTTCAGTATTGCCTTTTGTTATTGTCATGTTAAAACACAAACAGTGGTTCCCAAACATGTTTCTGGATGTCTCCTTTGTCTGACACACATTTCAGCTCTTGGAGTCTCTAGTAACGAGTTGAATCAGGTATGTTTGATTAAGGAGACGAGAAATTTGCAGTTTTGAAGGGACTCCAGGAACTAAAACATGGTTTCAAACCGGAGACTCTCAGCAAAGCCAGAGAGACCCTTGAATACATACCAGACTATATTGACAACATAAGACCTTTTATTAACAACATCAACAAACCATAAACTACAAATAAAAAAACAACAACAACAAGACAACACATTACATTTTCAAAGATATGCAGTACTTTTATAAAACATATAATATATATATATTTGCCTGTGTGAACTGTGTGAATATTATTGAACATCTATTTATTTATGTATTTGTTTATTTATTTACATAAAGATGAGGGAGAAAGGAAAAAAGAAGAACATAATTATTCCAAAAACCAAGTCCTATTCAAAGCAGCTTTGCACTAATAATCATGAGAATAATAGTGTTAATGTTGTAAAATGTATCAGTTATGAAACAAATCTGTTAATACTTTCAGTTATAGGCAACTTTGCATAAGACAATAGTGTCATTATTCAAATTAATTGAGTTCAGTGTTGATTAAGTTCAGTTTAATGAATGTGTAAAATTAATCAATCAGTAACGTGTGTAATTCAGCTATAAGCAGCTCTACAGAAGACTATTAATAGATTAATGTTTCAGATCAGTTCAGTTCAATGTTGATTCAGTTCAGTTCAATAACAGTGTTAATGCTGCAAAGCAATTATCATTATACAGCTCAGTCCAGTTCAAACTTATTCTCATCTGATAGTGGCAGTGCAGTCAAATCAATATTATTAGTGAATATGTATTGTCTTTATACACCAGCTGAGCAAACCCAGTGACAGTAATGCCAGAAACATCTATAAAAAACAGATTGAAAGAAGGAAGAAAATAACATTAAAAGACAAATGTTAAGGCTATTTAAATCAATCAATCAATACAATACATAAATAAACAGTATTAATTATAAATAATTGGTTCTTTTTTAAATTATTTATTTTTATGTAGCAGCATTAATAAAAGTACTTATTTCAAAACATATAGGAGAATTGCATTCTTCTCTGCCACTATTTTTTTTAACATAATACAAAAATAAAATAATTAACTAAATAAATAAATAAAATAATATAATAACAATAATCATATTTACAATTTGGGGAGTGGTTGGATGTATGCTTAATAATCAAACTCCATATAAATGATGTGAAATGTTTGTTCTTGGTCTATGGTGGAGACTGGGAGAAGGTCTACTAGTTTCTGATGTGTGGTGGGGAAAAGGTGTGCGAGGGAACATGCAGGAGGGAAGGGTCATTTGTTTTATAGCCTACCTCCACAAATTCTAGCCTTAATGGCCATATCCAACCCACTTGGACCAGAGTTTACTGAACTAATTTTTCTGAAGATAAAGGGAAAATTTGTATCTATTTCATAACATAAATATAATCCACTCTTGAGTAATATGTTCTGTTGATGACAGAACAGATATTCAAATTTACCACAAAGATGCTACTATAAATGGATCTTGTTTAAAAATCTCAAGTTATACTGAAAACTGTTCTAAAGCAATCTGCATTTCATATATATATATAATATGTTTGAACCTTTTTCGAAGTGTGTACAAGCTTTGCTGAAGTATAGCTGCTGCTGTTATTATACTTTGTTTGGGTAAAACAAGGGAGGTCAACGATAGCAAAATACAGTAGTTTTAAAAGTAAAAAGCAATGGAACCTTTTTTTTGGAACATTCGCAATTTATCACGCGATGCGTGGGGGTGAGTGTAATTTGAGGTATTCTCTTTCATCTGTGGAGCTTTTTGTGGTTTGAGATGCCAAATGAATGTCTGTGAAGTGCTGGTCCTGGACCGGCCCTCTCACTTCGAATTAGAGTAATTGGACTCAGTCTTTCACTTTTTTTTTTTTTCAATTCATGTGCAAAATATATAAATAAGATAACTGAAGATTTAGCATGCCGACAGAAAGCCCACACAGAAATAACAAAGGCATTTTCAGTCGCATTTGTGACACAATTTGATATTCCTGAGGGAAAGGGCTCCTGTGAAACAGGACAATAATGAGAACAGTTGGAAGAAATGGTTTATTTTATTATATTTACCTCAGAATATAGCACATTTCAAAAAGCCTGAGGTTTCATCTCGGTCTCTCCCATTTAGTCTAACTGCTTCTCTCGACCGCTCTCTCTTCCTTTCTATCGCTTTTGAGGTGGTTAAATATGAGGCAGTAATTTCCCAAAATGGCCACTATTCAATGAGATTGAAAGAGCAACAACTTTGCGAAAGAGGGTCTTGAGAATCGTTCTGAGAGCTGCATTCATATGCCATGTGCTCTGTGTTTCATTCAACCACTTAGTGCTATTCACGTATGTTTTTACCCATGGTGTCTCTCAGCTCTGGCAAATGTGTTGATACACGGGCCTAATGTATATTCACACACGTGCCACGAGAATCCCTGCTGCATGCACAGATACCAACATCCTGTGTGATATCTAAAACCTGTCGTTGAAATCCATATTACACCACACACGTATCATATTGCTAATGTTATATATGAATAAATACAGGGAAGTAAACTTAAACAGCACTAGCACACTGTAATGCATATGCAGCGTTGGGTAGATTCAGGGCCTCTGCCGGCCAAATGGGTGCCCTAAGCAGGATTTTATTGAAAAAAAGTTAAAGTGACGTGACATACGGCCAAGTATGGTGACCCATACTTGGAATTTAACCCATCCAAAGTGCACACACACACAGCAGTGAACAAACACACATAGCTGTGGGCAGCCATTTATGCTGCGGCGCCCGGGGAGCAGTTGGGGGTTCGGTGCCTTGCTCAAGGGCACCTCACTCGTGGTATTGAGGGTGGAGAGTATGGAGGGTGTTCCTGTGTGGCTCAGTGGTAGAGCATTGCGTCAACAGCGCAAAAGGTTGTGGGTTCGATTCCCAGGGAACACATGATGTATAACCTGAATGCAATTGTAAGTCGCTTTGGATAAAAGCGTCTGCTAAATGCATAAATGTAAATGTAAATGGAGAGAGCACTGTACATTCACTTCCCCCACGTACAATCCCTGCCGGACCTAAGACTTAGTTCACACTGCAGGTCTTAATGCAAAGATCAGTTTTTTTGCTGAAATATGATTTTTTTGCGCTGTTGTTCACATTGTCATTTAAATGCGACTGCTATCAGTCTCATGTGTGAACCGTATACGGCCCTGAAGTGACCCGCATACAGAAGAAGACGTGACGTCAGACACTGTGTTTGTGGAAATAAAATGGATGATGCTCATTTTCGCGTGTGTTTTGCAATTTTTACGTTTATGTGCAATCGGAGTCTAAATAACGAAGTGATATTATTGTCTATATATTGTCTGCCATTGTGATTTTAATCTTCCTGTCTCCTCCAGTGCAGAATTGTGACATCTGTCGCATTTCAATGATGAAAAAATTGCATGAAATGCGACATGGCCGTTCAGACAGAAGTCGCATTGAGGAACATTGGATATGTATCCGATTTAGGACCACATATGAAAGTGGTTTGGGCCTGATTTGAAAAAAAAACGGATTTGTGCTGTTCAAACTGTCATAAGAAAATCAGATATGGGTCACATTTGGGCAAAAAATTCGGATTTGGGCCATTTTAGCCTGCAGTGTGAACTAAGTCTAAGACTCGAACTCGCAACCTTTGGATTACGACAGGCGCACAGGTGGCACTGGGTACGGGAGGGACATGACCCTCCAGATTCATTGTGACCCGATCCGTCCCCTCAATGTCTCTACGAAAGGTAACATTGGCAAACAGAGGATTAATCAAGTAGTGGTGGCCCAACCCGCCGCTCCTTAAACAATGCACTAAGAAAAACGCTTTTGACCGCAGTGTCTGACCGAGTCCCAAAACACACTTGCAGCCAATCAGCAGTAAGGGGCGTGTCTTGTACTGATAGAGAGAAGAGAGCGCTCTATTTGAGTGCACAGGACAGATATTTGCAGATCGACAATAGATAGAGAGAGATGGCAGATAAAAAAGAGGAATATATCAGAGAAACAAAACATTAAAAAGAAGGGTTACGATCAGGCAATAGGTAGGATCAGTATAAATATTGGCGCTTTCCAATGGTGGAGAGAACTCAAGGAGTGGGAAGGGCTTGAATCGGACGCTAAGGTTTTGTTGTTTCTTTTTGATAGGTGAGTAACATTGATGTTGCTTTATTTCACACAACTTATCAGTGCTGGCTCTTGCTTGAATATGCTTTTGTGTCATCTTCACTTGTTTCCGTGATTGTCGTTGCCATGGTTGTGTATGTATGTGTGGAAGTGGAGATATTTTTTTTAGTTTCACTTACGAGTCCGACTCTCTAACCCCCCCCCCCTCAAATATAATGAAAGTTAAAAAAAAAATGCTCAGGGGTCAAAATAGAACTTTAATAAAATATCAAAGTACATAAATAAATAAATAAATTGTAATTAAATTGTATAGACTAATTACAACTGTAGCTCTAGACAGTTACCTATGGCAGTAATACAGGTGTCTGATTGATTTTATGTTCTCAAGCATTCAGAAATCATACAAAAGAAAATTAAGCAGTTTTACTATGAAAAACATGGTTAATTTGTGTAAGGGTTGTGATGTCCACGTTTTTTTGTGGAAGAAATTATAAAGGCTCTGTCATCTATAGCAAAAATGTGGACAAAAAAAGATCCAGCGGATATTTGAATTAAATGTTTGGTCAATAGCCTAAACAAGGATATGACCGTAATGTATAACAACTTACCAGGCCTTTGGTGCCCTTTACAGGCATTATAACTTGTAATGTGAAAAAAACAATAGACACCATCGCAAAATTAGTAATGGTTTTACTGGTTATAATGGGTCTTGTATTGGTTTTAATGGAAACTGTTGGTCTCTGCTGGTATTTGGTCAACTTCTATTGGTGGTTTGTTAAAACCAATAAATCCTAATGGAATGTGTCCAGTCAAGTCAAGTCACCTTTATTTATATAGTGCTTTTAACAACACAAATTGCAACAAAGCAACTGCAAAATATAAAAATAGGAAAATAGTGTGTCACTAATGTAAAATGAAAAGATTTAACACTCAATTTTCAGTTAAAGGCATTTCCTTATTGAATTCAGTGATGGCATCATCCAGCTCAGTTCAGTTTAAATAGTATCAGTGCAATCAAGTCGATGATATCGCTGGAAATTAAGTGTCCCCAACTAAGAAAGCCAGAGGCGACAGCAGCAGGAAACCAAAACTCCATTGGTGACAGAACGGAGAAAAAAACCTTGGGAGAAACCAGGCTCAGTCGGGGGGCAGTTCCCCTCTGGCCCGACGAACCAGTAGTTTGTTCCAACTGCAGCAAAGTCCGATTGTAAGGGCTCAACTGGTTCCAGTGCTCTTTTCCTGATCAGATGGCTGTGTCATAAGGCCTTAAAGGCCTTATGGATAATATATTGCTATTGTGTGAATAATATGTATTCCTGTAATCAATACAAAAGTAACTGTAGTCGAGTACTTTTAAATGTAGGCCAATTGAATCTTTGAATTTTTGGAATCTGGTTTCTTAATCCAGATTACATGCCATCAGTTACTACTCTCTGTACATATGTGACATAAAAATACAATCAATTCTGTTAGCTATTTTATGGCTTTTAGCCTAGCTCTGTTTATGAGCCATGAGCGTCTCAAATCTTGTTCAAGGAAGTAGCAAACAGAACCAGAAACTAATAAGAGCAAAAGATGCCCTAACGATCAAAAAAGTCCTCCAAATTCATAATAAGGGGACAAAAACTGCCCCCACACAATTAAGCCAGATCTATTACGGCTGTCACGATTAAGGTGAAATGCGAAATGAAGTGTCGATTGCAGCATCATACATTTAGGCTACAGTAGATTTGCTCACACTGAATTCGATTTTATTTTACTCACCGTTTTACTCACCAATCACACACGTTTCTGTTGAGCTTATAAACGCACCGTCCAATCAGAGGCGCTTTGATTCGTCACCGCGGAGAGTGCGCTTGTAAGGCCCGCCTCGATTCGACCCAATGGCGGCAGTCGTTCCGCGGGTGAAGGACTTTGCGTGTTACAGTCTTTCCTTTTCACGACACAACAAGAACATTAAAATGGAACACTTTTTCTTATTATATATTTTGTCTCGTTATTTCATCTGACTCCATGAAATGAAAAGGGTTTTAATGATATCTGTGCATCATTAAAACAGGAACGAAAGATCGGTTATTCTTATCAGCTCTTTTTAATACTTTACCCGTCCAGACATAGGGAAACTATATCGCTCAGAGGTCCTGTTTTCCACAGGTCTCACGGACACAATCTCGTCAGGCCCGGTCATCAGTCAGAGGTAAATTATGATTACGTATCTAAGATTTGCCGTAAATTCACACGTACACAATCAGAGACATCAATAACCCTCATGGGGCACCCTCAGAACTCGAATTCAATCGTTTACTTCAGTAAAGGGTTTTGGCCACTATCAGATATGTTAGCAGATCAATATACTACACTCGTAATAGCTTTGGATTGGCCAAATCTTTGTTTAAAGTAACATTAAATCAAAGTCAGAGGTGTGGACGTACCCGAATTCAGTCTGATCAGACGGCGTTCACCGTCACTGAACGGAAATTAGCCCGTCCCTACACCCAAGCACACTTAAAAGATGCCGGATATTAGCCGTCGCTAAAACTGACGCAGGCTTGCGGAAATATACGAATCCACTAATCTAGTAGAGAGAAAGCACTCTTCAGAGGCAGTTAGAATAGAATCAAACGTTACAATTTATTGACCAGGTAATCAAAACAATAATTCAAAGCTCCAATGTTACAAGAATAGAATCAACGGTTAACCATAACATAACAATAACTCAGGAATTGAAGAATTTGTAGAAATTACTACCTGGCAATGAAAAACTACACACAAGTGACATGTGCGGGCAATCAGCTTACTGACTCCCAGATGTTTGTGTCCCTTTCCCTTATATACCCAGATAATTCAATAGACCCACCCAGGTGGGTACCCAGGTGGTATCTTGTCATTATAATTAGTCTTTAGAATTTTGCAACCAAATGGCTTCTGGAGATCCTGTGGCCGGGAATACTTATTTACATACAGGAGATGTTTTGAGTAGGGGATCAGGGGGAGGGTACGTTCCCAGGCTGTACACTATACTTCTCAGATTTTAGAACTTCTTTTAGCTTTTCATTATGATTGGGAGAATGAGACCATTTTACCAGGCGCACTGAGACATTTCAAAAGATATCAAACATGTATGGTTACTTATTTGTACATATTACATTGCATGGATTTTTTCAGTGAATTTGAGGTGATGAGGGGAGGGGGAAATGATGTCTGTACCAGGCCCATCGTGTAGACCGTCAGTACAGGGTGTGAACCCCCCAGTGTGCTGCGTCCTGGATGACGTATGCAAGGGACAGTTTTGTGGATTCCCAAGGGGGCCTTTTGTCCTCTAGAAGGGGGGGCCCAGACACATTGGCACCAGTCTTACACGCTCTTACTGACTGACTGACTCTCATCATAAACAACAAAGTGCAGAAAAGAGACCCGTTTTGAGGTGTTCTTTTCCCACTTTCTTTATGTTATTTATTCCCAGTATGAATAATCATTTTATTTTTCATACTACTGAAATAACCAATTTAGTAGTGCATTAAAAGCAACATAAACAGTTATGTTAATCAACATTATTACAATATCAAGAGCAATAATCAATCATTTTGATTCCTTGTTTATGTGTATGCTCTTTACATAATGGAGTTTGTGTGTATACTACTGCCTACACATGAGCTGCATTAAACAGTCTGTGTCAGTCAACATAAATGCAGTGTAGTTAGCTTTTGTTGATGATGAAAATAATTTGATTGGTCACAGTCTTGTTGTGAGTGATTAAAGTAACTCGTTAAATTTAAGTATTTGACATACAGTAAAAACCAACAAAGAGACATAATTACAAACTGCCTAAACAAAGGTAAAATATGCCCCTGGATATCAATTCAGGGGGGGGAAATATTGCCCATTAATGGAAAAGTGTATTTCTGACCCTTGTAGCAAATCATGGTTTGTTGGTTTGTCTTCCATTTACACTTTATATCCTTTCTATTGATGTCATGAGGACATAGTTCTGTAGATGAAGGGATTACAAAATCTGGGGGATTGCAAATTGACCCTAAAGATGCTAAATTAAAATGTCAAGATCTTGTAGTGGATGAACCTGAAAGTTATGAAAAATGCTCTGAAATGATTTGGATTTAATTTTAACTTTTATTCAAAAGCTCTTTTATTCACATTGTATTGTATTTTTGTTCAATAAAATAATCTATGTAAATAATTACTTAGATTATCCCACACACTTTGTGATTACCAGTACTATAGCTATTTGTGACAACTTTTATTTCCTTTCGGTTTTCCTTTCTACATGAATGAAGTAAATCAGTGTGCTTTCAATGCTTTAATCCATATTACAAGTTGTTAAATTTTGTCAGATCAGTTAAAGTTCGCATGAGTACCGGTAGGTAGTGAATAGATGAGTAGCTAAATTAGGTAAACGATTCCTTTTCTATTCACAGGCATGTTCTGACTGAATAACTCTATAACACTATACAACTATTAAGCAATTAGATACTTGATTAATGAAGAATTCAACGCTACTTAAGTGTACATAAAGTGAGTTAATTTTCATGACTGTTTGTTAACACAATTAAGTACACATTTAAAAAGTTAAATGTAAAATTTTTTATTAAAAGTTTTAATTGAAAGTACATTTCGATATTTCATTTGTCATGCGTTAGTACATTTATTTTTGATGTATTGACTAACATCCTATATAAAATGTTAAGTACTTATTAGTACTTACATGTTAAGTAACTATTTGTGTTATTTAATATTACATTTAAAATTTAAATGTTTTATATGTACTAAATTGCTAATTCATCACATAGAGGTGACGTAGATATATATTTAAATACAAGAAATTACTTTGAAGACCATTGAGAATTTTGATGAAGATGTACTAATAAAAAAGTCCTACTTAAGTGGGACAAAAAAATCATTAAGTATATTATTTATGTAACAAATCCTCTTTTTAACAGTATGCCAAAGAGTATTTTTTTCACAATGGTTGTTGTAAATCTATCAACACAGCTTTAAGTTTGTCTTATCTGAATGTTGCTTTGGATGACTGAGTCGAGCCTCTTCTAGCAGAGTTTGAGAGTTGCTTTCTCCTCTAAGTGTCTTTAGGGAGCGAGAGCTCTCTGCATTCACCGCACACGCGTGTCCTTGATCAACTCCAGAACTGGCGTATGCTGAAGCTGATCGTTTTCCGCAGGCTAGTAGACTCAGCATGGACCAACTCAATAACCTGATATTCCCCCACAGCTGAATATGGCCAATTTTGCAGTAGGTCAGTGATTTTTTCCCCTTCTTTTTTCCAAGCAGAGACAATTGTGTGACCTCCCTCTATAGTGCCAGCAGGGCTCAAGGGTATGTGTGTGAGTGTGTACGTGTGTGTGTGTGTGTGTGTGTGTGTGTGTGTGTGTGTGTGTGTGTGTGTGTGTGTGTGTGTGTGTGTGTGTGTGTGTGAAAGAATAGCTCATTGAATCTCTATAGAAGTGGTCCGAGTCTGAAGGTGGGGGGGGGGGGGGGGGACTTCTGGAAGCTGAAGCAAGGTGGGTATTATGCAAACGATGCCCCTGCAGTCTCAGAATGCTTTGCTCTGGATTGTCTCTGCCTGAAAGTTTCCTGCCATTATTTGTAATCTGCATTAAACTGAGGTGTTTGGGTGGACGCGAGATTGAGAGATGCGGGATTTTAAATGGAAGGAGGGGGGGAAAGAACACAAACACCCCGGGCTGCAATTGCTTGATGTGTTTTGCTCTGGCCGAGAGGTGTGTTCTATTCACAGGGTCTAATTAGGTGCTTTCGTTTCAGAGGAAATTACAGGTTTTGTATGTTTCAACTCTTCCAGAGAGGAAAATTTAAATAGTTTATTCTTTGTCATCATTGTTTGTTTAAGAGTTGTTTAAGTGACAATTTGCCACCATCTTGGGTCTTTGTTTTTAAGAGCGTATATTGCTTGTACTGTTTGCATATACATTCGGACACATGCCATCAGAATCGGATGTTTTTTTTTATTTTGCTATATTCTTGTATTCATTAAGGCAAGCCTCAGTATTACTCTTGCTCATACTGAAGCAATTAGAACAAACCGTCTAAACCTACACTGTAAACATTTCAGTAAAATTTACAGTAAAAAACCGGCAGCTGTGGTTGCCAGAATTTTACCATAAAGAAATGGTTGCAACGTTTATGGTTATAACTTAAATTTAACTTTAATATTCTTAAATTTAACTGTTGGTATATTAACTGATATAATGTTAATATACCAACCTATTGAAGTACTGAAACCTGTTTTGTAGCCTACCTTTTTTAATACACTGATTACAACCAAAAGCAGGTGGTGATGAGAAAGATTAACCAAAGCCCATCACAAGCAGCTTTTAAACGTTAACATATATAGAAGGTGCACAGTGTCATTCACACAAAACACTAAATACCATCATGGTAACACACATGAAACTGAAATGCAATAAACATTAATTTAACAACATTAGGTGTAACATACAACCCTAATGTACAAAACTGATAGGAAAAAACTAAGAAACATAATTATTTCAACAACAAAAAACATAAATTTTTTAAATGTAACATGGAATTCTGGGAATGTCCATTTACAGATATTCACAGCAAATTATACATTATTTTTCACTTCCAAAACCGATTATCCTTAAAATACTTTTATGTTGTAGTCAAGTGCAATCACATCTAAATGTTCATTGTCGTATTACTAATATCATGGTAAATATTAAGTTTGTTCTTGGAAGATGCATTCCAAATAAGTGAAGATATTTTAAGATTAAGTGAAAATGAATCTTGTTTAGTGTTTTTGATTCTTGTGTACCCATCAGTTATTAATATATAAAAATTTGTCTGTAGCATATTCAAATTTAAAACAACTTTAACAAACATTTTAACAAATGTAATCATATTTTATGTATGTTGCCTTTTGTTATTCTCTTATGTACAGCAATCTATTTATACATTTATAATAAACTATACATACAATTAAATAATTCACATTTATTTGTATAGCACTTTTTATTATACACATAGTTTCAAAGCAGCTTTACAGAAAATTAATGTTTCTATATTACAAATAAGAGTTCTGTTAACAGGTGTAATGGTGTCAAAGTAATGTTCCTATGGCAGACATGTTCTAGGCTATACAAATCATGCAGTTAAGTAACGTCATGTATTCAGAAACAATGAAACATACAGAAACAATGAACAAATTAAAGCAACGGTTACATGATGTGATCATTACAGTACAAGGAACATTTTGTCATTTTGTATGTTTATTCAGAGTCAGCTTCATCTGAAGTCCTCTCAAGGGTTGGCGTCATCTCTTCACAAGTGTTGGGTCATCTGAAGTCTTTGTGAGAGGTTGAATATAGTCAGCAGGAGCAAACTATGGATTACACCAACAAAATGTGAAGGAGTCATACTTGTAAACTGGCACTTTTTCACAAAGAACAGAGAGACTTGCCAAACCCAGTGAAGAGACTCATTGTGAGGGTGATGTCTCATTACAGGGAGTCTTCAAGTGGTTCTTGTTCTGAGCAAGACAGAGAAGGAGAAATGGTTAAGTGATGCTCCATCACATCTCAGTCCTGTGTCATCACTGCTCTTTCAACACAGTGCTTCTATAGTTACTAAGACGTTTAAGTATAAAAATAAAAAGTCATAATAATGTAGGCCTGCAGGTAACTGTGATTACTTCAATAAAATAGTAGCGGTATATAATACATTTTTGGATATTCAGTCTAGCATAATTCTGAAATGAAAACTGCTCACCTATTTAAAACTTTTAATTCTCACTTAGGTCCATCAGCATCCTTTGCAATAAATCCAAGTCTATTAAATAACTCCCCACCAGCAAAAAAACTAAAACACGTTTAAAAGCCTTAATTACACAAGGATGTATGAAACTGCATGTAGAGAATGAATAACATCCCGTAAATCTACTAATTAAGTGAGGAATAATCTAATAATGATCCGTTTTAATGCACAAGGCAATTTGATTAGCTGTGCTGATAATAAAACAAATATTTCTATAAATTTCTTACCTTTTAAAAGTTCATCACAGCGGTCTCTTCTGCTGCATCTCTATGGCGCTGATAGTATTAGCGCGAACATCCGGGAACTACTGAGTGATCCGCCATTTCTGTTAAAAAACGTCTCGGGTTACTCGCGTAACCCTTGTTCTCTGAATAGGGAACGAGACACTGCGTAGCTTTACGCTTTGGGAACGCCCACTGCGTGACCGAGTCTGAACCCTATAGAATCACGCCAATTCATTGGCTGATGGCGCGACGCCATCTCTGACGCAATGACGTCGTCAGGTCATACTGGCGAACGCGCCATCCACTCCTCAGATTTCTCTGCCGAAAAGAACCCTGTCGGCAGCGTGAGGAGCTTGGCAGCGAACGCAGTGTCTCGTTCCCTATTCAGAGAACAAGGGTTACGCGAGTAACCCGAGACGTTCTCTTTCATAGGTAACTCTACACTGCGTAGCTTTACGCTTTGGGAACGATATACCAAACACGCCAAGCTGAAAAACGCTGCCTATCTGGCCCAATAATGAACCAACAACATACGGTCAGTTCAAACAGACAAAATCTGGGAACCTGGAGCCGTATCAACGTCAAGGTTGTAAAACCTGACAAAGGTGTGCGGAGAGGACCATCCTGCCGCAACACAAATATCCTCCAGGGGTACCCCTCTAAAAAGAGCTTGAGAGGAGGCTACGCCCCTAGTAGAATGCGCCCGAAGACTAAGAGGTGAAGGGAGTTTCCGCGCCTCGTAAGCCAGCGAAATGGCGTCTCTCACCCAGTGAGAAATCCTCTGCTTTGACGCGGCAAGCCCGCGGCGACCAGCACCAAAACAGATCAATAACTGGGGAGATTTTCCCCAAACCTTGGAGCGATCCACAAACAGCTTCAATGCCCTGACCGGGCAGAGCAAGTGGAGTCTCTCATCCTCACTTGAAGCAAAGGGAGGGGGATGGAAAGAGTGAAGCATGACCACCTGAGATCGGAACGACGTGGACAAGACCTTGGGAATGTAACCCGGCCTAGGCCGCAGGGTAACTTTGACTAGACCCAGGGCAAAGTCCATACACGTCTCACTGACAGAGAAAGCCTGCAGATCTCCAACTCTTTTCAGTGACGTAAGCGCCAGCAAAAGAACAACCTTAAGAGTCAGTATCCGATCCGAAGCTGACTCTAAGGGCTCAAAAGGGGCCGTCACTAGTCCTTCGAGGACGACTGACAAGTCCCAAGAAGGAACTGCCGTGGGGCGAACAAGCCTAAGGCGTCTGGCCCCACGCATGAAAGTGGAGACCATCCGATGTCTCCCCAAGGGGATCTCATCCAGCTCTCTCCGAGCTGCAATGGCCGCTACATAAACCCTAAGGGTGGTAGCAGCCGCCCCCGCTGTCAGCCTTTCTTGCAGAAACTCCAGCACTGGACCAACAGGGCAGTTAACTGGGTCGATTGCACGAGTCAAACACCAGGATTCAAAGACGCCCCACTTGGAAGAGTACAGCTTCCTAGTAGCGGGGGCTCTGGCACTGGCTATGGTTTCCTGAACTTCGGCAGGCAAACCATCAATCACAGCCCTTGGCCAGGGCTCTAGAGTGCGACCAATTTGGTCGCACGTGCGACCTAATTTCTCAAGGGTGCGACTAAAAAAAAACTTTGGTCGCACTGGTGCGTCCAGCCATTTGAGAAAAAAAAAAAGTCTCCGCGACTCAGAAAGTCTCTCTGCTGTTCGACAACAGACACGTTAGTCTCATATCGTGGTCTAAACCAATCAGAGATAGTGAAGGGCGGACCCCCAACTCTGATTGGCCGTGGTCCAGATATTCCTGTATGTGTGTGTGCGTTTGAAGATGCGTGTGCTGCTGCTGTCAGACAGAGAGAGAGGTGAGTAGTAGAGATGCACGCAGCTCTTTCTCTGAATCTTTTCTGTTCAGTGAGCATCTGACAGTCCGTCCAGGATTCTGCGATCGCTGAATTTATCGCAAAATCAAGCAAACTCCGCTATTTTCCAAATTGCCACATATTTTGGGCTTAGACGCGTCTTGTGACGTCATCGCAATGCGCATTCAGTCAAAGAAAGGTTGTTTCTCAGTTCCAAAAATGGAATGAACAGCTTTGCGTTCTCTTCATGCCCGATTTACAAGAGCTACATCGGACAAACGAACCGAAAGCGGAACGAATCAGCGCTACTCGTTTGGGCTACAGACCGTTTATCTGCTCGGACCGGAGCCGTGGGCTGCTCTCGATCACGCTACACCGTTATACACAGCGCTGAGAGATACAGTGGGAAGTAGTGAAATTCACCGCGTAATCAATAACATCTCTGTCAAATCTTGTGAGAAGTTCAAATAAAGAACGTTATGTTGACCAGATTGTTAGTTAATCGTTTACTAGTCAATATTGCCTTTATGAAAATTTGGGTGCACCTAACTTTTGTGCCGGTGCACCTAAGAAAAAAAGTTAGGCGCACCAGTGCACCCAGTGCAAAAAGTTAGTCTAGAGCCCTGCCCTTGGCCCTGTATGGGCCATACCCACAACGTCCAGAGCTCCGGCTGAGGATGCCAGATCTTTCCCTGAAGCTGGGACAGTAAGTCTCGCCTGATCGGAATCTTCCAAGGAGGCCGATACAAGAGGAGAGTTAACTCCGAGAACCAGGTCTGGGAGGGCCAGAATGGGGCTATGAGAAGGAGACGGGCACCGCTCACCTTCACTCTGCATAGTACTGCCGGAATCAGCTTTATTGGCGGAAACGCGTACAGACTGACATTCAGCCATGGGTGGGCGAACGCATCTATGCCCAGAGTCGTCGGGAAACTCAGAGAGAACCAGAGCAGGCACTGGGATGACTCTTGAGAAGCAAAGAGGTCCACCTCCGCTTTTGCCAAACAGATCCCAGATCTGGGATACCGTCTGACGGTTCAGCATCCATTCCCCCGGCCTGAGCTTCTGTCTCAACAGAAAATCTGCCGCCAGGTTCAGTATTCCCGGAACGTGAACCGCCCTCAAAGAGAGGAACTTGTCTTGGGACCAAAGGAGAAGATAACGCGCAAGCCTGTCCAGGGTGCGCGACCTTGAACCTCCTTGGCGGTTTATGTGGGACACAACCACCATATTGTCCGTCCTGACTATGATATGATACCCCCGAGAACGGGGAGAAATACTTCAAAGCCAGGAAGACAGCCGTGAGTTCCAGGCAGTTTATATGCCAAAAGAGGAACTCTTCCTTCCACTCTCCGCTCGCAGGTCTGCCTTCGAAGACCGCGCCCCAGCCTGTCGTTGATGCGTCCGTCGTGATCATATGGCGACGGTGGATCGCACCCATTCTCACCCCGCTCTGGAGAAAGACGGGGTCTCGCCACATTAAAAAAGTGTCGACAGCAACTGCGCGACACCCTGATAAGGCGAGTAGCTGGTACAGTGGGGTGTAACCTCAGCTCCTTCATCCACCAAAGGAATGGCCTCATGTGAAGCAGCCCTAGGGGCGACACAGGGGAGGCCGCTGCCATGAGGCCCAACAGCCTGCGGCAGGTACCTACAGAGACATGATGGCCTAGCTTGAAGCGGGCCAGACATGCTGTAAGATCGGGTATCCGGGCAGGAGCCAAACGGGCCTGCATCTGAACGGAATCCAAACGAACCCCTAGAAACACGGTTCGCTGAGATGGGAGGAGCACACTCTTCTTGGCGTTCATCCTGAGGCCAAAAGAATGGATGTGGCCGAGAACGATATCCCTGTGACGACTCACTAGCTCCCTGGAGTGAGCCAGAATGAGCCAGTCGTCCAGATAGTTCAGTACACGAATGCCCTGGAGCCTCAAAGGGGCCAGTGCAGCATCCATGCATTTCGTAAACGTTCTCGGCGCCAAGCCAGGCCGAAGGGCGGGACCTTGTACTGGTAAGCCTTCCCTCCAAAGGCAAACCGAAGGAACCTGCTGTGTCTTTGAACGACCTGGATGTGAAATACGCATCCTTCAGGTCGATGGTGACAAACCAGTCCCCCTCCTGGACCTGAGACATGATGGATTTTATCATCAGCATCTTGAACTTCCCTTTGTAGAGGGAAAATTAAAACGCCGTAGATCCAGAATGGGTCTCAGGCTGCCGTCCCCCTTCGGCTGAAGAACCCTTGTTCGATATCCGACTGCGGTATTTCCTCTATCGCTCCTTTCTGTAGGAGGGAGGAAAGCTACAGCTGTAGAACAGAAGCCTTGGAGGCGCTGTTAACTACCGTCAGTTGAACCCCGTCGAGGCGGGGGGGGATATTCCCCAAACTGAAATGTGTAGCCGGACCGAATCGTGAGCAGCGGCACCCTCCGCCACGAAGAAGAGCCCTTGGCGTTCTTGTCCGGGTTGATGGAGTGTGAAGTGCTGGACTGACAGGTGGCCAGCACGGGGTCCGAACGCTGCAGGGGAGAATCGACTGTGTCCCCACACACGCGGCCCACCGGCGGCGAAAGGACAGACTGTAGCGGGGGAAAGACAACGCGTCCCCCAACTGCCAGACCGAGAATAAATGAGGATGAACTCGTCCCGCACGCCAAGCCCCTAGGGGTGGCTGTGACGGTTTTGAGTGAGGAGAGCACGTTCGAAGCGGGCAGAAACGCTTTTGCGGTCTGACCTCGCCCAGTAGCGGTGAAACCCCTGCAGGTCTTTTCTCGAATGCTGCAGGGGAGAATCGACTGTGTCCCCACACATGCGGCCCGCTGGCGGCGAAAGGACGGACTGTAGCGGGGGAAAGACAATGCGTCCCCCAACTGCCAGACCGAGAATAAATGAGGATGAACTCGTCCCGCACGCCAAGCCCCTAGGGGTGGCTGTGACGGTTTTGAGTGAGGAGAGCACGTTTGAAGCGGGCAGAAACGCTTTTGCGGTCTGACCTCGCCCCGTAGCGGTGAGACGGCTCTCCTCTGAGGTTTAGCCACAAATGGCGCTCTGCGGCCACCGAACCCGCCATAAGACGCCCCACGGCGCGTGCGGTGTGCTTAGTGGCTCTGAGAGCTAAGTCAGTGGCTCTGCGCAGCTCCTTTACTGCCTCCGGAGTCAGACCAGTCCCCTCGGATTTCCTTGAGGACGTCCGTCTGGTAGGCCTGAAGGATGGCCATCGTATGGAGGGCTAGGAAACAGATAATCCTGCGTGAATTCAACCGGTGAATTCGCACGCACATGCTCTGGTGAGGGAGGGAGAGAAAGGCGAGGCCTGTCTGCTCACTCTCCTTCTCCTCGAGCTAAACATCCGAACCCCAGGTCGCAGATTCACGAGAGGCCGCGGATTCACGAGAAGCCGCGGAGGCCTCCGGAGCGTGATGGGGAAGAAAATGGATGACTCCTTTTCACACACCTCAAGCCGAGAGCGGAGGGTTATGAGACGGAGATTCTCACAAATTACATTCAAATCCCATAAATCGCATGCGTGAACCCGAAACATATAATTGTACTTATCTGTGCGGGTCATAGCGAGCGATGAATCGCGCGCACGGCGGTTGACAGCGGCGAAACTCCATGGCACTTCACCGCGAGGAGAACAAAGTTCCACTGAGGCAGTCGCCGAAGTGCAGATGGATGTTCGCAAAAAGGTAAGTTGGGTCAGAAATCGCAACAACGAAGGGTAATGTGACCGCTTCGTGAAGGCAGAGAAATCTGAGGAGTGGATGGCGCGTTCGCCAGTATGACCTGACGACGTCATTGCGTCAGAGATGGCGTCGCGCCATCAGCCAATGAATTGGGTGATTCTATAGGGTTCAGACTCGGTCACGCAGTGGGCGTTCCCAAAGCGTAAAGCTACGCAGTGTAGAGTTACCTATGAAAGAGAACGGGGGGATACCAGCCCAAATAACTTTCGTTCTATATTAATTTAAAAATAGCATATATGCCTACATATACATCAATATAAATATAAATATGAAAATACATATATCATCATAAAAATGCATATTACGGTGAACGCAGTAGACATGACACGCCATTCCCTCATCCGCGCACGCGCCCGCTCGCATCTCATGTTGGCGGCTGAATGCAAAAGATCATAATTGATGGACAACTAAACCCGCGAGCAATCACAATCCGGCGCCGATAAAAGAAATGGAAAAAAGATGAAGCCCGTGCATCACTTTCAGGTAGGGTAGATTGAGTACATTTGTGACATGTGTACATTTTAAACACATTAAATAACTTGTGTACACAAGAACCCAAAGCCGTGATTTTTACTCCACACATGTGTATTAGTGTTTTCTTAGTGATCGTGGGACATTTGAAATGTGTGCGTCTTTCCACTCCGAAGATATTGGCAGGGTTTTTTTTTTTCACGGTGAGATTTTCATTTCACCATGTCCCTTCCATAATGAATATCTTAGAATTGTTTCATGATTGTTAAACTTAACATATAGGCCTATCATTGCAAACGTTACTCTGTGCTCTAAAAATAGACATATTTTATGACATTATATTAAAATGAGGCAATAGTGATTGGTTAATTAAAAATTATATGGTTTCATTGAATAACACTGTTAAAATAAATAATGTATTACAAAATAAACAATTCATGTACATTAAATATTATTACAAATACCTGTAAAGGGAGTCAAAGGCATGGTCATTGTTGCTGTTACACTTACGGGACGATCAAATCCTTGTTTAATATTGTCCAAACATTTAGACTAATTCAAATATCCTCTCAATCTTTAATTTTTGGCCACTTTTTTGCGATAGATGACAGAGCCTCTATAATTTCTTCAACAAAAACATGCGGACATCACAACCCTTACAAAATTTGACCATGGTTTTATCATAGTAAAACTGTCTAATTTTCTTTTACGTGATTTCTGAATGTTTGAATTGAGAGAGACTATAAAATAAATCAGACAAATTTAAATTGTTGCAGCAGTATCTGTTTAGAGCTACAATTGTAATATGTCAATTATATAATTTAATTAATTTATTTATTTCCTTTAATATTTTATTAAAGTTCTATTTTGATCCGATTCCCTATATGTTTTTTAGTTTTTTTTACTTCCATAATATTTGACAAAGGGGGCATAACAATACAATTCTGCTTAGGGCACCTATTTGGCCAGCAGCGGCCCTGAATAATTCATATAAACTGCCACCCCAATTCAGTATTTAACGGCCATTTACAGATGGTTTATTTGCACATTTAAAAATTAGTTATTTGTTATTAATAGTTCTTTAACCATTACTCAGAAGTGTATGCAGTTAAAAGGATCACATCTCAATTCACGGGGCTGTTTACATTGGTTAATCGCTTGTCCTGGTATGCTGTTTTTATTTTTATTAATTCTGTGTGAGAAATTTAATCTGGTTTACCGTTTGAACCAGTACCTAGCACTAGTATCTAGCTAGTTTCCAGAACAAGGCTGCATCTCCGTTGTTTGATCCACATTGGTTCAACAATATAGGGCTGACGTTAATGAAGTCATGAACATGTGGGGGAGTAATAACTTGTGTTAATAATTGATTTGAGAATCTACTGTATTGTTCCAACAATGTAAGTTTGCAAAGCTGTTTGCAAATCTTGATTTGAACTATGGCTTCAGAAAACACTGAATAATTGAACTACGTTGGTAACGACAGTACTTGCAATCATAGTTGACAGAAACAAACTACCAAGTCACGGCTGTTTCCTGAAAGCATCGTAACTTAGAACTGTCCTTATAGATGTGAAGCATGTGGCTGAGTGATTATTTCTGCTAAATAACCAGTTTGAGATCAAACAAATGTCAGATTATTGCTGTAAATAATGATCTGGCATCTGAGGACAGCTTCACTGTGTTTGTTTTTAGCCATTTTGCTATGTTGCGTGTTTCCTTACTCTGGGGCTCCCTGTGGTAATGGAGTACTACGCACATATGGAATATGTACAATATATGAATAGAATGATAGATAGATTGCGCTACATGTTAGCTCACTTACTGCTGTGGTAACACTTTTGTATAGGGACCAATATAGCTGCTTATAGCATGCCTTTTATTAACATATTGGCTGTGTATTAGTACATATTAAGCACATATTCAGAATTACCATATTTTCCATCCTTAATCCTACCCAATAGCTTAACTTAACAACCACCTTACTAACTATTAATTAGCAGCTAATTAAATTTGATTGAGGCAAAAGTCATAGTTAATGGTTTGTTAATAGCGAGAATTGGACCTTAAAAAAGTGTGACCACTGTGGTTTTGTTGTTCGTTGGATCTAAGGGATCAGGTAACACCAAATTATTGAACTATGTTGAAAAAGATGGAACAAGGGATCATAGTTGGCTAACGATGCTTTTGGGAAACGCACTTAAAAGGTTATTACATACCTTTGAAAACCAACAAGAACACCCTAGTAACTTTCAAGGAACCAAAGAAAACACAAGTAATACTCTATGCTAACAACCACTCTGAACAGCTTAGCAAATACCTAGGAAACCCCTAGAAAACCTCAGAACACAATAGCAACCTTGTAGTAATATGTTAGAAATATTCAGAACAGCTTATCAACTGTATAGCAAACAACAAAAATAACCTAGCAGTGGCCTATAAACCACAACACTCTAGCATCACAGTAACAGCATGCTGAAAACACACAAAACAGTTTAGCAACTTCAAACCTACATTCAAAATCTAGTACCACTTGCATTTGCTTTCACAAAATCTACTTTTTGCTTCTGACATTGAGACAATGAGGCATGAATATGATTTTAATGCCTAAAACAGTCAAGGATGCATTCTGTTTTCTTCAAGACACAACATCAGTATGTATCGTAACATGCACCGCTCATGTATGTAGTTATTTTCCATATTTCCATTTAGTCCCTCTGAAAGCAAAATGTTTGCTGTGCCCTCTCACAGAGAAATTGCCAGCGTAGCCATTCACTGAAAAAGAGCGAGTTAGCGAGCTTCTTTCAGTGAAGAGACAGCCGAGAATCGTCGTTTTGTGGAAATGTACATTAAATGGTGTCAGCTCCTGAATCGACAGAGGTCATGACGGGGTCCCCATGGTGACAGTTGCAGGGAGAACTCATTGAAAGAAGTGAAAACTAACCCCTTCCCTTTCGAATGGCAGGTGGCTGATGGTTCTCCATATCTCCCATCATGTCTTTGGCAAGGTTGACAAAGGTAATGTGCGAGAGGCAGTACTATCCGTTCAGAGAATGATGTACATATAATATCCCAGGTTGACTGATTGAAGACTGTAATCTGGACAGAAGTCTTTCTTGCTTTGATTACAGTCGTCCATCCACTGGCAGGAAAACAAGGTGGACCTCCTCGGCGCTCCTGCAACGCCATCAGCTGTTACGCCGCTGCCCTGTGGGCCAAAACAATCTCCATACCATTTGCGCTCGCGGTACAGCTGGGTGGCGCTACGTCAGCGACTGACAGACACAAACTGATTCATTGGACTCCCAAGGTCGCTGTATTTCATCCGTCAGGAACCACAAAGAGCAAGAAAACTTCAAAAAACAGCTCTTTCTTTTGAGACGCTCGTCTTGAGAGTACCTGTGATTACTGAATAGGCCTCTTTAAGGGACTGACCCCAAACGAAGGTCTGCACACGCTCGCTAGTCACAGAAAATGCCAACGAGTAAGTGGGTGGTAGAATGGGTGTTTTACATGAAGGAACACTTTTCTTCTGAAAGCTCGTCTCGAACACAATTCCCTCGTCTCAAGCGCACGACGCAACCCCCAAGACCGTCCGAAACTATTTTTTCAGAGATGTTCTCCCGTCGACTCCCTCCTGCTGTTGTAGGCTTATCTCTCAAATTAGACCGGGCTCTAAATGGGCGAGATTTCAGTGTTGACTGTCGCTTGCCGCTCAGCAGACAGACTATAGCACATTAGCACACGTTCCTTAGCACATTAGCGTGTTCCCGTGGGAGGAGTGGGATCAAGATGATTGCCCTCTTTTACACGCGTTACTGCTCTTATGCCGCGTTAGACCTGCCATCATTACCGCTTTCCACCGGTTCCCACAGCAACTAGCAGCCAAGCAGAGCGGCATTAGCAGGTGTCACTTTGGGGTGAGGTGAAGCTGTCAGGCGATGCTTGGGCCTCACGTTCTGTCCCTTTCGAGCGTAGATTACAACATGCCACATAAGAACCATTTTTTTTATTCCACAAAAACCATCTCTTTCTTAGCTTTTTCTAATCTGAAGAACCTTCTTTCGCCACAACGAACCTTTTGCAAAACAGAAAGGTTCTTCAGACGTAAAAGGTTCTTTATGGAACCTTTTAGACAAAAAAGTTGATTCTATGGCATCGTGAAGAACCTTTATTTTAAGAGTGAATTACAAATGAACTAAAATAACAAATACACAGTAGATCCTTTCTGACAGTACTGTTGTACTGACTATCACTCTGGGGTATTTAAATACCATCAAGATACACATCAAGTAAAAGAGAATGACTGAATCCATCCTCATCTATAATCAACAAAAAGCAAATAAAATCTATTTTAACGTCACATTTTAAATCCAAATTGGCCAAAAGAAATCAGAGCAGCAAAGTCATTGTTTTATCTGATACACATCAATCATGTTATCATTCAGATATCTTCCACATATATTTGATAAAGCGTCTTCCGAAACTCTTTATTCTTGTAAAGTAAGCATCAAATTAGTTTTTGACTCATCTTGTTTTTTCCCCCTTCCTTTAGTTTATCTCGTCAAGTCTTCTCCTCCGCCCACTCTCGTCTCTCTCCTTGTTTTTCTCCTCCAAATGAACAGCTTGAGAAATAAAGCAGAGGAACTTTACATTGTGCTAGAGAGGGGGTGAAAATTACGGGCAGTGTCAGATAATTGAGCTTGTCTTAAGAGACGGGCTAATAACAGACACAGATGCGGAAGCCGTGTCAGTCTGTGAGCACGCTGACAGACTCTCTCTGTCGCTGATGAGCTGTGTAGGGGAAATCGTTCCATGCAAACAGCTTCGTTATTACGATCTGGCAAGCGCCGCGCATGTGTGTACCCAATTCAGCCTGAACTGACAGAATCCGATTGACCGGGACACATCCATGCCCTTTATTTTCTTTATACTCGCCAACAATGCAGATAATTACTGCGGCAAGAAAAACTGAAAATAGAATTTCGCAGCATGCAGTTGGGGGGAAAACAATGCAGGCGCTGTCACCGGGAAAATTTCTGTGTCTGATGAAATTGGCCCAGTCACTATTTACTCACAGTGGGAGAATGTCTCAATCTTAGACATCCTCCTACATTTCTGCCTACCTCATGAGCAAATCTCCGCTGTGCGCTCGAACCTTCTGCAGCTGCGGCATCTTCAGCCGGTGACACCAGCAGACCTTCCTAATGTGGGATGGGCAGGGAGTTATTGGGAATTGCTCATTCTCATTACAGCATGATTTATCAAATGCCCCTTGGGTGATATTGCTGTTTTTGTGTCTCCTTTCTGTTCACCTTCTGTTGATTTAACACCAGGGCTTTTCTGTTCACACAAGCCGAGTATTGATTCAGCTTCAGGTTTTATGGTTAAAGAGTGTGAGGAAAGATGTTATGAGTGTGAGTGTGTATGAGTGTGTCATCTTAGTATATCTAACGTCTAAGGTTTAAATCTCACAATTCAGACACAATTCTAATAACTGCAAGATATAAACTCAGAACTGTGAAATCTTGTGAGATATAAATGCGAAAAAAGTCAGAATTGAGAGATGTTAACTCATAATTGCACGTTTATAACACTGGTTTTAAACCACACAATTTTGCGAAATATAAATGTAGAATTGTGTGGAAAGTCAAAATTGCGTTAAAAAATACTCAGCTTTGTTTTAAATATTTGTTTAAAATAATTATTTATAATTTGATAATAGTTTATAATACATTTTAGTTCCTTGACTTTCCCTTAAAATTATTTAATTAGTTGATTTCTTTAAATTAAAAAGACCATTAAACCCCCAGCAATAATGGTTTTCTTTGCACTGGAGCCAAGCAATACTAAACATCATGATATGATGGAATTGAAAATATAATTATTTTTGTAATTACTGGCCAAACAGTATGGGGGACATTTGTAAAAGTGGGAGGGTCTGGGACTGTGCGCTTTCATTCCTATCAGCCAGTCAGTGTTGTCATGATGTCATTTCCTTCAGCTCAAGAGTGATTAGTCACATGGTATTTACAGCTTAGAAGTCTGACAAAAAAAAACAACTAATTGTCGAGAGCAAAGATGGTATATATTACATCTCATACTTTCAGGAAACTGCTATTGACATGAATGGGCATGCCAGCAGATAGCTTTCTCCGGGCGTTATGTAGCAGCTTGGCTGCTATCATTAGCCAGCGGGTCAGTTTAGTCTGTGAGATCTGTCAGTATTTCGGCGTATTCCGCCACTACGCGAGCTTGCCGTTATCAGGAACGGAAACGCTCTATCCAGAGAGATGAGTGCCGCTTTGTGCTCACCATAGACCTCTTTCTCTCCCTCTCTCTCTTTGTTGCTCTAACAAGCCCTGCTCAAGCTCCAGTGAAGCGAGAAATTGTAAACTCTGAGAGTGTGGGTAAAGATAAGGCCGTAGTGTGTGTCTCTCCCAGAGAGAGATCAGATAAAGTGCAGAGCCGCAGCAGGACACTGGCGTACAGGCCTCCTCCTCTAATCCACACACCTTTGTATTCACTTGCAAATCCTCCTGGCCCCAATAAATATGCATGAGCACCTCCTCAGATACTTCTCAATAACGGCTCTCAATAGATGCGATCAGATTTGGGCCTCGCTCTCGTTTTGTTGCATTGTGTCCTGTCGCGTGAGCACAGAAAGCATTTAAAGTCTTTCTGTGGTAATACATAGATATGGGAGTGGATGTCGTGCTGCAGGTATTGAGGCACAAGGCATGTTTTATGGCTCTCGCCGTACTGTCGTTTGAGTAGACTGCAGAGTGGTGAGAAAAGTGCACAATGTTGGGTTATCCTCAAGCAGACAAGGGCAGTTTGTTTACTCATGCTGCTGTTTGCTTTTTGTATATAGCAAGACTTTGCTTAGGCCGTTTGTGGGTGATACAATACATTGTAATGCAGGTTCAATATGGTCTCATATTTGGTCAAATGTTGGGTTCATATGGTTCAGAAAAACTTTTCAATAAGTTTCAATATAATTACTTGTAATTTTTTCAGGATTATTTGATGAGTTAAAAAACATAATTTTATAAAAATAGAAATCTTTTAGAAAGATTATAAATGTTGTCACTTTTGCACAATTTAATGCAACCTTGCTAAATAAAAGCATACATTTATCTAATAAATAAATATTACTGACCCAAAACATTTGAATTTTTTAACAGTATGAATGAATGATTTATATAGCGCTATATAGTTTATTGTTGTAAACCCAGAGCGCTTTACAATCATGTGGGGTGGGGGGGGGGGGTCTCTCCTCAACCACCGCCTGTGTGCAGCATCCACTTGGATGATGCAACAGCTGCCACAGGACAATAGCGCCAGTGCGCTCACCACACACCAGCTACAGGTGGAGAGGAGAGAGAGTCATAGAACCAATCAAGTGGATGGGGATTATTAGGAGGCCATGATCGACAAGGGCCAGTGCATTCAGTAGTGTAATATAAATATATATAAAGTCAAGATTTATTAATTAATGAATATCATGACATCTTAAGAAGTCACACCACATAAAATTTTATATCATTACAAAGGTCATTACGTTATAAAAAGGTCAAAATGTCAGTTTTTTTATTATTATTATTTTGAATGTTCACTTCACATGACTTTGATTTGCTGTTTAACCATATAAAGTTTTGACAAAAGTGAAGCATTTTTTTATCCTCCATTTTCCTCCTCAATTTTAATTTCTAGTTTTTAATTAGGCTTTTTACTTTTGTATGCTACTGTATGATGACTGTTGTCTCTCTCTGATATCTAGCATTATGCCCCCCAAATAATTATCAAATAAGTTTTTATTCAGAAATGAAAGCATTGGAGCATTGCATTAGCAGTGCAAAAGGTTGTGGGTTCAATTCCCAGGGAACACACATACTGACAAACAATGTATAGCCTGAATGCAGTGTAAGTTGCTTTGGATAAAAGTGTCTGCTAAATGTAATGAAGAGGTCTATTCAAGTCATTGTACTGTGTGTGAATTGCATTTTTAATGTTTTTAGTTTTGTAATGAATTAATAGATGCAGACAAAAAAGTGCATCATGCTATTGAATCAATCAGTAGCACTTACATTCAATGTGCTTGTAATAAATATCACAAAAAAATAATAATTGCATTTTCAACAGCCATTCAACCCTGTTATGTTAAATGTTATGAAGTTGAAGGTCAGTGGCAAACTGGCTAATTACACCCTTGTGTATGAGCACTCTGTCATTTTTCCTTCTTAAATGTTTTTCATAGAAAGAAATGAATGGTACTTTGGATAAACAATGTACACTGAGATGAAGACTTTGTGAAAGATGCATTTTGTGCATGTGGCGTCCCCGTCTGACACCATGTTTGCATTAGTGTCTCTCTTGTGCAGTTATGCTGATGTTGGAAGAGCTCACACTGCTTGAAATCTCCATTGTGTACATGTGAGAATGCATTGCTCAGTTGGTGACAGAGCCTGTGCGTGTTTATGGAAAAATAAGCGCAACTCTAAGATGAAGCTGTTTCCCGGAGGAGCAGCATCACCTGTCAAAGATGATCACAATACCCAGGAGAGCAGCGAACACACAGACACACTGTCATCATACAATTACACCACCTATTACAACACCACAGCTGCACCCCCCGTCCACACACACACACACGTTTGCTATTCAGATCACTGTTCGTTTAACACTTAAATGTGGCTGCTGCAATTTTGTTCTCATGCTCTTCTGTCTATCTCCTCTGTCCTTTTATGAATATACAAATATTTAAAGGATCTTCACAGGCATTCAGGTGTCATCATCTGTCTGAAGGTGTCAATCATTACATGGTTTAAATAAAGTTTTGTCTTTCCATTGAGACATTGAGCATGTTTGGAATGGGATTCCACTTACTATTTATCATTTATTTAACCACTATGTGTACTGAGTTTGAGTATGTATATTGTGCATATGCATACTTTTCATTACCGTTGTGAGAAAGAAGTACACTTTAGTATACTTTTAAAAATAGTAGGCTACTTAATCACATAAATAATTAATCTTTTCAAGTGCAAACTGAATGTGCTGAATGTAATGTTTTCAGACTTACGTGTTTATTGCAATTTATTGAAAATGTATAATAGTTTAAATTTATATTAAATGCAATTAGCTGATTTTCAGAATGATTTTGATCCACTTTGATAGGACTTAATTACATTTAACATCTTATATGTGTCATTTCATTACTATTATTTAGTATTTTCATTGCTATTACTATTAAAAAACAAACAAACACATATTTACAATTCCACAGATTCATTATCTTTGGCAGGGGTAGGCAACGTCAGTCCTGGAGTGCCGCTGTCCTGTAGAGTTTAGCTCCAACCCTAATCAAACACACCTGAACAAGCTAATCAAGGTCTTCAGAATTACAGGGCTACAGGCAGGTGAGGTTTTCTTCAGGGTTGGAGCTCAACTCTACAGGACATCGGCACTCCAGGACCGACGTTGCCTACCCCTGATCTACGGTGTTACATAATTCATGTCTCAACTCATTATTTGATTGGACTGAAAATTGAACACATAATTTGATTAACATAATCATAATTGTTTGATAATGGTAACAGAACACCACTTACTGAACAAAGTAGTGAGTTCATGTGCCAAGTTTAAAACCTTTAATGTTGCATGCTGTGTACTGCAAATAATTTTTAAACAGTAGGTTATGTAATATGTGGTCTACGTAAAGTATGCAGTACACTAGAGAAAGTGTATTTGAAATTATGAGATAATGTGTATTTGCCAAAATCTCTGTAATGGTTTAAACCGAAGGTAGTTTTGCAGAGCCATCAGGGCATTGCTTTCTCCTATAGCTGTGTATTTATATTCATTTCACATGTGGTAAACAAGTATAATTAATGTTGCCATGATCAGCCTGATTGGCTCAGAACTGGACAATCAGTATGTACTTCAGATCTGAATCACCACGGTATGTTGTGGTCTGATGCATTAAATATTATTATTTACACGAACTTAAACACCAATAATGAGTGTAAATCCACTGTATTTCATAACAAATAACTAAACTGACCATTTGTCCACACATTTCTAATGCAGTCAACAAAAATAATCAGTATTTGTGTGTTCTCTCTTACAGTTTTAGTGAGTATCTGTTCTTTTCCAACCCGTGTGTGTGTGTGTGTGTGTGTGTGTGTGTGTGTGTGTGTGTGTGTGTGTGTGTGTGTGTGTGTCTTGGCACACCCCATTCACATCCTCACTCACCTGTGTGTAGTTGTTCCCCAGATGCAGAGATGTCTTGCGTCAGTAACTGCAGATTGAGCTGGTGTGAGGACTTGGCCAGCAGATTGGGTTTAACAAGCCAGATGGTTTGTAATTGTCTGATCAATTCAGTGTTTGTGAGATTTTATGCCTTTCGCTATTATTTGTTTTGCCACTTACAATTTACCATGCAAATTCCACCATCCCTCACTGGGAAAACACTGCACAGTGTCCATATGTCCACACACTCACACACACCCACACACACACACACACACACAGCAACACAAGTGTAGTCGTCCATATTTGTATGTGGGATATGGCTGATTTTAGTGCCATCCCTGAGGACTTATAGCCCCTGCTTCTCAAGTGTTTAATACCATTTTCAAACACTTCTGGTAGTTTTACATAATTAGTCAAATATAAATTATTTTATAATTGGGGATGTTTTTAATCCCTTCTTTTTAGATTAGGAAATTGAATAAATAAATAAATTGTTACAATGTAATTACACAAAAACGTAATATTGATTATCTACATGTACTTACTATAGACTTAAGGTTATGGTTTGGTTAGTTTATGAATGAATGCTGTAGGGTTATATACAGTAAGTAGGGTTATATTAGTGAACACATAATCACTTTTAACTAATTGCTTATTAGCATGCATATTACTTGCATATTGGCGGTTTATTAGTTCTGAGCATTATGAGAGAATTAAGATTGTTTGATGAGAAGGGTGATATGCATGCAGGAAAAATATTTTCTGTTAAAGTCGTTGACAGAATTACCCATGTCTTGGCATTCTTACCTCTTCTTCCACTTTCAGTCATGATTTACCAAGTCACCATATTCTCTGAGACACTTTACATCTGTGTGTTTCCTGCAGTAATAACATCGTCTGCAGCACTCGTGCTCTTCTGTGAATTGTACTTCTTGGACTTCCGGGAACAGTTGACAAGTTAATATGAACTCCATACACAGGTATTAATTTACAGTGACACTATCATATGATTGCATTGCATTTATGTTAAAATAGTCCTTGTCTGTCTCTGAACAAACTGAAATTTTGCTAGCATAACATGCGTGACATTTGATGGACCTTTACATTGAGAGCATTCTGGATCTTTATTAGTTGCTCTAAAAGCATTTCAGTGAAGACATTTGACCTGTGCATAAATCACATAAGCAATATCCAGAACATATATTTTAGATAGGCATTGTCAATAACATTTGTTTCCCAATATACTCTCCACTGAATACAAAATAAAAAAGGTAATTTCGAAATTGTATCGCACAATTTTGATTTGTTTAATATTTTATAACACGCAAGTTATGAAGTCACAATTGCAAGATATATCATTTGTAGTTATCATAGTTGTCATAGTTGTTGGTTCATTTCCCTCAGTTTGATGTTCAGTATATAGTCTTTGCAGGTTTTTTTTATTTTATTTTAACCATTTGTGGATACCTTGTAATTACAAGAAAAATCAGAACTGGAAGAAAAAGTCAGAACTGCAAGTCACAGTTGCAAGAAAAAAGTAAGAATTATGAGTTTATATCACACAATTCTGAAAAAAAGACATCAGAACTGCAAGAAAAAAGTCAGAATTGCGAGATATAAATTTGTAATCGCAAGAAAAATCAGAACTGCAAGAAAAAGTCTGATTTGCAAGTATATATATCATGCAATTCTGAGAAGAGAGACAGAATTGCGAGATAAAAAATCATGTAATTGCAAGAAAAAGTCAGAATTACAAGGTTATTTCATACAATTCTGAGAAAAAAGTCACAATTGCGAGAAAAATTCAGAATTGCGAGGAAAAAGTCAGATTTGCGAGATATAAACTTGTAATTGCAAAAAAGGCCAGAATTGGGAGAAAATATCAGAATTGCTAGATATAAACTTGTTAATGTAAGAAAAGTCAAAGTTCATATCTCATAATTCTGAGAAAACATGTCACAATTGCAAGATATAAACTTAATTGCAAGAACAAAAGTCAGAGCTGTAAGTTTATAGCATGCAATTCCGATAAAAAAATATCTGAATTACGAGATAAAAAGTCACAACTTTTTTTTTATAGTGTGGCAGAAACAGGCTTTCACAGTGACGTCTATAAGTGAGTGTTTTATAGTCAAAACTTTTTACCTGTAGTTTGTGCATGTTAACTTGCAGATAAGTCTGTGTAAATGTTCACTAACTGCTCAGTTTCTGCTCTCACACATTATAGACCTCCACTCTTGTAGCAATCAGCTGCGTACGGATTTGCTCATGCTCGACTCCCTGCAGTCGCTTGGCTTGATTCCTGCGCCGTGAAGTGGGCTAAAGAGTTTTGCATGGAGTGAAAGGGTTAACCCTTCACTTGAAGCCCAGCTACTGGCTTTGTCACTCTGTTCTTTATGTGGATAATTAAGTCACTTTAAAGCGATCTTTTGTTTCTTTTCTTAGGTGTGTAATGAGGGAGATCGCTTCAACGCGCACCCAATCAGAAACAGCTAATCTGACCATATTGTTTGACAAGTGTGTTCCTTACTGCTCTCTGCCACAGGAGATGTAATCTGAAACAATTATGCCAATTCCTCAGAACAGTATGGTGCGGGTAAGTAGCTTGTTTTCCACCTTCGTCAGGTTACATTCAATGGCCTCTCGAACGCCATCGTCTAGAAAGGGAGTCTCAAGAGTTAGAAGGTAGTTAGCCGAACTTTATGAGCTGAAAAGCAACTTCTTGGCCACTTTGGTTCATTCAGGAGCTAAGGGAAATCACCATTTGTTCAGATTTTTTTTCAGTAGCAGTGATTTATTAACTTTTTTTATATTAATATCTTCTCAAATCAATTTATCTTTTCCCCCAATATTGGAGTTTCCTAGCTGGTTTAGACCCAGATTTTAAATTACACATCAAGCAGTGGTAGGGTGGCCATTTCCATAACACCAAAAAGGACGACACTTTGTGGAATAATTGCAAAGAATAATTGCATAGGACTCTGGTGTACTCGCAACTACAATCCAATTTTGTCCATCATATCGATGGTATCATGATACAATGCCTAGTCTATTCATTGCCAGACAATTTGATCTACGATATATCTTGATGTAGACCTATGTGTAACAGAAGAGGCAAAAAAAGTGTTTGTTCACAGTATTTGTTTTTGACTTGACTGTTTCAAAAACTGACCACTGAGAGGAACCTGTCTTGCAAAGTGCACAGTGCCTGAAAACAACATTTCTGGACTTCTGGAAATAAAAGAAACCCATAAATAAACAAATAATCTGGCACAGTTCCAGAAAACCTAACATTTCTGGACTTCTGGAAATAATAGAAATACATAAATACACTTCACAGCGACACAGTGTGCAAAATCCATGAAAAGCATCTCTACTGCTTTTTGATATAAATTCGTGCTCTTTTGTCCATTTTGGATTAAATGAGGTCTGACGTTTCGGCATGTTAATGTAATGATATGACATAGCCAGCACGTGGAGGCTTGTTTACGTTTTTAGCCAATGATATATCAGATATTTATTTGACACCGCTTTCAGCCAATCATTTGTTTGACCAGAGATCTTACAACATTAGACGCTATGCTGCTGCGTCCCAATAAAAATTCTAGAGCAGGGTTTTTTTAGGCCGATTCAGCGCAACTCCAAAAAGGAGGACAAATGAGTGTCCGGACGTCGGACAGGGGACTTAAAATCCAGACTCTCCGACCAAAATCCGAACGTATGGCCACCCTAAGCAGTGGCCCATGTAATGTACATGTAAACAAAATGTCGTTAAAACCACTGTTTCAACAACAAAATAAGACAGAGGTGTTTTCTGTTCTTTTGTCTTAAAGTTAAAAGTGCATTCAGTATTATTTAGCTAGCATTAGCCCTGCTGTTCTATTTGTATTTTAAGTTTCAATACCACAACGGTGTTAGATGCTGCACTGTCATCTGGTGTTGTGGATCAGCATGATATTTTACACTAATACTTGTGAGTTTTAGTGGGTAGATTACACAACTTGGCCCAGTACTTAATTTGTATACAAATATTTGCTGGATCAAAAAGACAATTAAAAGGTGCTGTGACCGATATTGGCCACCACAACTTAAGCTTTCATGGAACAGTGATGTCACGAATAGGCACAGTTTGTAGCAGCATCATTCACCAGTTTCTGCACGGCCGTATACCTGACAATTTAAAGCTGTTAATGATGTTTGCAGTGTAATATTTGATTGGAAGGGTAAAAATGACGTTATTTTCGACAGTCATGGCTCATTAGCTCTAGCATTCTACCTGCTTTAAATCAGACACAGATGAATTAGTTCAATTTACTTGAATGAATGGCATTTATTGTAACAACTGTTTACTAAAAGTAGCGATTCAGTATTCAAATGACTTTATTAATAAAAAATAGCGGGGGCAAGGTTCTGTTTCTTAATGTTTGTGTGTGTGCGCAGAGTGAGCTCTGATCTGATCTCTGTGTCTGTCTGTATGTGTGTGTGCTTTAGGTTGCGCATTAATATAGGACGATGATGCACACCTTCCAGCCAATCATCGTTTTCAAACAGACCACTGTATGAGTCTTCAGAAACCTGCGCTCACACACACTGTGGCATGTTGATGACAGATCATTTAAAAACAATTACCGAAATGCAAAAATCCCAAATCTGACATTTTCCGCAACAGTAGGCCTATCTGGTGCAAATTAAGCACTGACTTATCCAACTAGGGCATTACGATAGTCTCCATCAACAAATGTGTCCACATTGTGTATGCATACTGATGTTTATTCTAATGTTTTGTCTTTGTCACTTTAACACTGTGCTATAACATGCAAGTAAGTGTCTGAAAATACATTCAGTTCGCACTTTGGTATATTCTTTTTAAAGAGTGTTATTTTTGCAATAAGAAAAACAATTCACGTCTTCTGGACTGTTGGCAAAAAGCACCCGCTTACCCTATTGTAAGGCTTGGAGGGGCCGGGACACATTTTTTATATAACTCTGAAAGAAGAAAGTCATATACACCTAGAATGCTTTGAGGGTGATTAATAATACACAGGCAAATTTTCATTTTTTGGTGAACTAACCTTTTAAGTTGAATCAACAAATTGTTTGTTTGTTTTTTACAGTGAATATTCCCTAATTTCTCTCAGTTTGACATGCGGTATTGTCTTTACAGTTGTTGTTTAACACAATTTGTGGATAGATTTTCTTTGTTTTATTTAGTTAAAGTGTTATCTGAAACTAGATCAACATCTCCTCGTCATTGCCTTGCTGGCAGTGAGAATACTCTTTTTAAAATATGCAAGTTTTTTAGCTTTTTCCTCAAATAGGCATAAGCCTATTTATTTAGTACCCTAACCCTACCCAATACTTTTCGATTATTTCCTATTTCTTAAAAAAAATACCTTTCTGATGTGATATGAGATTTGAAAAAGGAGAAAAAAACTCCTTTGCAAAAAAAATGCAACTAGAATTGCCTGTGACTAACTGTTACAGTGTATTATGTAACTGGTAGTGAGCTGTTACTCTGTGTAAAATCCTGTGATAGTCATTAACAAAAAGCCACATTTGTGTGGCAGTGTCCGATCAGAGTGAGCGGAGTGGAGCACCAACAATTTCCCCTTCGCGCTCCGAGCATTTAATAATGACTCTGCACTCACTGATATCAGAAACACCACTGCGCGTCTAAAGTATTTCAGTATGTTTTAAAAATCACAGTTCTGTTCAAAATGTAAAAAAAAATATATATAAAAAATAACAGGAGAATTTCAAATTGGCTTATTGGAACACTAGTGACACACATGACATGACAAGCTTGACAATAGCTGCTTTTTGCAGTGTAAATTTAGTTTGTGATGAAAATAACAGTACGTTTTCATCAGTTATTTTACCTACGGATCGATGAATTTCTTGCAGATTTCTGCTCATTCGAAATCGGACCCAGATGAAGTAGCACTGTGAGATTACATTTGTTTGAATGCATTATTGAGAGAGCGATTGCTTGTGAATAAGTGTTGTAGTAAATCATGCTTTCAGCTGAAAATATTTAGAAGGAACAAATAAATTCCCTGAGAACTATAACTTCTCACTCATGTCCACTGCAGTCATCATAGCCTTCACATTCTTTCTGATTTGAGTGATCCTTTTCTATCTAACTAGCTAAATATGTTTAACATGTGAATTCTGTCTAAATAATCAGTTATATAAATGGCCGTTGGCCTTGAATTGTACTCGTGATGGAGTGGTTGTGGAGTGAAAACCACGACATTCCTACTTTAAAAAAATCCGCTCCTCACTCCATTCAGAATCACACCGCTCATACTCTGATTGAGAGTAACTGTTGCTGTCATGACAGATCTACTTCAGAATCAGCCGCTATCAAAATAACCTGGTTATGGGCGCGGGCCAGAAATGATGTCCAGTTTTGACACGCGGGTCGCCTGTTGCCGAGTGTTGACTTGCCCATTCAAACATTGGTGGGCAGAGTTAGTGCAAATAGCCTTAGCCAATAAGGAGTGCTATTTGCACTTATTGTAAATAGACACTGTTTTTATTTTTCCCCTGTCTACTGCCTATGATATAATAGTTTAGTATAGTCACAAGCAGGGCTGTGCAGAGACCTTTGGAGGGGCAGGTGCTCAAAATATAAAAGGGGCACATGAAACAAGGCTTTAAATAGGGCTGTGCACAAAATATCATAACAGCAATGTATAGTGATGCATTCCTTGCTGATACGCGTATTGATGCGGATGCTTTAAATACTGTAACAATAAAAGTAAAAGTATGAATAGATTTTAGTCAAATGACATTAAAAAGACCAGACCCTTCCACCCCATGAAACTTTTCTCCCTCAAATAGCACGAACGAAGTGAACACATGCACCTTTGTTTATGGTGCTGCTGCTGTGTATAACGTTAGAAGTGGCGTTTGCTGCAGGCTAAACACAGCAATTTAAACAAAAGCTGTGCAATGCATGTTCTCTTCACGTTGTTCTTGTAAAATAATAATAATGATAAGTAAACAAGCGTACCACTCCGCTGAGAACCCCACTAACTTAAGCAGCAACCGTAGCGCGGACGATATTGAAGTGGTGCCTGAGCTTGAGGGATCGTTCGGATGAGGTCGTCAGGTGAAAGGTTATATCATGTGGGTGATTTTATTTACGGCTAAATTATTAATCATTAATTTTACTAATAGTTAGATTGGGCAGGCCTTCACAGAAGGGTGTTTAATAAAAAAAAAATAAAAAAAATTGCCTTGACAAAAGGGCACTTTGGGCATCATGTGGCAAAGGGGCAGGTGCTCAAGCACCCTCTGCCCCCCCCCCCCCCCCTCTGCACGTGCCTGGTCACAAGTGATAAGACAATCAGTGTTATCAAAACACAATTTTCCTGAGCATCTATAGGCATTTACTACTCTCATGATTGGCTGACAAAAATTCTGTCAGCATCTGTACAATCACACCTTATTACTGTTTTTGTCTGTTGTCCGTGACCTATCAGAAATCATGCATTGTCATGCATTAGGGAATTTGTGGCCCGCTCTTGTGAAGTAGACATTTCTGTTAGTGTAGATGAGTCTTTCCTCTGATTAAACTCAAACCTTGTGTCAAATCTGACAGATTGCATCTAACAAGACCTGAAACATCACAGGCAGGAAGTGGACCCAAGGTTGTGGAGAACTGCTGCCTACCAGGACTAAATTTAGCTCCCTGTTGAGCTCTTAAACTTTATCACTCCTGGTATTTATCCTCAATGGCAAATTAACAGCCGTCGCCCTACGCTTGGGTTTCCTTTCTGAAGACAGAGCTTAAATTCTTTCTAACTACCCTGAATTTACTACTATTCTGCTGTTCACAGGACAGAATGAATGCCGGGACTAAAGTAGAGGAGATAAAAATTTATGGTATCTTGCAATTTAATGGTTGAAAAGATGCAATTTGAAAGATCATAAATTGTGAAGGAGTGCATGCTCCATTGAGCTTGATTCAGTGCTTGCTGTTAGAAGTTGATTTGCGAGTGTCTGCAGAGTGTGATTAACGACCCGATGAGCCCGAGCACCGCTAACCACGTTACCACTAATGCTGCTCATTAGAATAAATAAAATAAATTGACTGCAGCTCTATGAAAACTCTGTAATGGTTAAAAATCAAAGAACATCACCCGCCAGCCCGGATTTAGCTCCTGGATGCCTGTCGTATGTAGTGACAGGGCCAAGGGGGAACCTTCTGGACCCGGCCGCTTGGGGAAATATGACCGATGGGGAGGAGAGAGGATTGTTTCCTTGACTGGTAATCATATGTCATGGGCTTTTTTGCTCAGAAAACCATTTGAGGAGAAGTGAGTTATAATGTATAAAATTGCATTTCAAGCTGATAATCGCTTGGTCGCTTGAAGATTACGCTCATTGCTGTTGTTTTTTTCCTGCTCGTGGCCCGGAGTGCCGGTAATAGTGCGTGCGCTCAGAGATTTAGCTCTCTCTGCTGTCACTCATTTGTGCAGGCCTCTGGAGCCGGATCCCTTCAGACAAGGCTGTTCAGGCTGATAGAGTTATCGCTCACAGAAAACATGGAAATTATGGGAAGAGAAGTGGAAATAGACTCTGGATCGAAACTGATTTAGCTTGAAACGTTTTCTTTAAGGGATAGTTATCCCAAAAATGAAAATTCTGTCATTAATTACTCACCCTCATGTTGTTCCAACCCATTTATCTTCACAACACAAATAAATATATTTTTGATGGAATCCGAGAGCTTTCTGATCCTGCATAGACAGCAATGTAACTACCACGATCAAGACCCAGAAAGGAAGTAAGGACTTAATTAAAATAGTCCATGTGATATCAGGGGTTCAACCGTAAATTTATGAAGCTACGAGAATACTTTTTGTGCACAAAAAACAAACAGTGCACACATGGGATGCTGCTGTCGTAGAACAGATACTCTACAGCAGGGGTCGGCAACCTACAGTGGCACAGAGGGATAATCGCTGGCACGTGAGCAATAGGGAAAACTGCATGCTGATGTACATTTTGATGTAATAACGTCTCATAGTCACACAGCCTGTTAGGAGCTATAAGTACTGTTAAAGTGTTAGAATTAACTTGCGCTAGTCTACGGATGTGCGCATGATAGCTGCACATAGGTGCTTCAGATCAAAGCCTCAGTGAGTGCTCATCAATGTCAAAATGACTGAGATGGCCAATCAAATCAAAGTAGGCAGGGTTTACCATTCACAGGTGCAAACTACTTGATTTTCTTTCTCAAATATGGCAATTTTGAGAGAGAGAGAGAGAAAAAATTAAGAATTGTAAGCATCCATCTCTCTCTACAAACAATGAAGCTGAGTTTAGTTACTTCAAATACAGCAATTTTACCCCCTGATTGCAGAGAAATATAAAGTAGCGATTTAGTATCGATTAATAAAAGTAGCGTGGCAGCACTGACAAGAAGTTTATGAGCTTCTGAATGTGATCTCCGATCTCTGTGTGCGAGTGGTGTGTGTGAATTAATATAGAACGGTGATTAAACTGAACGGTTTTAATATATTGGCCTTGTCTCTCACACACACAGTGGTGTTCAGTATGGTCGCAGTGTATAGCTGTTGTTCAAGAAATGTTTGAACGTTGGGGGGAGGGGTATTGGCACAGTGGTTAACCAGAAAAATTTAAAATGGCACGTCATGCCGAAAAGGTTGCCGACCCCTGCTCTTACAGGGTTATGCGGAGGAGAAGAACTGTTGAATAAAGTCGTTCTTTTTGTTTACTTTGCACGCATATTCTAGCAGATTCATAAAATTACCCCAGGGGTTGAACCCCTGATGTTATATGGACTGTTTTATAGCGCTCAAATTTAATCAAAAAAATTCTTAATTTGTGTTCTGAAGATGAACGAAGGTCTTGGTTTGGAACGACATGAGAGTGAGAAATTAATGACAGATGTTTTTGGGTGAACTATCCCTTTAAAGGAGAGCAGGTGAAAGGTTGTGAGCCTTGGTCTTGCTCCTTTTTTCTAAACCATTGTCTCAAATTGTATTTATATTTTCATCTAATTCAAGATATAAAGATCAAAAACTTAATTTTTTTAAATGAAGTAGAATTTAAACAATTTTCTGTTTCTGTCTTTCTCCAGGTTTATTTTAATAAATATGCCTGTTCCTTTGTGGTAGATAATTGATTTCTTGGATGAATTGTCCAACACATTATTAAAATCAATGCCCAATAAGTAATTTTATGCTGTACACTTATTTGAACCAGTCAAAATGGCTTTTTGATTTTTCGTCATTGGATCAGTTTCAATGACAGTGAGGTCAAAGTTCACGTAGATCCTGATAGCTAATCGTAGATTAATTATGGATCATGATGGTGTGCTCTGGAAACATGGTGTGATTCCACACGGACTAAGACTGTGGACATTGTTGACTGATTGCTTTATTTATTTATTTATTCATCAGAGTTAAGGTAACTTTCTTAACTGTCATTAAAAAATCCTTTATGCACAGCTTCTCATGGCAGGAACAGCAGTGTGATACATTGTTGGCAATGTTCAATATTACTAATCAATATTTTCACCTCCAAGTTATGTGCTGTAGTTCTGTTGTCGGCAGTTTTGTGCTTACTGCAGTAATTTAACTCATATGTGATCCCAGGCTTTAAATGTGACTCATCCAATAAGTTATGTTGCAATTAGTTGCAAACTGAATATGTAAACACTGCAGAGAAAGTAAAACCAGACTTAATTCCAAAATTAAAGTAAACTCTTTAAAAGTATTTAAAGTTCTGGATTTTTTTTTCAACTGGGTGAAAAGAAGTGTGTTTAGCTGTATGCAATGTGCATTTGTATTGTACTTCACATTTTTATTAAAATAAAGAACTACTAGCAGATAATGAAATAAAATGCCACTTAAGTTTATTTAAAGAAAGACACTTTATGACTCTTTCTTAACATGCTTAAGTGCACATTTTAAAAGTGTCCTTTGTAATAATGTCAAATTAACAGTTTTACTGTAAAGCACATTTTATATCATGTTTTAATTTGTTGTCATGCTTTAAATAAATAAACGTATTTTGATGTGCTGGCTGGCCAACATAAAGCACATGCGAAGTATTTGCTTATAATTGAATTAATTACATATGAAGTTAATGCATTTTAAATATAAATTGGTATTTCTTCGTTACTAATGTGTAATTACAAAATATATTTAAATACACAACATACGAGTTTCAATAGAAATTACATTAAGTATATTTTAGTTTGCCTTAAATGCTTGTCAGCATATTCGACAGCCCATGTTAGCCATATTTCAAAGACAATAAAATTAATTATGTTATTATTAGAGGTGGGCATAGATTAATTTTTTTAATCTAGATTAATCTAGATTAATTTTGGAATTAATCTAGATTAATCTAATGGCTCATTTGAATTCTGCCGAAGGCATTCAGAATATGTGTGCTACCCAAATAATGACTAAAAGTAAGTCTTTGAGAACGGGTTTCTCAAGCATTAGACCAGGGGCTCATCTCCTGTTTCCAAAATGCATCACAAACTTTAATCTCTTCCCGTCCCAATCCCACGAAAAAACTGGAGGAAAATCCCGTTCCACTCCCGGAAGAATGACTCCCATTCCCTCCCACTCCCGTGTTGTTGTTTTTTTTTTTTTTTTTTTGCCGATAACTGTCAATTACAGTAAAAATATAGTACAGATCACAGCGTGCCCACCTTACTAGTTGAATAAAAACCCAAAATGTCGTTTTTTGTTATTATATTGAACTGAAAGCCATTTTATGCACAGTGTTGCACAGATTAAATTTCATGTAAATCATCCATGCTAACACACACGTCTTCTATTTTTATTTTTTAGACATTTCACTCTCTATAGATATATTTTTCAAAGACGGATTTTCTCGCTCAAGTTCACATGAGACCTAAAGCGCATCCTGTTTGCTTAAAAGCGCAACGTTTCGTTGTTATTCTGAGTGCACACAAATAAACGTAGAGTCTTTACAGATTCGAAAGATGTATTAGGCTACTTTTATCTGTATGACCAAGAATGACGGAGATTTTAAGAGCAAGTGATCGCACCGGAGCCTGTCCTGCAGCAAACGCGCTTCCACACAAACACTTCAATAGCGCACATTTCTCTAGGTTAACATCATATTGAGCGGCCATGTAAAGTTGCTACTACATACATCTTTCAGATGAAAAGCAATATTTGAGGTTGATGAATGATAGATGAGCGTTTGGATGTCCTGCCCGATTGTATTACCACATAGACCAGCCGTTAACAATCTGTCCATCACGGACTGCGAGCCTCTAGTTCGAAGACTCGTTCTCGCCCCCTACAGTGCAATTCGGCTAGGTATACATCCGCGCTAAAATATCAGGGTGAAAGTCATCATAGCTTGCGTAGTATAGACCCAGCTCCCAACCCAACTTTGAGAATAGATTAACGGCGATATTTTTTTTATCGCCGATAAGAGTCTCGCGATAACGCAGCACGTTAACGCCGATAACGGCCCACCACTAGTTATTATATAGAATTGATATATAAAGATATTAGTACTTTAGTCATACTTAAATGGGTCAAAAAGCACTCATACATTTAACTAATTGCATTTAATATAAATTGAAACTAACACAATACAAGTGTCTGAAAGATTTAAAAGGTTAACAAATTATTAATTAAACTAAATATTAAATACATTTGACAGTGGCTGTCACTCAAAAACATTGCAGCAAATAAACCATTGCTAATAAACAAATAAATACTGGCATCTTTGACAATAGTAAGCTCACGGGAAACTGAAGACCCTTTAGAGCTCCAGCTAAATGTAAATGGCTGGTTGGTCTTCATAAATATTTCAAAAACATTTCTGTAATGGAGGAAGTGGTGAAAGCTCCAGCCGTGAGTGTGTGGGCATACTGTCAGCATGTGTGTGTGTGTGTATGTGGTGGGCTCCCTGAGGTGTTGAACCTCCCTGTTGTTTCTTTTTTCTTTCTTTAAAATAATCCTGTGGTTTTACCACAACATTTATAGCACATTCCATGAGAGAATTTCAGGATACCCTGAAGTAATTAAAGGGGAATTCATCTCAAATTTATGTTTTGTCCCTTTGACGATTTCCCAAGATATTTCCTTTCAGACAGAGAACAATGTGCTCAATGACTCGATTATGTTTGTTTGTATTTATTATGTTGAGAGCGCTGTAAATAAGCCATGTTCATCTGTTGCCAGCCTAAAACTTCATATCTGAGGGTTGCCAAATGACAGGGTCAGACAGACGCTGACACACACTGCAGTATTTGTCATATTGCACTAAATTCGGTGGCATTTGCACATGAGGAAACAATGGTGCATGAAAACAAGGGGAGAGTTAATTCAGAGTTTTTCAGAGCTCATTCACACACATTTGTTGGCCAGTTATCAGAGGAGAGCTTCAGGTTTACCGTGTGTGTAAATGACAATCATGCAGTGCAGTGCATCTGAATGCTGTTTTGTTTTACAGAACAATCCAAATCCAAAAGGACCATGTCACAATGTAATCATTTATTGTATTGATTTTGTTTTGTTTGTGTATTATTATTATTATTATTATTTATTTATTTTTAGGGGGGTTAGGGGGCGGAACATAGTAGAATGTGTTTTATGATGCTGGTTTTGAATGATCCATAATTGCAATTTACATTACTATATAACTGAACTGTTTATTTCTGTCCAAAGATGTTCAGGGTTAAAATAAACAGTTTGTCTCACGTAAATCCAAGCCTATTTGACTTTATGTCTTTTATTCATAAAGGAGTTATTCTTTTTCATGCAAAGAAAGTGGGAATTGATATTTACTGTCATGCTTCAAAAGTGACAAAAGCATCATAAAAGTATCATAAAAGCTGTCCATTCTACTCGTATTATACAAAATAAAATGTCAGTAATTTTTTCCCTGAAAATCTTCCTCTTAACAGAAGCACTCAAATCTCAATTTCTGTCATTCTCAAAGTAATTTCAAAGTTTGCCACCTCAAAATGCATAGATTTGCTGTTGATGATGCTGAATGCTGTAGGCTCTCATACATCTTCTGACTGATTGCAACACTGGTTTGAAAGATTTTTGGAATGACATTTGTATGTCTTTTTAAGTTGAGTTTCAATGAATAACGACCTCATATTTTCTCTTTCTTAATACAAGTGATCAGATGATATAAGCAACTGAAGATAACACTTCAGAAAATCAGAAGACATTTAATAGGAATTGGCAGTTTTTGCAAAACACTTAGCAAATTATCAACCAACCCCCTTTTTTTCTGCAAAAACACTGATATTAACAGTCCGAAAACTTTCATAACTGTCATTTGTGTTCAATACACACCAAAGAACAGAGAGCCAAAAGAGTCAAAATAAGTCAATTTAAAATACACATGATGATATAATGCAGGACTTTTGAAATGTATGTGTCTGGTGGCAAGGAAGTGCACTCAATTGCAGTTGTAGTGTACTTTAAATCTTAAAAAAACATATTCTTAAAAAACTATACTTGAAGATAACATAATGCCACTTAAGTGAAATGCAGAGAGTATACTTATACTGTTTCTTAAGCACACTTAAACACTTAAAAAGGTTAACTTTGTAATATTGCCAAATTAATTATTTTACATTAAAATACACTTTCTATTATGTTTCGATAATCTTTTGTCATGCTTTAAATTCAAGTTATTTTGTGTTGACTTACATACTTAAGCACAGGTAATTCAATTCAATTCAAGATTATTTGTATAGCGCTTTTTACGATACAATCGTTGCAAAGCAACTTCACAGGAAATTAAGTTTCTAAAATATTTGGTTAATTCAGTATAATCGCTGATGGTTGGTTTCCTCTGAGGTCCTCCGAGGGGTTGTCATCATCTCTTCTCAGGTGTTCGGTCATCTCAGATCATTTAAGGGTTGGATCCAGACTGAAGCCTGTGTAATTCCTAGTTACCACAGGATGTTAATCCCGTGGCAGAAACAGAAAAACAAACAAAGAAAATTGACGTAGCTGTTGTTCCATCCAGGTTTTTGTTCAACCAAAGCTAAAGCATAATAATGTGTGTTTGATCAGATATACCTGCAGTACAAGATTGTGAGATGCATTATATGAATGCTTGGCTAAAGAAATGTGTCTTTAATCTAGATTTAAATAGAGCGAGTGTGTCGGTTAGGGTTAGACTTTGCTATACTAGGTACTACCAAGAGTCCAGAGTTTTCCGACCTTAGGGAGCGGGTTGGATTGTAGCGTGATAGAAGATTAGTTAGGTATGCAGGAGCTAAATCATTTAGGGCCTTATAGGTAAGTAATAATATTTTGTAACTGATACGGAACTTAATAGGTAGCCAGTGCAGAGACTGTAAAATTGGAGTAATATGATCATATTGTCTTGACCTGGTAAGGACTCTAGCCGCAGCATTTGTACTATCTGTAGCTTGTTTATTGAAGATGCAGGACAACCACCTAGCAGTGCATTACAATAGTCCAGTCTAGAGGTCATGAATGCATGAACTAACTTTTCTGCATCAGAAACAGATAACATGTTCTGTAGCTTGGCAATGTTTCTAAGATGGAAGAATGCTGTTTTTGTAACATGGGAAATATGATTTTCAAAAGATAGGTTGCTGTCTAATGTAACACCCAGATTTTTGACTGTAGAGGAAGTAACATTACATCCGTCTAGTTGCAAATTGTGATCCAAGATATTCTGTGTACTGTTTTTAGGTCCAATAAGTAATATCTCTGTCTTATCTGAATTTAACAGGAAAAAAAATTATTGGTCATCCAATCTTTTACATTTTTAACACACTCCGTTAGCTTAGATAGTTTAGAAGTTTCATCTGGTCTTGTTGAGATATATAGTTGAGTGTCATCAGCATAAAAATGGAAACTAATCCCATAGTTTCTAATAATATTACCAAGGGGCAACATGTATAATGAAAATAGCAGAGGACCTAGGACAAATCCTTGTGGTACTCCATACTTTACTGTTGATAATTGAGATGCCTCCCCGTTTAAATAAACAAAGTGATAACGATCGGACAGGTAGTATCTAAACCAAGCCCTTGAATACCTGCATAGTTTTGTAATCGATCTATGAGTATGTCATGATCTATAGTGTTAAACGCAGCACTAAGATCAAGTAAAACTAGCAATGAAATGCAGCCTTGGTCTGACGCAAGAAGCAAGTAATTTGTAATATGACATCACATGTAAAGAAGTTATTATTCAATATTACACTTAAAGTTAATATATTTTAAGTGAAAATGACGTGACATACAGCCAAGTGTGACCCATACTCGGAATTCATGCTCTGCATTTAACCCATCCAAAGTGCACACACACACACACACACACACACACACACACACACACACACACAGCAGTGAATACATGGTTAGATGTTGGATAATATGATTTTAAGTGAACACACATACACACAGTGAACACACACACCCGGACCAGTGGGCAGCCATTTATGTTGCGACGCCCAGGGAGCAGTTGGGGGTTCGGAGTACATTCACTCCCCCCACCTACAATTCATGCCTAAGACTCGAACTCGCAAACTTTGGATTACGAGTCCGACTCTTTAATCCAATAGGCCACAACTTCCCCGTTTAAGTGTACTAAATTGCAACTTAATCATGTATAATTGCAAATTTATTTAAAAACATGAACTATATAAGTCCTACTAAAGGTCCTACTTTGTATCAAGCACTCCCACTTGTATAAAAAAGGGTTACACTTTATGTACTGCTTAAAAAAAGGGTTACAATTTATAATTATTACTTATTAATAGTTAGTAGGTAGTTGTTAAGTTTAGGTATGGAGTAGGATTAATGGATCTAGAATATGGTCATGCAGAATAAGGCAGTATATGTGGGGTTACACTTTATTTTAAGGTGTTCTTGTTAGTGAATATCTAATTAATAAAGTAATTATACATTTAAGTACGGAGTAATAATACATGTACTTACTATTTGGTTTAGGGTTATGATTAGGGTTTGGTTTAGGGTTACTTGTATGTCATTTTGCATATTTTATTGTTATTTTAATAGTGAGTACATGTAAGAAGAACACCATAAAATAGTGTTACCAAAAAAGCACGTCGGTAGAATTTCAACTAACTGCATTTAACATAAATAGCATGGCATGCAGTTTAGTCAGAAAACATTACATTCAGTTTTCACTGAAGCATATTCTTATAAAATGTATTATTTCCATAGTATATACTTTAGATACTCTTAAAACATGCTAAAGCGTACTTGTTTTCACAATGGCAGTGATGACAGTTCATTTTTACTCTAAATATTCTGAATCACTAAGTTGAAGGCAGCTTTTTTAACTTTGTTTTCAAATGGCTGCTCTTCATTCCCTGTACCAGGATCATCAGGATTATCAAGATTTGTCAAAGGCTGTAGTTGGTTTCATAAGCAGCGCATGCTCAAGTAGGCCACACAGGCCTTTTTAAATGGTTTTATAAATTAAGTCACATTTAGCATCTTTTGCATCGTCTATCACCGTATCACAGGTTAACCGTGTTTGTTTGAGCAGGCAACTGAGTGCCGCTTTGTCTCCTGCGTGCGTCTCAGCAGCGGACTTGGTTTCGCTCCGAGTTCAGAGAGAAACGCAAGCAGGTACGGCACAGGGGAGCGCGGGGGCGACGGGTTGAGAGGGGCTACTGTTCTAATCGCACCTCGCTCCAAACTTTAACCAACACTCTCCTCATCATAGTGAAGTGGCAGGTCAGCGCTGCTGTGAATAGACCTCATCAGCGAGGGCCAGAGATCAAATCCTCACATTACTCGAGGCACAGTCACCTCTACGACCCTGCCAATATCGCACGCCTAACGCAATTATTTGCAATCAGCAAATGTGTGATTCATTATAAAAGATTTCTTACCCCGATATAATTTGCTATTGTTCGCAGGGGGAAAAAGCCACACAAAGGGCCTTTTTAAGTGTTATTGTAGAGAGCAGAGCCCTTTGTTTAAGACACTTTCATATTGCGGCAGTTAAAGTCTGATTAAAGTCTGAAATGGAGAGATGAAAATGAGCTCGTGTAATGTAGCGAGTCTTGCTGGGAAGGAAATGGCTGGTGTTCTCGTACACACTCTCTATTGAACTGATTTGTAAATAGACTTTTTGACAAAAATCCTACAATTTCTGTGTCACTTTTCCTGCCGGTATATTTTTCTCCTGATTGTAGGCGAGAGAACCGCTGGGGTATAATCAGACACCGTGTTTACCGGAAAGTTTCTCTCTAAACTGTGTTGGAGAGACTTGGAAACACGCTGGATTGTATTTAAGCACATAAATATCAAACTCTGAGACTGTTGTTTCCAATCCTGTAATATTAAGTTTTCTTTATCAGGGGAACCCTTTTATTTAAGTGTTTTCTTAAAATGTTTCTGGAACGAATTGGTATTTGTCTCTAGCATTTGAGTGTTGGAGTCATGTGCTATTTGTCCTCAGCATTTGCTTTGGCATTTGAAATCAGTACAAAGTAACAAACGGTTCAAAGAAACACAAACGTCCTGCGTGACTAAATGTGTAAATTTAATTACGCATGGACAGATTAATGGTGGATTTATGTGTGTCTAGGATGTGTAAGTTTATCAGGGGTTAAACATGTCTTTTGTTGTGCGTTTGAGTTTGAAACTGTCGTTCTAGTTTTGCTTGTGTGCCTCATTAATGACCAACAAATATCTTTCTCATTTGCATATTTCTCCACATCTATCCATAGGGTTTCTTTCTTTTTTTCATCTTCTGCATATCTCCATCTTCCAGACTGAAATGCAATTATGCACACTTTTCAAGAAACTGCTTAATGCGATGCAATTAAGACTGTTTAAAAAAAATGAAAACCTGTTCATTTCAGGTTTTAATGGAACTGCTATTTAACAGTCTCTATCATATATGGTTATCATTTGATGAAAAGTTAAATTTAACGCTCTGATTTTCTGCAAAAGAGGGGAATTGCTTCTAACTTTTGATTTGTTAACTTGCAACATAATCAGGGGAAAATGTGTCTTTACATACATTTCTGCAAAACTCCAGAAATGTATACCTGTTTGCATACAGTTCACTGCCGTTTTCATCTGAAATGAACACTAGTGGCAGTACAACTACTGTCATTCCTTTTCACACAGATTATTACAAATCATTAGGGGCAATTTATTAATTATTTATTAATTTATTTATTATTTATAAAGACTTATTTTGGAGTTTTTCTTTGCACAATACTATTTTATGACCTCAAAGCTCATTTAAGATTACTTATAAATGAATACGTGTTGATGTTTCTTATCATAATCGGCTATGAATTGCTTTTCTGATGTAGTAAACTTGCCCAGTAGCTCACCTGGTAAAATCAATGTAATATCAATTTAATATAACTTTTCAGAAATGTTGTCCGGGTTCCAATGAGTCAAGGTTGTTTAAAATCTAAATATGCTAAATTGATCTCATATGTTTTTTTTTTTACATTTAATCACATTTTTGTGTTGGAGAAACAGCTGAGATATTGGGATGTTATCTCACATTTACACTACAGTTAGACAGTTTGGGGTTGGTAAGATATTTTGGTAACACTAGAATAGGGAACACATATTTTTAACTAAGCGTTTTCCCTGAACAAACTCCCAATTACTGCTTATTAATACTTAGTAAAGTAGTTGCTAAGTTTAGGTATTGAGTAGGATTAAAGGATCAAGAATATGGTCATGTAATAAGGCATTAGTATGTGCTTTATAAGTTCTAATAAACAGCCAATGTGTAATAGGCATGCTAACAAGCATTTAGTTAATAGTGAGAATTGGTCCTTAAAATAAAGTGCTACCATTTATTTTTAATTTTTTTTAAAGAAATTATTACTTTTATTCAGCAATGACATTACATTGATCAAAAGTAACTTGAAAGACGTGCATTTTGTTACTTTTTTCAACTGTTCTTTTGAACTTTCTTTTCATCAAAGAATCCTGAAAAAAATATTAAGCAGCACAACTGAAGCATAAGAGACTTCTTTCAAAATAATTTGAAATCATACACCAACCACAAACCTTTGAACAGCAGTGTAGACGTTGTATTTCAAGATCTTATAATAGACTGATTTTAGGAACATCTCATTTGGATCTTCATGCAGTATCTTAATTTTAAATCAAATAAAGTGCTTTTTTCACACTATCACATGCACTCTGTAACTCTGGGAACTTGGTTTGGTAGATATTAGTAGTGTGAGCAATAATCAGTTACACTAAATAGATCACAACAGCAGAGATGACTCTCATTAGCAGGCTGTTCAGGGCTCTGGATGAGCGTGTGTGTGGGAGAGAGAGAGGAAGGAAGCTGTCATCTGTCAGGGAGAAGAATCCACAATCCTTGATAGCATGTTTATACAGTAAACTAACTTCCCCAACATCTCTGTAATTCTGGTTACTAGCTGGAAGCCAGAAAATAATTGTGTATCTTCTATAATTTCAAAAGAGATCTCAACACTATTTCAAACTATTCTCTGATTTACAAGATACCACTGTCAGAAATAAAGTTCTTCAATATGAGTGCAAACATTTCTAAGACAAAATGTTCTGAGCTATATTGTCTGTTTGTTTTGTTTTTTCTAAATTTGTTTTAAGAGTAACATCAAACTGAGAACTCCTTTAGGAAAACTAAACCTCAAAAGAGCAACAACAAAAAACGGGTCTGATTCCCAAGGAATGAATTAACTGAATCTAAACTAATGCAGTGTAAGTCTGTTGGTCCTTGTAAAACAATCTACACTTTAGCATACTTTAAAAAAAGATTACTTATAGAATATAATAAATAAAATGCATAATAATATGTTAGTAAAAACACATCAAAATCAAAACACATAACATCAAAAATGAGCAAGTCAGGGATGAACACACATTTCTCATTGAATTATTTCAAGACCAAAAGATGAGGGTTTTTAGAAAAAAATGTATTGACAAAATGTATTATTAGCTAATGCATTCTTGTAGTTCAAACAGTAGAGCATGGTGCTAGCAATGCCAATTTTGATTCACAGTAAATGCAGTGCTTTGGATAAAAGCACCTGCCAAATGCATGACTAAGAACACCATTAAAGGAATAATCGACCCAAAAATGAACATTCTGTCATCATTTATTCATCCTCATGTTGTTCCAAACCTGTATGAGTTTCTCTTCTGTTGAACACAGAAGAAGATATTTTGAAGAATGTGGGGAACCAAACAGTTGACAGTAGCCATTGACTTACATAGTATGGAAGAAAATACAATGGAAGTCAATGGCTACCGTCATCTTCATTTGTGTTGCGCAGAGGAAAGAAAAATCATACATGTTTGAACAACAGGAGGGTGAGTAAATGATGACAAAACTTACATTTTTTGGTGAACTACCCCTTTAATTGTGTTCTTAGTCATGCATTTGGCGGTACATTTCTCTTTTACCATATTATTGATATTTTCATAATTTCTGTGTGCATGACATGAAGTTAAATTCACACAGCTACCTAAAGGTAAAATGGCTGTGTGTATTTTAGCACAAGACAAAGAAGACGAGTGTGTGTGTGTGTGTGTGTGTGTGTGTGTGTGTGTGTGTGTGTGTGTGTGTGTGTGTGTGTGTGTGTGTGTGTGTGTGTCTGTGTGTGTCGGGGCCCAGTGGTGCCCGCAGTGTTGCGGGGACGTGTGTGGGAGGGGACCGCCTGTCAAGAGAGCTCGTGGAAAGATAACAATAAATGTCTAATAATGACAGTTAATGAGCTTGATTAAGTTGATTTGTTATGGAAAGAAATGTGAGGGCAGAGGAGAGGCATGTAGGCACCGTAATAAGAGATCCATTTTAATAGATACAAATTCAGTGGGGTTTTGAAACACAATGGGGCTGCATGGAAAATTAGCTGGAAGTACAAAGGGACACTAGATTAATTCTGTCACAGACATATTTCTCATAATTGCACCAGCCATCTCATGTCTGAGTTCACCTGCCGCTTATGACTGTAAGATTTATATTATTTTATCCTATTTTTGAAGAGACTGACATCGGGGGGCCAGAAACTATTGCCGTGAAGTTTATACGTTTGTCTTTTATCTTTTATCCCATCATCCAGCAAAGTTGTAGTTCGGTGACATTTGAAGCAATGTCACATTCAGCTGTGTAATTATGTTTTTTCTCATGCACAGGGACTATTGTATACCTGTTCTTTTATATACTTTACCTGCCTGCCTTCCAACCAGATGAAAGAAACCTCCACAATGTCTTTGTAAACAGCTTTCTATATTTCCGCTCCCTGCCATTTCCTCAAACTTTTATTGAATTTTGTATTTTTTCCCAGTCTGCATGAGAGTGCATCACCTTTTGGGAGAGTTAATTAGGAGAAACCTGTTGAGAGAAATTTCCAATGAGGGTTTATGATGGAGTGTATTGAGAGCATTCAGATCCTCATCATATTCCCCCACAGCCGTGTGTGCGTTTGTGTGTTTCTTGTCTCCAGAGGGACTGGTTTAATTGAATACATTAAAGGGCAGGAGAGCTGCAGGCCTTATTTATTTGCTTGCTGTCTCAGGCTTGTTTAAATGAGACCCACTGCTGCTTGGGCTCTGAGCTCTGCTCCTAGGGCGATGCTCTCTGGGTAAACACTCTCTGTTTAGTTGCCATCAGTGTCTTGTTCCTGTTATCCAAAATGTTATTTATAAATGTTGCACCCTTGAGTGGAAAAGACATTCTGTCAGCCAGTAAAACGATCAAAGCCGCCTGTGCTGCTTTATAGCAGTGAGAGTGTGTTATCATGATAGTGTAAAAAGTCAGTTTTATTCATATTCACCATTTAAATATTGTCTAGTTAAAAAAATGACTGACTGTAATGTTATCCCCCTACCTTTATGGTTATATATAAATGAATCCTTAGAAAGTATCTGGATGTCTCACCTTGTGCGAATAGGATCTGAGAAATGCATCAGAGAGGAAGATTTTCAGCATATGATGATTTAAATGTTGGGCTTTTCCTCACACAAATTTATCGTATGGCTTCAGAAGGGATATGAACTGCTTTTATGGTGCTTTCATGGTATTGTTTTGTCATTTTTGAGCTTGGTAGCTCTAGTCACCGTTTAATTTCATTGTATGGAAAAGAACATTCTTATGTATTCTTCCTTTTGTATTTCAATAACATTTCAATAATCACATGAGAGTCAGTGAATCTCTTGTGAAAAAGAAGTACAGTTCAGCATACTTTTAAAAACAGAAATAAAATACTTATATTAACAGGACATATAACATATAAATAAACATTATATGTCAATAATACTTAAAAACAGAAAATGTCATATTTTGTATAATACATTGCATGTAGAGTGATTGTATACATAATTGAAAATGTATTATAGTTTTTTACGTTAAATAAAATTAGTTGAACTTTAGATTTTAGATTTTAGATTTATTATGTTTAAGAACTTAAGTACATATTTAAATGCAATGTCATAATTACTTCTATTGTTTTTGAAATATAAAGTGTACTGCTTAATGTACTAAAATATACTTTAATGTCTCTTCATTTGAAACGTCATTTAAAAAGAAATGATTACACATTTGTATGATCAAATTGCAGTTTAGTACATTTAAAATATATTATAATTAATATCACACTACAGTTAAAATTATAATGAAATAATGTACATGTGCTTTAGTATGCGTCAACATATCAAAATAAGCGTACTTTAAAATATTATTAAATATGATTTAAAATCTACTTTAAAGTTATTACAAAGTGCACTTTTAAAAGTGTACTTAAGTGCTATAAGAAACATAGTCATAAAAATGTGTTCTCTTTAAGTACACTTAAATGGCTTATTTAATCAATATTATATAATAAAATACTTTTACGTTTTTGACTACACAAGGCTACAATAGAAGTAAGCACACGTCTTTATTCAAAAGGAAAACTGTTCTTGTTTGGTCTTATTTTGTAGCCAATGAAGTGTCAGTGATTACTGATTTATCTGTTTATTCAGTTATTGTAGATGACAAAAATATAATCTTCAAGAGCTAATTAAAAGTGCTAAATTATAAAGTTTGCAGGAAAGTGTTGTGGACTGGCTTATTTGTGTTTTATCATGAGGTCATAATTCACCGCTGTCCTCCTGGAGTCTGTCGCATTTATCACGCCTTAATATAAAACATATCCCCCACACACACGCATCTGAACACCCCCCGCCACAATCTATCTTAGCGCAGCAAATTAATGCACGTCAAAGCATGCTATGCCTCATTTTTGTCATTTTCTAGTCCACTGAATGTTTTGTACTTTTGTTAAACTCCCAGACTCTTTGACAGGTAACCCACACTGGATTCTAAGGGTTTGTGTGGGCTGCTGAAATTAAGCTAATCATGCCTTTATTTCTAGAGAAGGTGAGTGAGGGCTCTTCTCATCTGTTCTTTACCTTTTCACAGATTTCAGTGCATCACAAATATCAACAAGATCTCTAATCGCAGACATAATATTGCATTTACAATTATAATATAACGTATTCGAGAGTGAATAATTGAAATGTAAAGCAGGACTTGATTTGATCCATCAGGAATTGATTGACTAGTGTACAGTGGGCGTTCCATACCATAAGACCTGTGCGTCGCTGTGGCTTTGTAGTTGATTGTGGAGTGGAAAATGTGTCCCAGGTGTCTCATCGTATCCCTGTGGTAATGTGGTGATGCCATTTTTTATTTTATCCTATTTGTTATTATTGCCGTAACATTTATTATATAATGCTAGCTGGCATTATTTTTTTGATGTGCACTTGTAGTGTGCTTCAAATCCTAAAAGTATATATTTATCTACACTCTGATAATATATACTATGTTTCTTAACACACTTAAGTACACTTTAAAAAAAACTTTAAAGGGGTCATCGGATGCAAAATTTACTTTCCATGTTGTTTGAACATAAATGTGTGTTGGTGTACACATCCACCCTATAGTGATAAAAATCCATTTTTATTTTTAAATCCCTATTTTAAAATTCCTTTTCTCAAATCAGGCTGTTCTGAGATTCCTGTTAGAATGAGGTAGTTCTGTACAGGCCCCTCCCACGATAGTTGATTGACAAGGCCTGACATTAGACCCACCCTGAGTGAGCTGTCATCAGTCCGCCATTGTGTTGAGTCTGGTGCAGGGGAAGACACGAACGTCTCCGATTAAGAGATTGAGGTGTTTTGTTGTTGGATGTAATAATGAACATAGCAGTCGCCATTTACTTCCGACACTTGAGCCGCTGAAGATGCAGAGGATTAACGTTACTTTCATTTTTGAAGGAATGCACCGATCTGCCTAAATAAATTTAAGTTAGCGCGAATTATTCGTGATCCAGCTTCATCTACAGAAGTGAGTATAACATTTTTGTTATGATTCTTTGCAAATCGCCTTTCCTAATAATGTACTAGTTAGCAAGTTTCACAGTTTAATGTGGCTAAAGTTTACAGTCTGCTCATCACCCCACAGAAGAGAGAGGCGGAGTCAGCAGAGCTCATTAGCATTTAAAGCAACATGCAAAGAAACGGATTGCTTTGAACAGAGCTGATTTTGACAAGGTAAAAAGGGTGTTTTTTACACTACCATTGAGAAATTTTAACCAAATGTGACCCTAAAAAATCGTATCAACTTGTGGAAAATGGGCATCCGATGACCCTTTTAAAACATTGTTTGAATAACCTTTTAACGTACACTTATTTTGAAGTGTAGACTAACATACTAAGTCACAAAGTATTTAATTCTAATTTTAACTGTAGTAGTGTTATTCTGTATTACATCCTAATGCAATATATTTTAAATTAACTAAACTTCAACTACATCATTACAAATGTGTAATTACAAATATATTTGAAAACATGTCATACAAGTTTAATTATATTATAAAATATTCTAGTTTACCATTAGGTGGTACATTTTAAACATATACAACAGAATTATGAAATTAAATATAAGGATGGACTTAAGTCCAACTGAAGTAGGTCAAAAGGCACTTTTAGGTAACTAACTATTTAATATACATTTTTATTTTTAATACATTTAATTTTACTGTAAATAACACAGTTTAGTGTCAAAAACATTACATTTAGTTTGCACTTAAGTATATTATTTTTATTTTACATTTTCTTTATATACTGTATGTTATTTCTATACTCTTTTCAAAAGTATGTTACTTCTATTTCACTGAATTAGTCTGTGAACGTTTTTGCAAGGCTGCATTATATAGCCTAGTAGGCTAAAACAATGCAAAAAAAAGAAATCATTTTCAGAGACATTCAGTGACATTCAAAGACATTTCAGTGGTTCAATGTTGTTTCGTTTTTTTATAATAACATCACCACAAATGTTTCATGCACATGAAAACCAAACGTGTGAATTAAATAGGGTCAGTTTTAGTCTAAAACTGCTGATGTTTTTTGGGGGTTTTTTTTAATCGACCTTGATTTTCTTTACATTTATATGGATTTGGCAGAGGCGTTTATGCAAAGAGACTTGTGTTTCATTAAAAGTGCACAATATATCAGTTTGTATATTCCCTGGGTATTGAGCCCATGACCTTAGCATTGCTGGCACCATTCTTTACTGTTTGAGTTTTCTCAACAATCACAAGAAGTAAATTATTGTTTTAATTATCCTAGTGAAATAATCGTGAGAGCTCACACATGGACATGTTTACCCCAACACTTCATGAAAATTCGACATTCTTCCTAATTCAAAGTTTCCATTCAGATGTGCAGGGGTTTGATCTGAGCTGGTGTGACAAACCTGCCTTATCTTCCCCATGACGGGCCTTTGAACATCTAGGCTAGTGTCCACACATACCTGTGTGTGCGTGTGCGCGTGCGCGTGTGTGTGTAAAGTAGTGCAATTTAAAGATCACATCCTTTTCAGTGTGGAAACAGTGGGCAGTTTCAGAATGAACTTGGTGATTAGGAGGAAAAGTGTGATGCATTTATACTGCGAGTGAGTTTGATAATGAATAAAGATTCAAGCTTTAGACACAAATTTGAATTTTTTTGTGCCGACTGTAGGCAGCGTTTAATCACCCTCAGTGACAGCAGCGAGTGCCTTCATTTAACCTTGAGTGAAGATCATGAATTCTAACGCTTTTAATTGGATACATCATTTAACTGAAGGAATGGAGCAAATTTTGTGCAATTCAAAGCGCTGTGATTGACAGGCAGGACCAGTAAGGCCTGCCACAATTAAAGAATATCTGTACGCACTGCCCTTGTCACCACACACACGTTATATCGCTCTGTTTGATCATCCAAACGCAGGGTCAGTACTAACCTCACCTTGTTTTGAAAGGTGCCGAGAGCTGAATGAGAACACAGGTGGAGGAGCGATAACACACACACACACACACACACACACACACTTGACATCTAAAAAGTCCACAATAGAAGTCTTAGACCACGTTCTTAACTGGTTTTGCTTCAGTACCAAGATTTTATATTGACATCATGTGACAACTCAACACAATACCAAAACTGCTTGTCATAAATTATATATTATAATTAATATTATATATTACTAGGAACTGCATAGGAATGGAAATCTATTAGATGAATAATGAATAAAAAAGTATGAATAAAAAAATTAGAAAGGATTTGTAACTTTATGCCTCACATTTGCAAAATGTATCATGATTGCAACAATAAATATCGATCTTACTATGTGACTTCATGTCCAGCAATTTAGATTTTGTTTCTCGTAATTGCAAGCTTTATATCTCACAATATGAAATCATATTTTGCATTTGATTTATTTACTTTTTTTTCTCCGTTTGCAAACTGCATAGAGATGGAAGCATATTTCTGCCTCTTTATATCTCAGCAATTTATTTTAATTATCACAATTGCAATGAGAAATATCAGTATTGCAATGTGACTTTATATTCCACAGTTTTGTTTTTCATAATTGTGACTTACATATCGAAATGTGATTATATCTCACAATGTAACTTTCTCACATTTACATTTTTCTAAAGAAAGAAAGAAAGAAGGATTTGTAACTTTATATCTCACCATTGTAAAATGTATTACAATGATAAATATTGATCTTGCAATGTTACTTCAAATTCCGCAATTGCGATTTTCTTTCTTGTAATGTTGTTTTTTTCCACAGTTTGCAAACTACACAGGGATGGAGGCCTGTTTCTGCCTCTTTATATGTTGTCATTGCAAAATGTATCATAATTGCAACAATAAATATCGGTCTTGCAATGTGACTTGATATCCCACAATTGTGATTTTATCGTAGTTGCAGCTTTAAATATCACAATGTGACTTCATATCTTGTATTTGAAACCATTTCATTTTCTACAATTTGTGAACTACATAGGGATAGAGACCTGTTACCATGTCAGCAAAAAAAAATGATTTATTGTAATTTTAATGATAAATGTTGATCTTGTAATGTGATTTCATATCCCGCAATAGCGATTTAGTTTGGATTTTGATTATATTTTTATGTATAGTTTTATTAATGGTTTTCAAAGATAAGTGTATCTGTTTAATTTGTCTAGTGATGAATTTGTACTAAAATACTGCAGATTGGACACATGGCCTTTGATGTCAAATGTTAAATATACTGGAAGCATTTTCTCCTTCTTTCAAAAATTAAATTCCATTATTTAGCTACCCATGTACCAATGAATGATTACATGGTTTGTTTTCATTCAGTTATTTGCATTGTTTTCCCTTGCTGTCAGAGCAGACCTGGGTCATGACACGCTGGTTGAAAATCACTGCATTAGGCTATTTAGCGTCACTCCTAATTGAAATGTTTTTAAATCCTGAGCTTTTCCTGGAAGTCTGACTGTAATGACTTTGTCTCTCGCCCTCCGCAGACAGTTGCCCCTGTGATAAGTCCAAAACTGTGTCAAGTGGCTGATGGTGAAATGCGTTTCCAGACACCTAATTGTTTTCTTGCCTCTGAGAGAGGAGAAATTAATGTGTGTGTGGCAGCCTGGTCCTCTGTGACAGAACCTAACCAGCCAGAGCATGTTTGGTTAAAGAATCAAGCTCCAGGGTGTAATTTGATATTTTGCAATTACATTTTTTTCCTGTGACAATTTTTAATGTATTATTTAAATTATTTTAGCTCTGGGATATATTAGGGTTTTTTAAACAATGCATTACTTCTGGGATTTTGGGAGAATTCAGTCAACACGCTGCGGCCCTGTTTTCCAGAAATCAACTTGTGTTCTCAAAGCAGAGGCATTGGTTACATTCAGTTAGAATCCTTATTATATCAAACTTTCAGAAACCTTTGAAGTATATTTGAGCAATGTATATGTTATTATTTAACATTGCTGAACCAACCTCTATACATCAGTTTATTCCAACAAAACTCATTTGTATGTGTTAAACCGGTTAGAAATAACTCTATAAGGTAACAATTTACCACTTTTTACAGTGTAGATGGATGGATGGATAGAGCATTAAGACAACCATTAATATGTGAGAATTAATATTGTTATTGATGTGTCTGCTAAACAAAGTTAGTTGTTATATTGTGTGTCATAGGTTTTAGACATCACCTCCTTTCTGTACACTCTGTGTACTTGAAAAATCTTAATTTGGGAAGAACAAATATTTCTGAGTATGTGATAAAAAAAGAAGGATAAAATGACTAGATTGGGTAAATAAATTTAGCAAATAAATGTATTATTTAATTAAATAAACAAATAAATAATATATGTATGTAATATGTATGTACGTGTATATTAACTTCTTTTAACAGAAAACTTTGCATTTTATGTTATTTTAATGTATATTATATTTTATAGATTTTATAAAATCTTGTTTTAATTGAGATAGTTGAGAGTGCATAAGAATGTTGCCAAAATGTCCTTTCATTATTAGATACATTTTAATTATTTAAAATTAGTCAAATGTTTACAATATCTCATTAAACACTCGTAAAAATTGAGAAACTGAGTTCAAATAACGTGAATAAAATGTTTACTTTTTTTGTTTTCGAACAATTCTTATCATATAGTATATATTTATATGAATGAAGGCCTCTGGTGCGGGCCGTGTGTTCTAATGAACTGAGGTGAATCGTGTGTTAAAGGTTATGAGAGAGCAGATTAATGAGGTAAAAACTAATGAAGCTTACGAGTGCCTCACATCACAGCTGAGAGAGTAACGGATGAGCTCAATAAAACCCAGCCATAGCTCTCACGGTCAGACATTACATTCCTGCATACCTCCACACAGACCAGATATTTTACTTGCATTTACATATTTAGCAGACGCTTTAATCCAAAGCAACTTGTAGTGCATTCAGTGCATTTCAGAATGTGTGTTCCATGGGAATTGAACCCACAACCTTTGTGCTGCTAACGCAATGCTCTACCACTGAGCCACAGGAACTAGTATTGTTGTTCAGGTCCCACTTTATATTGGGTGGCCTTAACTACTATCATATAAAGTGGGACAGGTTAACTTAACTATTTTACTCTTGATTAACCTAATTCAGAATCCAAAAACCTTATCAAATAGATCTGCGGTATCACGTCAGAATGATTAATAATAATTATCATCCCTATGTTTAATTACTGTGAAACTGATATTATGTAATTGAGCATCTGACATTCACAACTCCATAAGTTGTGCTTTGTTTTATTTATATATGTTATATTCTTGTTTACAAAAAAAAAACATAATTTTGAGTGATCTGCATTTTAGTGCGTTCAAATACTAAAATACTGAATTATTGTATATGTCTGAGCAAGTTAAGACCGTTCAGGGGATAAATGAAAGGGAACAACACCTCGAACTGTTCACAAAATATGATGAAGCACACTATGAGCTGTCTTTCTACAATTTCTATCCAATCTCCAAAACTTTTTAATTAATTCTACAAAAATAGCCTCAGGCTCGAACACCTTGTTTCCCAACCAATAGAATATGGAAATATATGGAAATAACCATAACTTTTACAGTACCTGCAAAAACAAGTGATTAACTTGTTCTTGAATCAAGATAATTTATTTGTTTATCTTGATTTATCTCAAGATACTTTTTTGTTCAGTTTCTCAGAAAACAAGGCATCAATTAAGTATGTTTATATATGAAGAGTTCAGATGCAATCGTCTCTGGCCGTCTGGAATTTTCTTCTAAAATGAGCGTTTTTATCAGGCTCCTATATTCATGTTCAGTTATTTATCTTTAATTGCATAGAAAAGGACCGTTACATTGCCATTAGAGTACAATTACTGAACCTAAACATAGGAGTCTGATAAAAATACTAATTTTAGATGAAAATTTCAGCTTTATCAGCTGAAAACATGTTCTAAAAATATAAGTCTTTTTAAAAATGTCTTGTTTAAAATGACTTTTTTGTTATTTATTTATTTGGATCCAACTAAAGGTTCACCATTGTGAGTTTTCATTGACCAGCAAACTTTCCCTTTTGGTGGCTGAAACCCTCCTGGTTGATGATGTAATTCTACGCTACAAATAAGAGGTTTATATGCACTCACACAATTCATACCATAATATAGCCTAAAGGTTTAAATGTCCAGCCAGTCCAGCTCTGTGTAACACAGGTGTGAGGACTGTTCTTCAGAAAGTGTCCTGTATCAGAGCTCCCCCTTCAGGAGCAACACTGCACCTCCTCACACAGACACCTCAGGAATGAATCAAACTTAAATGCTCTCTCTCAGTCTCTCTATATTTATTTCTATTGAATTACAATTTGCAAACAATCATATTTTAGTAGCCTACTGAGTAATGATCTGTATATAATTGTGTTTAACATTTTAGCATTGTGGCTGTAAATGAGAATATGCCCGAAATGCACTCACTTTAAAAACAATATTATATTTCTAAATCTATATATTATCACATACATCCAACTGTGGTATTATTCAAACTGCTCCCACATAGTCTTAATGTCAGTAGAGCGAGAGAGAGAGAGAGGGGTTCAGCCCCCCACCACCTCCGTCTCTAGAAATTCACTATTTATAATGTCATCTTATCTGGCTTGCTCTGAGGACTGCACTGTGAGTGCACTTGTGCTTTCTTTTGTTAGGGTGAGTTGGCAATTTCCTGTGAGATGGAACCACTGCAGCCGGGCGTCTCTCTCTGATAATGTCTCTGACATGAGCTGCTGTTAGCATCACACGCAGAGCTGGACTAGTCATACAATCCCAGCATCCTCAGACGATCCAGTCCAGAGAGCTGTGACCTGCTCTGCTTCCACAGCGCTCTACTGTTACTGCAGCACCCATCACGCACATTGTACATCATATGCAAATAATATGTATGCATGTCAAATGATGATAATATGTTTGCTCAAATGCTCAGTATTACCACAGCGCATAATTCATGGAACAGTGTATCTTAGGGCAGTCGTTGGCCTAATGGATAGAGCGTTGGACTTGAAACCCGAGGTAACCCAAGGTTGTGGGTTTGAATCCCGGCTCCGACAGGAAGTCCACGACTGCTCCCCGGGCGCTGCACATTCGGCTGCCCACTGCTCCAAGTGTGTACACTTGGATGGGTTAAATGCAGAGAACACATTTCACTCCTCATTATACTCTGTATAATTGTGTATGTGACAAATAAAGCTCATCCGAGCTTAATTTGTTGTTGTTGATTTGTTGTATCCCACAATGCACCTGACCTTCCATTTCCAGTGTGACAGAGGAACCAGAAGTAATATCAGTCATGATGTTTTACTTCTTTTTTCTGGACTCAGCATAGACTAATACTTCAGAATGCACTACTTGCTTGCATACTGAATACAGTACATGCTGCCTACTAATTAAAACATGAATAATTATTATTATTATTGTTGTTGTGAAAAATATCATTATAAAGGTGAAAACTGTGACTGTGATTACCTTTGTTCATAGTCACATTGCAAATGGAAAGTTGAACTCATGGGACAGTTTTTTATTTTTGTTGCCATTTTATGCATCTATACAGAAAATGTGCATAAACTGTAATAATATGATGCATGCTATTCTTAATAATGTTTTATATTTATCAATGAAAAAACAATTATTGGTTATTTTTAAATGTTTAGTATTATATTTGATGATAGTGATGGTTATTATTATTATTATTTGCCATTATTATTGTTGTTGTTGTTTTTACCAATAATAGTTGTAGTTTTAAAGCAGTGTTCCGTGAATAGAAGGTATTCACTGTCAATTTGAGACCTAAAGGAGCATAAGATGCATCCTAGTATATCTCAGTGCATTAAAATGCTGTAATTTTAATTAAAGTGATATTTCATGTGATATATATATATATATATATATATATATATTATATAGTCTGTGTTCTCCTATAAACTAGCTAGAAATCTAATTTCACCCCTTCTCCTCCAGCTCTTTCAATCAATGTTTAACTGCGGGAGATTTGTGAGCAATTTGCTCTTCTGGTCTCTCTTCTCAACAGGCAAACAGAAGCACACATCTGAACAATACGCATTGATAAGGGCCCACAATAAATACTCAATATTCCACATAATTATTAATCACGGATACAGTAGCAGTCAGGGCCCCTCCTGTCTCTGCCAGACTGTGCTGCATTGCTGCAGTGTATATGGGGCCCTCGCATATAATCAGGCAGATCCCTAACGCTGACCCCGGTAAGAAAAGCGCGTGCGCGCTCGCGCTCCATTGCACGCGCCGTCTCTCTCGCGCTCATTTAGCGCTACGCTGCATTTCATAATTAGCGCCGCGAGGCCTCATTAAGTTCGCTCTAATGAATAAATATTGTATTTCATAGCCTGATTACCAGATCAGCTCGACGCTCGAGCGTCGTAAACAATTATTTCCCTAAATATTCATCACCCTAAAGTGGATGATCATTGGTATTTAATACCAGTATTTTCAAGTGCATCTTTATTATGCAAATAAATACTTCTGAAGCGTTTGTTTCCTGCAGATCCGAAAAGATTCACCCTCAGAATTAAAAACTGCATTCTGGGGAAAATGGTCATGAAACATGACATTTGGTCTGAAGCCTTACAGAAATGCAACAGTTACATGATTGCTAAAACTAACAATCAAGAAAATGAACAGTTCTCTCAGGAGTTACATTTGTAAAATGAGCTTATATCTAACTTTTTAGTATTTAAATCTTCCATTTTTTTTCCATACCCTCAGAAGAATCCCTGTATACAGGAATATAGTCGCCCATTGATACTGCACCACTGATCAAGATCTCATGATGTTCAACAAGACGAACAATGCATGTGTAGCCTACTGTGGGTTGGGTAAGAAATCATCCACAGCTTAACACAGCACCCTCCCAAACTTAATTGGTGGTACAATGTTGGTAATACCATGGTACTTGCATACAACAGCATGCCATGAATGCCCAAAAGCTGCATAAGCAGGGTTTTAAGTAAGAAAATCGTTATGTCGTTATGTATGAGCGAAAAAGCAAAGAACATGTGAGCTGAGGGTCGTGAAAGAGCTTTAACAGGGAAAAATGATTCACAGGTATAAGATTTCCCATTAGAGTCTGCTAATTATTTCCACACCATTAGTGGCAGCTCTAATGAGGGATACGAGCAGACTGCAGTATATCACAGTGCTCTGCTCTCCTCTGCAGGGCTCCTGTTAGGGGGTCGTGGTAATAGCCCCCCCGCATCCCCCTTCTTGTGCCCTCTTAACTCACAGGGGCACAGAGGGGCAAGAGCGAAAGGCATGCTCAAATCACCACAATATTCATTTCTGATTGAATCTCTGCTGAAATAGATGTTGAGGCAGACTCACTGCTGTAATATGAAATGCTTGGCAGGGACTGTTCTGATAAGAGGTCTCCATTAATTTGGTAAATATGGGAACTCAAACTCCTGATGCTCCTTTTTTTTAGTGTTACAATCTATAAACACACCTCTTTTATTATGTTTTCATGAAATAAAAATATCAAGTTAGTAAAACTGTCCTGAGAATTTAACTGCGAAAAAGTGTCTCAAGGAAACCAGCAATATTTTTATCATGTATTAAAGTAGAAAAACTCTTCCATTTTAAGGAATATTTTGAGAAATTATACTCATTAAAATAAAGACTGTCAGTGTCGATTAACAGCCATGTTGGTGGCCATTTTCCTCAAAAAACTAAACAAAAACCAAGGACCACTCTTTGTCCAAAATCAGGCCCAATAGCTTTGCCAGTTGTTTGTGACTTAACTAGATGCAGATTAGGATATTCTACCTTCCAAAATATTACAGTTTAACAATATATATATATACACTCACTGGCCACTTTATTAGGCACACCTTGCTAGTACCGGGTTGGACCCCCTTTTGCCTTCAGAACTGCCTTAATTCTTCGTGGCATAGATTCAACGAGATGTAGGAAACTGTCCTCAGAAATTTTGGTCCATATTGACATGATAGCATCACGGAGTTGCTGCAAATTTGTTGGCTGCACATCCATGATGCAAATCTCCCGTTCCACCACATCCCAAACGTGCTCTATATGATTGAGATCTGGTGACTGTGGAGGCCATTTGAGTAAAGTGAACTCATTGTCATGTTCAAGAAAGCAGTCTGAGATGATTTGAGCTTTGTGACATGGTGCATTATCCTGCTGGAAGTAGCCACCCTACCATTTGAATGTCGCAACAGAAATCGAGACTCATCAGGCCAGGCAAGGTTTTCCAATCTTCTACTGTCCAATTTTGGTGAGCCTGTGTGAATTGTAGCCTCCGTTTCCTGTTCTTAGCTGACTGGAGCGACACCTGGTGGGGTCTTCTGCTGCTATAGCCCATCTGCTTCTGGGTTCAATGTGCTGTGCGTTCAGAGATGGTAATCTGCATAACATGGTTGTAACGAGTGGTTATTTGAGTTACTGTTGCCTTTCTATCATCTCTTTCTCCTCTGACCTCTGACATCAACAAGGCTTTTTCATCCACACAACTGCCGCTCATTGGATATGTTCTCTTTTTCGGACCATTCTCTGTAAACCCTAGAGATGGTTGTGTGTGAAAATCCCAATAGATCAGCAGTTTTTGAAATACTCAGACCAGCCCGTCTGGCACCAACAACCATTCCACGTTCAAAGTCACTTAAATCGCCTTTCTTCCCCTTTCTGATGCTCAGTTTGAACTTCAGCAAGTCATATTCACCACATCTAAATGCCTAAATGCATTGAGTTGTTGCCATGTGATTGGCTGATTAGCAATTTGCGTTACCAAGCAATTGAACAGGTGTACCTAATAAAGTGGCCGGTGAGTGTGTGTGTATATATATATATATATATATATATATATATATACAGTGCTCAGCATAAATGAGTACACCCCCTTTGAAAAGTACAATTTTAAACAATATCTTAATGAACACAAAAACATTTTCCAAAATGTTGACAAGACTAAGTTTTATATAACATCTGTTTAGCTTATAACATGAAAATAAGGTTAATAATATAACTTAGAGAACATCATTTTCAGTTTTACTCAAATTAGGGTGATGCAAAAATGAGTACACCCCACTGAAAGTCTCTGGAGCAAAGCTAAATTTAAGACTACAAATGTCTAATTTAAGAAGAATTCAACCACAGGTGAGTCTAATTATTTATTACACAGGTGACAGTTGACTATAAAACGGTCTTACTTAAAGAAAACCCCTTCCCATTTCATGCTGTCAGCAATGGCACCACATGGAAAGGAAATGTCACAAGACCTGAGAAAGAAAATAATTTATTTACACAAGAAGATCAGCAAAGCTTTACTTATCTGTCAGAATACTGTAGCAAAAGTGGTACAAACATTTAAAAAAGATGGAACTGCAACCATCTCACAGAGACGTCCAGATCGTCCACGGAAGTTAACACCTCGTCAGGAGCGTCTTCTGATGAGAAGGGTTGAAGAAAATCGACGTGCAAGTTCACTGCAGTTATCTAAAGAAGTAGAAAGCCAAACTGGGGTGACTATTTCCCGTGACACAATACGGCGGACACTGCAGAGGAATGGCATGCATGGGTGCCGTCCACGAAAGAAGCCTCTCCTAAAGCCCAGGCACAAAAAAGCCTGCCTATAGTTTGCCAGGGCCCATGCTGACAAAGATGAAGACTACTGGGACTCTATACTCTGGAGTGATGAGACCAAGATAAATGTTTTTGGAACTGATGGCTTCAAAACTGTAAGGTGAGGAATACAAAGAAAAATGCATGGTGCCTACAGTGAAACGGTGGTGTCAGAGTCCTTATGTGGGGCTGCATGAGTGCTGCTGGTGTCCGGAAGCTGCATTTCATTGATGGCATCATGAATTCACAAATGTACTGCTCTATACTGAAAGAGAAGATGCTACCATCACTCCGTGCCCTTGGTCGTCGTGCACATTTCCAACATGACAATGATCCTAAACACACATCTAAGGCTACTTTTGGATTTCTGAAGAAGAACAGGGTGAAAGTGATTCAGTGGCCAAGTATGTCTCCTGATCTGAACCCAATCGAACACCTATGGGGAATTCTGAAGAGATAAGTTGAGCATCACTCTCCATCCAGCATCCAATCTCTAAAAGAGGTCATTCTTGAAGAATGGAAAAAGATAGATCTGGCAAAATGTCGCCAACTTGTTCATTCCATGCCTAGAAGACTTGGTCCTGTCATTAAAAATCATGGAGGCCATACAAAGTACTAGATTTAGTAGTTTTTGTTGTGGAGTGTACTCATTTTTGCATCACTCTAATTTGAGTAAAACTGAAAAATGTGTAATCTAAGTTATATTGTTAACCTTACTTTCATGTTATAAGTTAAACAGATGTTATATTAAACTTAGTCTTGTCAACATTTTGGAAATGGTTTTTGTGTTCATTAAGATATTGTTTAAAATTGTACTTTTCAAAGGGGGTGTACTCATTTACGCTGAGCACTGTATATATATACACATTTAGTCATTTGGCAGACGCTTTTATCCAAAGCGACTTACAAATGAGTACAATAGAAGCAATCAAAACCAACAAAAGAGCAACAACAGGCAAGCCCTATGGCAAGTCTCGATTAGCAGTAACGCAGTAAACGTTTTTAAAGAAAACAAGTAGATAGAATATAGAAAAAGGAAATTTTGTGTTTTTTTTAAACAAGTAGATAGATTAGAAAAACGAAAGCTAGTGTTAGTTTACAGTTACAGAATACACATGCAATTGATAGAGGGCCAAGTGTGTGTGAGATTTTTTTTAATAAAAAGACAGATAGATAAAATATAATTAGAATAGAGAGTTCTAGAGTTGGAGGGTCAAATAAACATGTAACAGATGTGTTCTTAGCTGTTTCTTGAAGATGGGTAAGGATTCAGCGGCTCGGATTGAGCTGGGCAGGTCATTCCACTAATGAAAAAGTCTGTGAAAGTGATTTTGTGCCTCTTTGGGATGGCACAATAAAGCGACGTTCACTTGCAGAACGCAAGCTTCTAGTCAAGGCAAGTCACCTTTATTTATATAGCGCTTTTAACAACACAAATTGTGTCAAAGCAACTGCACAATATCAAAATAGGAAAATAGTGTGTCAATAATGTAAAGTGACAAGATTTAACACTTAATTTTCAGTTGAAGGCATTTCCTTATTGAATTCAGTGATGGCATCATCCAGCTCAGTTCAGTTTAAATGGTATCTGTGCAATCAAGTCGATGATATTGCTGGAAATGAAGTGTTCCCAACTAAGAAAGCCAGAGGCGACAGCGGCAGGGAACCAAAACTCCATCGGTGACAGAATGAAGAATAAAAACCTTGGGAGAAACCAGGCTCATTCAGGGGGCCAGTTCACATCTGGCCAGACGAACCAGCAATTTGTTCCAACTGCAGCAAAGTCAGATTGTAAGGGCTCAACTGGTTCCAGTGGTCTTTTCCCGATGGGTGTCTAGGTAATGGGGTCCTGACTGGGGATCTGTCTCTGGGGCTCATCTGGTGTCCTAGACTCCGCTGATGTTCAGGGCTGTAGGGGCTGTAGAGGTCATCTCTAGGTGCTCATCCACCATCTGGGCTGGATACGGACTGGATCTGTTGACTGCAGTGATCATCTGGGCTGGATACGGACCGGATCGGGTGGCTATGATGACCTCGGAATAAAAAAGAAACAGACTAATATTAGCATAGATGTCAATGTAACAAGTACATCGTGTTTTATGGGAAGTGTTCCCAGTTCCGGTTTACCTAATTAATGCAGCCTAACAATCCTTTAATGGATTTGAATATTAGAAGTGTATTGGTGTGTTATGTGTACGCCAGGCTGAAGAGATAGTTCTTTAATCTAGATTCAAACTGACAGAGTGTGTCTGCCTCCCAAACACCTTTAGGTAGATTGTTGCAGAGTTTGGGCGCTAAATAGAAAAAGGATCTAGGTAGGATGGTAGCCAGTACAAATTTATGACCAGAGGTGTGACGCACGTTCTTTTTGGTTCATTAAATATTAACCTTGCAGTGGCATTTTGGATTAATTGGTTCGATAGAAGTGGCTGGAAGACCTGCCAAGAGAGCATTGCAATAGTCAAGTCTAGACAGAACAAGAGCTTGAATAAGGAGTTGTGTTGCTGTTCCATGTTCCGAAAGAAAGGGCCTGATACTTATATATATATATATATATATATATATACAGTAGTCAACATTTGAAGTGGATCAATAAAAGTTAAAAGTAGTCCTGAAACAAGAATGTGGTTTGATTTTTAGGATTTTGATCCATTAAAAATGTTGACTAGTGCGTATATACAGGTACATCTAAAAAAAATTGGAATATGGTGAAAAAGTTCATTTTTTCTTGTAACTTATTTCAAAAACTGAAACTTTAATATATTTTAGATTCATTACATGTAAAGTAAAACACGTCAAAGTTTTTTTATTTTTTATTATTAGAGCTTACAGCTAATGAATGTCAAAAATCAGTATCTCAAAATATTAGACTATTTGCATTTGAGTTTCAATAAATTACCATCCATACAGTATAAATTGTGGGTATATCTTGTTCTTTGAAACCACAATAACGGGGAACACGGCTGACTTGGCAATGGTCCAGAAGACGATCGTTGACACCCTCCACAAAGACTGGTAAGTCACAGAAGGTAATTACTGAAAGGGGTGGTTGTTCAAGGAGTGCTGTATCAAAGCATATTAAATGCAAAGTTGACTGGAAGGAAGATACTGGATAGGAAAATGTGCACAAGCAACAGGGCTGACCGCAAGCTTGAGAATACTGTCAAGCAAAGCCGATTCAAACACTTGGGAGAGCTTCGCAAGGAGTGAACTGAAGCTGGAGCAGAGCTGGAAAGGTTACTTTTAAAATGTGTTTCACTACAGATTACAAAATACTTGCTTTAAAAAGTAATCAATAATGTATTTCGTTAGATTACTCAGGTTTAGTAACATAATTTAAATACTTTGGAATACTTTGAAATACTTAAGCTTTGTAACACAAGGGAACATATACTTGATGTCTCATTTTTACGTTTTCCAACTCTAAATAAAAGTGACATTACTAGTCATATGATTTGTTTTCTTTGCATTTTTTAACAACATCAGTTTTCCACCACATTTCTATGAACAACAAATAAATATTATGTCATTAAAATATACCAATCAATATAAATTGACTCAAAAGAATCATCTGTTCATGAATCGAATCATAAACTCGCATTACCACATCAAATATGATCTGTTCTTGAACATTACAGATCAACTTGAAGTCTTTATTCATTCGAAAAGCACACAAAGCTATCGTTTGACTTAATAAACTTTTATTTCATGCATGATTCATATGGATCTGTTAACTGATGCAAAGTGGGAATTCTAGGAGAATTTGGTGTAATTTTTCAATTAAATTCTTAGAAATATTAAACGGAATGATAACTCAATATGCTTTTTTATATTAGACGTTGTGTCCTTCGATGCTGAGATAAGTTGTTGCAGGTAGGCATTGCACTGCGCTGATGTTACGTCCTTTTCAGATTTATAAACTAGTCTTTGTATTTCCACGAGAGAAATGCATTACGCTAAAGGCCTTCTGTTGTGTCGTCCATTTTTGTGTCGTGATGATGAGCATACTCTCACTACGAGTTGCTAAATGAACAGGCGGCTGCACGCAGTTTTTCTTTTTTCAACGGAGAATCAGTTGCCTTATTGGTTAAAATCCTCAAACTGTTTACTTAATTATGAAACTAATAGTAATCAAAGTATTCAATAATTCAAAGTAATCACTTTGGTAATCTAAAATACTTTTCGGATGTAACTGTAATTTGATTGCACCTATTTCAAATATAATTATAATGAAATACAATTACTCATATTTTGTATTTTAAATACGTAACGCCGTTGCATGTATTTCGTTACTCCCCAGCCCTGAGTTGGAGTCAGTGCATCAAGAGTCACCACTCTCTCAAACATCTTCAGGAAAAGCGCTACTAAGCCACCTCTGAAACAGAAACATGGTCAGAAGCATCTTACCTGGGCTAAGGAGAAAAATAACTGGACTGTTGCTCAGTGGTCCAAAGTCCTCTTTTCAGATGAAAGTAAATTTAGCATTTAATTTGGAAGTCAAGCCCCAGAGTCTGGAGGAAGAGTGGAGAGGCACAGAATCCATGTTGCTTGAAGTCCAGTGTGAAGCTTCCATAGTCAGTGATGTTTTGGGCTGCAATGTCATCTGCTGGTGTTGGTCCACTGTGTTTTCTGAAGTCCACAGTCAACGCAGCCATCTACCAGGAAATTATAGAACACTTCATGCTTCCTTCTGCTTACAAGCTTTATGGAGACATGGCACCTGCCAGCAGGACTTGGCACCTGCCTACACTGCCAAATGTACCAAAAGCTGGTTCAATGACCATGGTGTTACTGTGCTTGATTGCCCTGCAAACTTGCCTGACCTGAACCCCATAGAGAATCTATGGGGTATTGTAATGAGAGACACTAGACCCAACAATGCAGATGACCTGAAGGCAGCTATCAAAGCAACCTGGGCTTCCATTACACCTGAGCAGTGCCACAGGCTGATTGCCTCCATGCCACGCCGCATTGATGAAGTAATTAATGCAAAAGGAGACCCAACCAAGTATTGAGTGCATAGAAATGAACATTCTTTTCAGAAGCCTGACATTTCGGTTTAAAACATCCCTTTTTTATTGATCTTACGTAATATTCAAATTTTCTGAGACCCTGAATTTTCATTATCTGTGTCATTTTCATCAAAATTTCAAGAAAGCCTTAAAATATTTAACTTGGAGTAATGAATCTATATATGAATTTCACGTTCTAAAATGAGTGACAAAATATAAATTTTCACAATATTCTAATTTTTTTTAGATGTACACATATATACAGGTGCTAGTCATATAATTAGAATATCATTCAAAAGTTTATTTATTTCACTAATTCCATTCAAAAAGTTAAACTTGTATAATGTATACATTCATTCCACACAGTCTGATATATTTCAAGTGTTTATTTCTTTTAATTTTGATGATTATAACTGACAACTAATGAAAACCCCAAATTCAGTATCTCACAAAATTAGAATATTGTGAAAAGGTTCAATATTGAAGACACCTGGTGCCACACTCCAATCAGCTTATTAACTCAAAACACCTGCAAAGGCCTTTAAATGGTCTCTCAGTCTATATATATATATATATAAATAAAAGAAACAGCACACACATTATGTAAACAAACACTTATTTTGGATGCAATAAGTCATGATTAATCATTTAACAGCACTGATCTTTATTTATAATTAATTAAATCTACCGAAGATGTAAAGGAAAACATTAACATTACACCACAACTTGCCAAATTGTTATAAAAGCTGTTCAAAGAACAAATAATTTTCCCCTCGATTGACCCATAAAGACAACAGAACTTAGAAAGCACACATTTTATTAAGTATGATAGCAGTACAATGTGCAGTTATAACAGCATCTAAAGAAACTACAGATTGGAAAAATCAGGCTAAAAACAGCAGAGAACAAGTATCTCAACCAATACAGTACAGAGATAAAAACAATCCCTTTGAAAAATACATTTAAAACAATGCAAACCTAAGGAATTCATGTAGACAACTCGTAACCGTCTACTCAAATTGAACCTGCAGCAGGTTTAAGGAAGCTCTGAGAATCACATCAGTTAAGACACTTGAGGACGACGTCAGTTATGGTTGGACGATTTTATTCACTTTCCTCCAGTTCCTTCTTTAAACTGTAGAGAAAGGTCAGAGGTCACGGTTACAATTTCATAGACTTTAGATTTCAAAAGCCAAGTGACTGACAAAACATGGGGGGGGGGGGGGGGCGTGGGAGTTCCCAAATGTAGGGAGTAGTGTACATAAAACAGCTATGATGCTTTAAAATGCAGTCTAGATAGGCAGCACATGCACTACCACTTTTTGAACAGTAAGATTTTAATGCTTTTTTAGAGAATTATCTTCTGCTCACTAGGAGCAGGAAGCACTAGGATTTTCAGCATCATTACTTCAGTCATTATTGTCCCATTATTCTTCAGAAATCATTCCAATATACTGATTTACTGTTCAATAAAACAAAATTCTCATTATTCAGTACTTTTTTTCAGGATTCTTTGAATTGAAAGATTAGCATGTATCTGAAATAAAAAAAATGTTGGTAACATTATACACTATTAGGGATGGGGCGAGAACTCGTGGCACGAAAAATCTTTGCTGGCATTTTGCACATTTCGTTTTCCCCCTTAACAAATTTGTCCATTCTGATGCTCAATTCTACAGAACTAATGGCTGCTGATGACTATTTGAATTTAATTCTGCCAAAGTGCGCGCTTGTAAGTGTTCGTTAAATGCATAACATTACGTGAATACATAGGTCTGCTCATGTCTGAAAATAATATATGAAAAACAAAATGATTTTACATAAAAACATTAGCTTATATTTGTTTAGTACATTTTTAAATGAATGTGAAAATGTAAAACTACTGTTATTTTTTAACTATGTTCAACACATAAGACTAACATTCAGCATGGTGGGCCGCATTCGGGACGGGCCGCACGCAGCCCGCCGGTTGAGAACCGCTGGTGTAGATTTTTTAAATAAAACTGCATAATTATAGTTACAGCCTTCATATTATAGTGCAACACAAATTAAGTTACAACAAGATCCCATTACCTTTTCAGATATGAGTGGACATTGTCATAGCCGTGATACTTGGCCAGGTACACGAGCACACCCGTAGCACAGCGGCCCTCTCTGGCACGGCAGAAACTGCAGTTACAGATGCCTCTGCACGGGGGGCAAAGCCAATCCTAGAAAAAAATAACATCTTAGCAACACCATCCAACCATTTAGAAAAATGCTAGCTGATCTAGGGTGTGTTTCCCATACAACAAAACTCGCCTATTAACCACCATAATATGATGCATTGTTGTGGAAGCAATCTAGCTAGTCAACTGTTTCCCCGAATAGTCACATCTCCGTTGTTTGAACCACATTAGTTCAACAACATAGGGCCATTGTTAAAATGACGTCACACGCATGTGGAGGAGAAATTACTTCTGCTATTTAAAGGGATACTCCACCCCAAAATTATAATTTAGTTATTTTTCACTTACCCCTATGTCATTCCGAACCCGTAAAAGCTTTGTTCGTCTTCGGAACACAACTTAAGATACAAGCCTTGACACAGGGATGAGTCTTCGTCGATATATGCTCTGATTTTAACACAAACCCTTGTGGCCCGGTTGATACAGAAGAGTATATGCATTTTGCATCCAGGAGATAATCTCCAAAATGGTGCTACGCTGACTCAAAGGAGACGTTACGGTGCCTAAATGCTGAATAAAGTTGTTATTTTGGTTTTATTTATGTACAAAAAGAATTATTGTCGCTTTAAAACATTACGATTGAACCACTGATGGCAGATGGAGTATCCGGGCGATGCTTTTCATACTTTTATGGACCCTGACAGTGTAATTTACTTGGCAGTTAATGGGACAGTCACAAGCATCCCGGTTCTTATCCAAAATATCTTGAATTGTGTTCCGAAGACAAACAAAGATTTTACGGGTTTAGAACAACATGAGGGTAAGTGAAAAATGACAAAATTATCATTTTGGGTTGGAGTATCCCTTTAACGGTTTAGAGATCTCCAAGATGCTGCTGTATTGAACAGGGCACCTGATGACTAATTTACTATTTTATGTTCCCTGTTATTTTGCTTTATTTGATACATCGCGGGTTCCCTCTTTCGTCATATTCCAGGGTTCCCTTAAGGCTTAGACATTTATGCACGTTCATTCTTCAAAAAACAGAGCTGATTGAGGATGCGCAAAAATACATAGATTAAAATGAATTTATATTTAGATAGAATTGAATATATAGATTGTACTGCATGTTAGCTTGCTTAGTGTGCCTAATAACATTTATTTAATACCATATGTCTTACTAACAAGAAACTACGCTTCTAACCACCATGCAAGTTTGCAACACTGGGAAACGCACCCCAGACCTAATGCTTTCACAATGTGCATAAGACTGATTGGAAACGTCACTAACCGTGCTCAGGAGGGCATCACGGACATCTTCTCCATATCGGTTCTTCAGACAAGGCCCGCAGAACTGCCCACGAACTCCCACACATTCTGGGTTGCGGCAGTTGGTCTTGGTGTCGGTTGTTTTTTGTCGACACTGATGGCAGGTGGATCCCTGATGGACAAAAGCACAGCCCACAAAGTCATGAAGAGTCTACAGCACTTCAAACTATCTGAGAAATGAAGGCTTGGGTATGGAATAGCTGTTGTGATGGTAAAAGCATCACGCTGAAGGAGACTTACAGTGGCCCGGTTGTAAAGCTTCTCTCTGACATTGACACAGATGTTGTCCAGTTCAGCCTCAGTGATTTCCTCCACAGGCCTCACGACATGAGGAATTGTCAGAGTGCTGTTATAGCTGCGCCGACGTGGCTCTTTCTACTCACAGACACGAGAAAAAAATAAAATAAATAAAATATTCAATACAGTGGCACTCGCCTTAATTTTACAAGACAAAATATGAAACTGCATGCATGCATGCACGCACTGCTCAGATTGGGGACAGTGGGATTTTTCCTTTACAAAGAAATGAACTAATGTATTCTTGCTGAAAAGCAACAGTAAAGACATGATCTTTTCATCATTGATAAATCTATGCAAATCAGCATATTATAATGATTTCTGAAGATCATGTGACACTGAAGTGACCAGTGTTGGGGAAAGTTGCTTTTAAAAGTAATTAATTACTCCATAAAAAAATAACTATTAGCATTACTTTACAAAATGACTTTTTATGGAAAGTAATGCATTGTTACTTTTGTGCTACTTTGTCACCCAAGTTGGGCTTGCTTATTTTTAACAAAAACAGTTATATTTTTGGCAACTGTAAAGTCACACCAAAAGTGAACTGAATAAGCGTCAGGCTGAAGGAAGTGCCTCTGCACCTCAATCCCAATTTCTCAACACTCCAACAGGAGAGGTGTCAGTGAATAAATGGAAAAACAAAGTAACTTTACTTATAATTAACTCATATTTTCTTCAAGTTTAAAAGTAATGCATCACTTTACTAGTTACTAGTTACTGCTGAAGCCTGGAGTAATCATGCTCAATTCAGCTTTGCATCGTAGAAATTTAAAATACATACAAATATAAATTTTTATATTTCACTCTCACCAACCCAAACTTTTGAACAGTAGTGAATAATTTCAGCAGACAGGAAACAAACATGTCTCTATATTAACTTAAGACCGAAACGCACCTCTTCTTCGTCATCGTCGTCGTCATTTCTGCGGACCAGGCTGTATTTGTCCTCGGGCTCATCCTCTGGAAGAGGGGAGGGTGGTCCATCCACCAGTGACCGTGAGCGTGTGTGAGGACGGGATGTTCGCTCTGGGTTTCTCCGGCAAGTGGCGCTGGGGTCCAGAGAGCGCCGAGGAACACGACGTGGCTGTACCGAGAGAAGGGGAACATTCAATCAAATCCAGGTAAAACAAGAACTAATAATAATCCAAATTAGTAGCATTTTATTGCTCATAATGATACAAGTATTATTTCTTATTAGTTTATTATAAGTAATGACGTTTTTTTTTTCAATACAGGTAGATCTCAAAAAATTTGAGTATGGTGAAAAAGTCAATTTTTTCTTGTAATTTATTTCAAAAAGTGAAACTTTCATATATTTTAGATTCATTAAATGTAAAGTAAAACAATTTAAAAAAAATGTTGGTTTAATTGACGATTGGAGCTTTCATTAGCTTTAAGTCAAAAAACAGTATCTAAATATTAGAATATTTACATTTGAGTTTACTTTTCTTTTTTTAAAGAAAAGTCTCTGCGACTCTGAAAGTCTCCCTGTGGTTCAACAACAGACATGCATTAGGCTCATATAGTGTATAAACCAATCAGAGATAGTGATCGGCAGACCCCCCGATTAGCCGTGGTACAGCTATTCCTGTACGTGTCTAGACAAAACTAGCGACTTCTTGGGACAAACTTTAACGAGTCTCTGTGATCGTTGGTAATGCTATAGCCACAATGGTGCGAGCTCAGCACACACGCAGCTCTTTCTCTGCATCTGCTCAGTGAGCATCTGAGAGGAGCAGCCCATTCAGTTAAAATATATTATTGCTTCTTTTCTTAAGTTTACATGCAAATATAGAAGAAACCACAGCACAAGAATTGTCTTGTCTTATCTTCTGTGTATTATTTGATTTCATCAGACAACGGCTCAATAAAATGATAAATTAGGATTTTTGTGCAGACTAACTTTCTTGGAAGGGGAGCTGGTTATGTATTCTTAAAGGGCTGAGTTTCAGTCACTTTCATATTTATCCCATTGACTGACAACAGAAACAGCCAAATATATAAAGTAAAACAGTTTTATTGAGAATTTGGCTGCATTAAAATACAGTATGAGCACAGACAGACAATTAGACAGAACAGGTGTTTTTTTCCTCTTTAAATATTTTCTTTGCATAATTCTTAGTGAAATAATTTGGTAGTCTGAGGTGGGATGGGGCGCAATTTTTTTTATAGGTTTAAGGGGGGGGTTTGAGAACCACTGCACTAGAGCATCCCTTCATTCGGACACAGTGGAAGATCTGATAAGAATCAGTGAAGAGGGGCCAAGTCTGGATTATTTTGATGCTAGAGAGTGTGGTCAGCTGGTTTAACCAAGGCCAAAGATCAAGGCGGCCAAACTACAGGAGCTGGCCATCTGAGGGGCATGTGACTGCAATGGAGGATAGTCCATAAGACATTGAGTCATGATATGTTCAGTTTGAAGCCTTTAAAACACTTAATTTAAATTTTATTTCATTATATTCTAATTGTTTTAAATGTACCTGTATTGTTAATGCTAATAAATGAATACAAATAATTTATTCATAGTAATTGTTATAAATAAATTGTTAGTATCATTTTATCATCAGTAGTTGTATTGATATATAGATATATTTTTTTATACCAGTTCTCTGAAGTCTTACCGTATTGCCCAGTGACAGTGCAGCCTTCCTGGGAATGAGTCCAGGAACCTTATCCAGCTCTGCCATTAGCTTAGCAAGCTACAAGGAAGAGATCGCAATTCTGTTAAAACTGGATTCATACTCAAACTAATCAAAACCCACTTAAAAATAATGAAGATCATCATCATTAGAATTACATTCAAACAGCAAATAGATAAATGCATACTAATATCCAGGGTTGGATACATACGGAGTTACCTTTAAAAATAAAAATAAATTAAATGCACACTCTTACAAATAAAGGTGCTTCACAATGCCATAGAAGAACCTCTTTGTCTAAATGTTTCCACGAAGAACCTTTAACGTTTGAAGAACCTGTCTGTGTCACAAAAGGTTCTTTGTGGCAAAAGAAGGTTCTTCAGATTATAAAAATGTAAGGAAGAGATGGTTCTTTAAAGAACCTTTGACTGACTGGTTCTTTGTGGAACCAAAAATTGTTATTCTATGGCATCACTGAAGAACCTTTATTTTTAAGAGTGCAGGCGTGTAGAAGTAGACTTCCTCACCATAGCTTTGTTCTCTTTGATGTTCAGCGCTCTCTTCAGCATGAAGTTCTCTCCCTCAGAAACAGACTTGGGGCCTTTTGGTTCAGGTTTAGGGCCGGGTTTGGACTCAGGTGATACTGGCTTAGATGGACTGGCCCGTTTGTTTGGGAACTTCATGGCTACTCGGAGCATGAACGATTTGCGAGTTTTTCTGGGAGGCGAACAGGCCTCAGAATCTGAGTCCATTTTCTATGAGGAAAACCCACTTGATTAATTTAACATTCATCCTTTCAAAAGCAAGCATATGATAAAGCAACAAGCAGAGACTGAAGTGTTTCCTGTGGTTACAAACCATTTCAGTCATGTCGTCGTTCAGGTCTTTCTCAAAACCGCTACACGCATCCTCTTCCTCCGTCACAGGTAAAACGTTAAACACTTTCTCACTCGGAGCAGATCTTCTCGTCTGTCTCAGCGATCTCTTCTATAAAAAGCAAACCAAAACATTATCATCAAATGACTTTAAGAGGGAGGTATAGAGAACGGTCTTTGATAGTTTGGGCATTTGTAAGGACAGTTTAATATATGGAAAAGTTAATGTCATACCGAGGTCCCAAAACCGTCAGATCCAAAACTGTCACAGCTGTCGTCTGAGGAGGAAGATGTTTCCATGGGAAGCACAGCAGTGCTCCTGTAACTGCGCAGATTCATTCTGGTGGAGGGGGGAGACGCCTGCTGCCTCTGCACACAACAACATCCAAAACATTCACAAAGAGTCCAGCAAATACACCATATAAACCTGCTCAGCTCAGTCTGGACTTCTGTGGAGAGCAATTTCAGACATGCAGCTTAGAAAATCTACAGGGCCTGTTTGTGTTTCCAATATTCATTAAAACAAAAAAATAAATGACAATTTAAAGTGGGTAAACACTGGAAATCATCATAATATAAAATATAGCATTAAGGAGTGCAGATGGGTAAGAAGTAAAATGGTCTATTTAGTATCCATGGATACTAGAAAACTAGGCATAAACATTTAACCACTTAAAAAGTGCATAATTTAATTATTTTTAACAAACTTATTTTCACAAGACCAAGTTAGTTTGATAACGTTAAGAAATGTTATTTTAACTTCATTCGGTCAACAAACAGAACACTGTTTTAATAATATTCCTAACTATTTCTTTACAAACTGGTATTTATTAGTTAAGTTAACCTTAACGTTAGATACTTTGTGAAGATTGGCGCGACCCCTGTCCCCACTGAACACGCCTAAAAGTTCACTAAACCAGAAAACACTTGGAAAAACAAACATACGGTCTAATAAATGTAACGTTAACGTTGTCTCAAACAAAGAAATAACATGATCAATCGTTCAGAATCATTCGAACTGTTAATTTCACTCTTTTATAGAGTTGAAACAAACTTTACACACGCCACGAGTTCATTCATAAACACAAACAATAGGCAACTGCTCTTGCAGGTCGATAGAAAAACAAGGTGATATATTTTACTGTACCTTGGAGCGCATTGTGTTGAGTTCGCTGTGACTTTGAGGGGGTTTATACTGTGCCTGTGTCCGCTGTGAATGTGTGTTTCTCAGTCTTGTGGCGCTGAGTTTAGGCTGGAAGTTGGCGGGTAATTCTTGAAGAGGCGTGACACTCTTCCGCGCCACACGCAAGTCCTGGAAGCTCTGTAAAATGTATAAAGTAATGCAATCGAATAGGCTAAAGATTCAAGAACTGCATTATCCATTTCATTATAAGTTGAGTATACACCTGTTGACAATTTTATTAGAAATCCTAGGTAATTAGAATAAAGGTGAATAAAATCATGTCTATTTGGCTTTGCATGCCCTTACAGGATCTTTAGCTGTGGCGCCAAAACTCAGAGCTAATTTGCATAATGATACATAAATCGCGCGAAATACTGACTAGATCAAACAAGCAGAGTTCATTTCAAGTTTATATTTTATTAATATCTTATAAATCGACAAAAAATCCACCAATATAATAAATACATCTTTAATATTATATAAATGAAATAGTCCTTCATAATAAAATATAATAACATTACAATGTTTGACTTGCAGGCAGAAACAGTTTAACAAAAAAAGTCCTCTCTTATGATCATCAGTGTTTAGCATAGTTCAGAAACTCTTTAAAAAGAAACAAAATAAAATCAAGAGAGGCAAATTCTAGTTAAAACCTTGAAAGGCAATGTCAACTAGGAAAGAGCAGAAAAAAGCTTTTTTTAGAAAATGCATAATTTATGACATTTAATATGTCTATCCATTTCATGGTGAACGTTGACCCTTTATCAGTGTTAATTTAGAAGATGCTTTTATTGCATCCCCTAGGAACAACTGGGGTTAAGTGCTTTGGTTATAAACAAACTCTCCAGCCAGTGGATCAAATGTGATTAATTATCAACCCCTTCTACACAGTGTCCTAACTACACGCGACGCGACGATTCCAGCGTCAAGCAATTTGTGTGTCCACACTAGATGCAATGCGACAACTCGACGCAACAGAATCAATCAAATACCACAGCCAATCAAATGCGTGTGTGGGCGGGATCTCTCTAGAAGCGCACTGCCCTAGCAACTAAAGTTTATAATCTAATTCCTACATAGAAAACATTTTTAACATAATTAAATGTACTGAGTAACTGATACCCTCTTTGTCATGGAAAACTCTTGTTGGTTTACATTGTGTTTGCAGTTTTAATGTACATCTTTGGTTTAATAAAAAAATCTGAGGTAAACTATCTGTTGTTGCTTTCAGTACGGCTATAAGGTTATGCAAAATTATATTCAAATTCATATTAGACACGTTTAACTTTTAATAAAGCACATAATCACCTGAGATTATCTACTGTCATATAGTTTGTATGTTGTTGTTCCAGCCACGACATCACGGAAATAGAAACCGATTGTAAAATAGAAATTTAGCAGTTAGGCTAGTTAGGACAAAAACACAGATTTACAAGGGAAAAAAAACCTTTTATTGCGATGTCGTGGCTGGAACAACAACATACAAATTAAATTATAAAACTGTGAATGATGAATGAATGATGCATTTATATAACGCTTTATTGTGTATTTCTGTAAACCCAAAGCGCTTTACAATCATGTGGGTGGTCTCTCCTCAACCACCACCAGTGTGCAGCATCCACTTGGATGATGCGACGGCTGCCACAGGACAACGGCGCCAGTGCGCTCATCACACACCAGCTACAGGTGGAGAGAAAAGAGAGTCATAGAGCCAATCAAGTGGATCGGGATGATTAAGAGGCCATGATTGAAAAGGGCCAGTGGAGGGAATTTGGCCTGGACTGTGAACTCTATGCGAACCAACATGCGTATTCCATAACAAAGATGGTATCAGTCACTCAGTATGTAAATTTAAACATCTTAAACAGATTCAATATTTATTAATTAGATTATAAACGTATTTCGTTGCGAGTGCAGTGCGCTTCCAGAAAGAACCCGCCCACACACGCTTTTGATTGGCTGTGATATTTGATTGATTCTGTCATGTTGTGTTGTCGCATCGCATCTGGTGTGGACAGACAAATTGCTTGCCGCTGGAATCTTGTCTTGTCGCGTGTAGTTTGGACATGGTGTAATGCTTTATAAGCACTCAACTTCGGCCATGCCCACCGCCTCTCCCTCCTCTGCGCGGCCGGCCTCTGCCCTGCCTCACTTCTTGATGCTTCTGTTCCTGTTTATTAGATTTCTTTCTTTCTACTTTAATCCAGTCCCCATCACCAGACCCAGCCTCTTTAGATGTCGATTTTTGCTTCACCCCTTCACTGACAACTGACATCCCCGGTATTGGGCGTTGGTGGTTAGATGGTGTTATATAGGAGTTGTTGTTTCGGGGCCGTCCAGCATATTGAAAGCCTCTGGATCCTCTCTGTGACATCTGATTAAACCTTCTGGCTTCCACTTCTCCTCTTCCTCCTCCGTTGATTTTAAATGTGTGGTCATATGCTTTTCTGTGGTAGGTGTGTTTAGCTCCAGCACTAGGGGGTCGCTCTCGCTCCAGGGTGCTATCAGATGTCGTGCTGGATGGGCTGCTGCCCTTTGACCCCAGATGGATGGTGGAGAGCTTGACGGAAAGAGTGGGAGAGGAACTCCGCGAGTCTGTCCATGGAGTGAGAGGGCTGCGATTGGGCGATCTCCTGACCGCAGAGGCGTACGATGATTGGTTAGCAATGACGGACAGGAACTGAGGGAGGGTCATCTTGTCTGTGGACTCCTTGGCAGCTTGTTCTCTCCACTGCTTCATTTTCAGACTGTTAATCCATCTGGGATCAACACCTGATTGAGGAACAGAATAATAGAATGAGAAACCGAGACATTTTCCATGGATATGCAAAATAGGGCTGAAAGGACATTTACTCTCAGAAGGTCAAACTAAATATCAATTCACCTGGTTTATTTATTGTTCATTTCATGTGGGGTTTGCAATTTTTGCAACACTGATATCCAAATGTTTGTAATTGCTATTAGTATTTTTATTTTCAAATATAACATCCACATTTTTTTACAATAAAATAAAAATAAATAAATAACATTAAATAAAATTACATACATAAATAAAAACATACTAAATAAAGTAATAGGATTGCAAACATTGCACACATAAAAATATTACACAGAAGGAATTAGTTAGTTTACCTATGAATTAAAGATAATCTATTATTTTCCACTCAAACACTTGATAGTAGGGTTGAATGACATCTGCATACAATGTACAATTTTGTGTAATTTTTTTTAAATATATGTTTAGAATTGTTATATATTATGTACACACACATATATACAGTATCTCACAGAAGTGAGTACACCCCTCACATTTTTGAAAATATCTTATTATATCTGAACACTGAACACAGGACAGCAAATACATACAAGCTGTACACTCACTACTTTACATTGTAGCAAAGTGTCATTTCTTCAGTGTTGTCACATGAAAAGATAAAATAACATATTTACAAAAATGTGTGGGGTGTACAATAGGACAACAGGGCGTACATTTATATATATATATATATATAAAACTGGTAGTTTAATTGAAAATGTTAGTTAGAAAATGTGATTTAATTTAATTACAAGTACTTCATTTTTGGAATCTGATTACGCAATCCAGATTACATGTAATCAATTACTACCCAGTTCTCAATTATAATATGTTATATTGCCTTTCAAAAGAAAGTTCAAATAATTCATTTCAATATGACACCAAACAAGCTCTCTACTAATCAGTATTGTATTACCTGAGTTGGACCTGCTTCTGTTTTGACCTTCCTTGATGCTTGGGGACGTCTCAATGATCAGCTCTACAGGTCTGATCACGTCCTTCCCGCTGTCTGGACTCCACTGCACTCTGTGCTCGTGTCTCGAGCATTTAGGAGATCTCACATTACCCTGGCAGGAAACAAGGCACCAGGTTAAACATGTCCCGTTATAACCTTAATGGCACTTTAGAAAATGTTGCATACATATTGCAAATAATGAACTTTACACTGTTTAGAAAGCTGCACATAAAGAGTTTTATTAAAAGCATACTGCTCATGTACTAAATGGCAACATTTAGGGCATAAGCACATCAGTTAACTACCTGAAATTACTCTCTACAATGACAAAATATCATAAATAATATAATGAAATGCTGACTTTGTATATTTAACATGAAATTAACTGTTTTTACTATTTACTTTCTTAATGAGTTCCTACCCATGTGAAAAAGAAGTGTACTGAATGGTAATGTACATGTAACTTGTAATGTACTTTGAAACTTAATATTTCAAAAGCGTTCATACTAATTTTAATAAAAAGGCCACTCAAGCTTAATTAAAGAGACAATTTCACGACTGTTTCTTCATTTTAAATCATTATGATTAAATCATTTTTTGTCATGTTTTAAAGAAGTACACTAATTTTGATGTGTGGACTAACATACTAAATATATATATGTAAAGAACTTGAATATATGTTTTAACTGCAGTGTGATATTCAGTATTGCATTTAAATGTAATATAGTTTAAATGTACTAAATTCATCATCATAATCATCATTACCATATATTAGCTTTGATCACAGGAATAAATCGCATTTTAAAATATATTCAAATAGAAAACATTTATTTTAAATAGTACAAATATTCCACAATATTACTATTTTTGCTGTATTTTGGATCAAATAAATACAGGCTTGGTGATCTCACCAAGCCTGTAACACACATTTATGGTAAACTGTTAATATCTTTTATGAAAACTTGTATGTCATGTATTTACACTATCATTAAAAGATTTTTAATGATAGTGTAAATACATGACATACAAGTTTTCATAAAAAATATTAACAGTTTACCATAAATGTGTGTTAGTACATTCGACAGTACTCCATATTTAAAAGACAAGTTATTGTGAAATTACTATAATACATATTTGATTGCAATTAATATGCATTAATATTTTCTAAAACTTTCAATTTTCACTTTACATTTATTAAAATATATTATTTTTGTAATAAGTGCTCTTTTTATGCTAAATAATACATCTTTTCACGTGGAAAATTTGAGCACATTATTCAGAATCTTTCATCAAAACTTGCTCTACCACTTTCCCTTTCAATTGTTGTCACCAAATCTAGTTCTGACCCAATAATCAAAATCAAGTCTTGTCTTACATTTTATTTTCTTACAGAATATGCAGTTTCACTTTGTAAAAATATCACACTGAATAATTGGTTGCACTTTATTTTATAGGATATGCACTGCACTTACAGTCTACTTACACAAGAAAGCGTTAAGTAATATAAAGTAGGTTTAGTTAAGTTTAGGTTTTAATTACTACTTGTACCTTGCAATTACTATAGTAAGTATGTAGTAAGTACATTCAGAACGCTATTTCATGTAGACTGTACTGTGGTTCTAGTATTGTTTTGGTACTTACCTCATAGTTTACTGTGCAGTCAACAGTTTGTGTGCCAGAAATTCCCACAATCCACTTATCCATCACAAACGGAGGCTAGAGAGTAATTTAGATTTGACCACAAACAGTAAAGCACATCAATCTAAGGCTGAAAGGCATGGCAGCATCATAACAAGCATCAGGTCTTCTTTCTACTCACAACACATTTAAAACTTCTATTGATGGTTATTAGGAAGCATTATGACACAATCATCTCTGCTATACGACCTCAGTCTCCTGCATTCCTCAAAACACAGTACAAGCATAATGGATACATAATTTACAGTATTATATGACATTTCTCACCTTGGTCATCTTTAATACATCTACATCTGGTCTGTTGGCATTAAAGGTCACATCTTTGATATATGCGATTGCCACCTCATCCCCATCAAGCTCCATGTACATTTTCCATTTGCAGTCCTGCAGAGGTCAGAAACACAGAGATACAGATGAGACGACAGTCAGTAGAATGAGGTTAAACTGTAGCATCTTGTGTAGGTAAATGTGGCCATAAACATGATGCTGGTTTTCAACAAACAGAAATGTAGACCTGTATGATTTTAGCTGTTTGAGGGCGATATAACCCAACAGCACAACCTAGAGGATGATATTTTGTTTTCAAATCACACTTGAGCTTTAATGACTATTTTTGCAAAGCACAAACCTGGGTGAAACTACCCTGTACACTTTAATCTAAATAGATTTTCACATTTCCAGGCACCACATTTTTTTTATTTAATTGCTTAGAAAAGTAGAATCTTAATTTTCTGAAGTAACACTTCCTTCCCATTTAAAACTTGTGGGTGATTACCAGGGTGCTGCTAAAATATTCTGAGTTATTTTTTTTGTGCATTGCTATTTGGTTCTAGAGTGTTTTGGCTAATCTCAATTAATTTCTATGATATTCTGACCTTCAATCTCCATCTTTCAGTGTAAGTCTATAGGAATTTTTCACGAATTTCTGAACAAACAAAAGCCTCTACTAGGTGACAGTAGTAAATACAATCACGAGTAACAAATCACAGTTTTATGATTTAAGATATCATTTAATGTGAGTGACGCTTGCCTGGGCAGAAGTTACCTATTCTGAGTGTTTAGCATGCTAAATAAGGAATTCTGGGTAGTTGTCAATGTATACAACATATTTATTTTAAATTTGTACAGTATTTGTAACGGAAATTTCCACATCTGCATCGTAAACGTTCTGACAGATCAGTCCACAAGAAAATTAAACAGAGGAGGCAGAACAACAACTGGAGAAGGCAACAACAATAAACACAATAAACATCCCAGTAAGATATTGTATGAAATCCACACAATTCTAGTTTAAACGAGTACAAATATATTTTTATTGGTGATAACTTCTGGAAAAAATAGCCGGGACACTGGACAAGGATTATATTTTCTAGTACATGTTGAGCATTGAGCATGTTGAATTGGCGACAAAGCCTGTTGATGAGAGAGACCACTCTGATTGGCTGGTTAACAAACCAAAAAAATGAAATGTCGAAAGCAAGCAAACAACGAGTTGTTGTCAATAGACCACACAGAAAAATCTTCTAATTTTACAGCTCATCAGGGCATTGCAAACAGAGCTGGGGACAGAGTTGAAATTGGATTTGGATGGACTTGGATTCAAACTTGACACAGACTCTGAGTACAGATGAATCCACATCATGCAGGGGCATCACGCACTTATTATTTTTGAGGGGGCATGAGTGAAGGGAGGTGGGGGTTGGGCTCGTCATGTGACACAGCAGCCAAGATAGCGCTGTGTAACTGATGTAGGCTTTTTTTCCTTTTTATTCGAAATATTCTCAAACGTGTTAAATATATCATGAAATATCTTGATTTTCAAATATGTGTAAATAAATGCATTTTGCACCTGTATAGATTGTGTTCGTTGATCTTTAATGGGCGATGGGCAAAGAAGCCTAATGTTAGTGTAATATATTAACTACACTTTAAGTCTTTTTACTTAATACCAGATGGGTGTCATGCCATAACATATTTGTAATAGGGCTGCTCCCTCGGATTTAAATAGGAATGTGTAACATGAAAGATAAAAAAAAAAATTAAAAGTAAAAACATAAAATTAAGATAAAAACGTCTCACACTCAGTTGGTTAGAACTAATACTCTACTCGGACTCTACAAGGTAGAGCTGCATGATTAATCGTTAAAAGATCGCAACTTCAATTCAAATACCCGCTCAATCTAATTTCTAAATATTTAATAATTGATTAAACACTTTTAAATAGACTGCAGCAATTAATAGTTTGCCACACATTATTTTGTTTAGTTCAGAATCGTGGGAGAATCGTGATCTCTATTTGAGACAAACTATTTTGTGATTCTCAATTTATTCAGAATCTAATGTAGCTCTACTACTACAAGGTGCACTAAGACTTGTGGTGAGAGAAATTGGTGTGAAAATGGCAAACAAGCACTTCATTGTTTACAGCTTATGATCTGTTATCCCACCCTGCGTTCCATTCAGAAGGGTCATCCCTATGCCCTAATCCCTTCAAAGGGTTAACCTTTGAAGAGTGAGAGCTTTGAAGGGTTGAAGGGTGTAGACCAAACAACTGTTTCTTGAAGTGGCCTTTTGCCTCATCTTTAGCACCGTCATCATGGAAAGAATCAGCGCAAAGGATCATGGGGGTTTGAAGTCTTTCCGAAGGGCCCTTTGAAGTGGCCCGTTTTGAGCACTTTGGTTTGGAACAACCCTTCAATATGGCGCCCATGATTGTTTTCACTTCGAAGTGCCTTTCGGAGGGCAATATATCCTGTTTGGAATAAACCAATAGTTCTGGTTTCTCATTTTGATTGACAGATGCAGACTACTGCTACCTGCTAGTGTGGAGAGTTACATGCTATTTGGCCACAGGCTGTAGTATCTGTGGTGTTCAAGCACAAGTTTTGGAGCAGACTCATTTGGCGATTTGATACACCGCGGTGCACTTTTCATTGCTTCTAGTTAATTTATGTTAGATTGGTGTGTCTGGGCCTTGAATACGTACAATAGGACAACAGAAGAAAGCTTAAAAATTGAAACATTTAACACTAGTATTTCGAGTCAAAGCCATGCGGCATTGAGGTGTGACGTGTAAACGCAAACTCATCCTGGAGGAAGCCAAGTGTGAGAATGAATGTAAACCAGTGTTCATTCACACACACGTGTTTCTGAGACAGAATGATGTGAAGACTGAGGCTAAGAGATCAGAGTGCAGGGAAGCGACCGTGTTCATTTCTCAGGCATAACAAGAGTGGCAGACCTTAACATCCATTCTCATTCACATTAGCAATGGAGATGAGGCCCCTTACCGAGAGAGAGGCCATGCTAGAAACGGCTGAGCCACGCGTGCTGGGCAGAGTGGTAATGATCCGTCCAATCTGTCATCCTGGTACTGAGGTCAAAGTTTACTGCTTAAAGCACATGGCCGTTCACACTTACACAACATCTCGACCGAGAATGAGCCCTCTTCCTCGCACGAGAGAGCGAGAAAAGGCAATCGTGAACGTGCGCCTGTTTGTTTTGGATGGGGCTTAAAGGCGTCCAGTAACACGTCGGCCGAGCTCTGACCAAGCGTTTGCCAAACGTCAGCCCTGCCTAATAGCAGCGACAGAAACAATGTGCGGTAATGACGGCCAGCATTTTAAGCGTCTAATGACACCTCATACATAATTCATCACCTTTCCGGCGACTAAGCCCTGATATCCTCATTAACAGAAACACTCTGTGCTGTCAGATGGGCAAAGCACAATCGCAGGGTCTCATTTAGGCTTTGAGAAGTGCAGCTGGTACCACGACACCGCCAGGAAAGAGAGAGAGAGAGAGAGAGGGAGATGCAGAGCGAGTGAGCGAAAACGGCAGAAAAAAAAACCTTGAGCAGAGCGGGTTTGTTTTATTTAGTGCAAAAAACCTTGCAGTTTGTAAAAACAAGGCTGACACGGAGGCTGACACCAGGCAGGGGAAAATAATTAGCTCTCATTTTCTCAGACTCCTGTTTCCTTCTTCCCGCTGAGCTTCCTCCCAACCAAACCACCACATGTCAGGAGAAATAGGAGGCAATTAGCGGCCCCGCTTCAGCCCCACCGCACGCGTTGAAAGGGGACTATTTATGATGGGACAATGAACAGCTGAAAGATTAAATAACATTTGCCTTTTAAAAAGAAAATGACTTCTGGCTAAATTTTTTATTAAATTCAAACGGCAAGTGAAGACGCAGTCGCTCTCCTATGTCAGGGGCCCAAACAAAGGCTCGCTGGCAAGAGGGGGTGGATGCTATGCATCGTCTTGGATGAAAAATGATTAATCTTTCGCGGCCCTTTTTAAGTGAATGAAAAAGAGGAACAAAAACAAGAGGCTTGGGAACCGAAAACACGTTTAGCGAGATGGTGGTCAGTCTTCGGAGTAGGCTGATAAAAGGCATCTTTTAGTTGAGGAAGACAACTTCAAATCAAGGAGCACTGCAATTGTGACAAAACATCTCAGTTATCACGTCTCCAACAAAAGCCCCCTTTTAACGTGGCAGATGATACGCAGACCAAGATGCAAAAAAGTATGATGGCAAATAACAAAGAAAACGTAGGGTTTACATACATTAAAGAGAACCACAAAAAATGCAATTACGTTTTTAAGTGATCGGACATGAGGCAATGACAAGGAAAAACCTTTCATTTCCTGGAAATGTAATCATCTTGGTGCTATTTCCAATTTAAAATGTTTTTTTTTTGAATGCATGTGATGCATGTGATTTCTTGATTTTCCACATCTCAGTCATTCATTTCCAAAAGGTTTTTAAATATATATTTCAAGTTATTTGTTTATTTTATATCAAATATCAAATTCTTTTTTAATTCAGAAACGTCAACGTTTTGGGGAGTCGCACCACATGACATTTTACAACCTGAACTGATGTTGACATGTCATAAAATGTTATTCAGTGTTTTAAGAGACTTACTGACCTTGAAATACAGTCATGAGGGTCTACATGAGGGTCCTCTCTATGATATTATATTTTTTCCCTGCATACATCTGCATGTTAGTTCGACCACATTGAAATTTTGTAGTTTTTTAATTATTAATACGCAGTGAATACGTTTTGATAAGCAAAAGTTATAAAATAAATTAAAATATAAAACATTACTTATTTTCTATATTGTTTTTTATGCCTTAGTATTTAATAAGGTTTTCTTAATGAGCTCTTTCCTTCATTATGATATCAGGGAAGTTTTATCACCCTAACATGTTTGATTTTATGCTCCAAAAATATCACAATAAAATATAATGCGGAAATTAAACAGCATGATGTTTTGTTTAATAAATTAATAGATATGACCAAAACTAAGCATTACGTCATTGGTAACCGCCCACGAAACCCTGGCAACCACTCAAAACACTAACAGCATAACAACATCCCAGCATCTTGTGAGCAACAGAACAAAAGGATGCCAAAACCAAATATCACATGGATTCTGTTTTGTTTCATAGATTAATCAGTAACTATGATGCACATGATATGCAGTGGCGTGGTTTACCGTTTGGCCTGTGCCTGCTTTCCAGTGATATCCAAACACCAACTCCAGATTCACAGTCTTCCTCCACTCCTCCTCCTCTGCTTCCTCCGTGGCCAAACCATCCTGAGAGAGAATGTACAGGTAAATACATTAGCTGTGAGCTTGACAGATGAGGATGAATTCAGCTAAAGCAGCGTAAAGATTATTAAAATGCAAATTCATGTCAACTCGTAGATGTAAAAGAAGATCTAGATAGCTATGAAACCACAAAGACCACATGCCTTGACCAACGGAGGAAAGTGGAACAGGTTCAGGTAGTCGTGGGTAAGTTTCTCAATTTCGGTCTGAAAAATAAAGATTTGACAATGTTTAAAACATCACGAGAGGGATTGATGCAGTGCACTGACAATCAGCCAATGACCAGCTGTGTGTGAATGTAACATAATTATTACCTGTTAATGGACTTTAAGCAGCAAACCAACAATTAATACCATTGTGTATCACTTATGAACATATAATTTGTGCTCTGGCATATGTCATATACATCTAGAGTAATTCATTCAACAAATCAGGCTCTCTATGGAGCACGCAGACGAATGCCTTACACGATCACACATGTGATGTCAGTTTCCAGCGTATCCCAGAGGAAGAAAAATTATTTCTCAGAGGTTGCTCTTTTAAAGCTTAGCAATATGACATAATGGAGTTTCATTTAAATACAAACACTGTCGTGGATATTTCTAGAATTCCTTGGTGGAAATAATAAAACTTCCAAGATGCAGATCAGTCAATTGTTTAAATACGTTATCAAACGCCAAAATGAATGTGGCATCTTCATATGAGTTCATATTGAGATCTTGACCTTTCTGAGCACAGTTTGAGCTTTGTTGAGGAACTAGAGGATATATATGTCAGATGTTTTGGTCTGGGTTTCTTAGGAGGTCAATCTTTTGCTGGAGACCTCGAATGTCTCTGTGTTCTCTCCATTGAGTCTCATTAATTTCTAGCAGAAGTAAATGAGCTAATAAGGAGATCTCATTCATGCTTTTGCTGTCCTGTGGATTAGCTGGCTCAATGATCTTACTCGTGAGAGCTATGTATGTATTTTGCATTGATGGATTTAACCAAGCTCTTTGAATCTGAGAAGCATGTGCCATTCAAAATACACATTTATGGCATTTGGAAAATCTACAAACATGTAGAAACCAGCTAAGATTATTTCCTATTAACTCGAACTTCAGAGTGTTCAAAATTATTAGTACACTTGGCATATTTAAGAGGTTTAAGTTGTTTTTGTTGAATTGCCATTACAATATCCATAAATCTAACTATAGCTGGAACTACCTGCGATGGAAGGAATCTGCTGGAACATTGGTGGAAAATGATGGCATGGCCAGAATTAACTGGACAGATCCATTGTACATTCAAAGGAAAGCCTTTGGATTGAGTTGCAGAAGGCATGGAATAACAATAGTGTTGAAGTTCTCAGGAAATAGGAAATGAAAACAGCCTGGTACCTTGAGATGTATGATGTGTCCTTTAGACGTCACACCCAGATCTCTCATGTCCGTCTCGGACAGCAGCAGCAGTCTCTGTCCTGTGATGTGATTCTGCTTGAAGATTTCGGCATACTGCTGCAGCTCTCCATCACCTACACAGCACACACAAACACACACGCTTATGTTTCTGTCATAGCAGGGACTCTTTCAGTTAACTGAATTAATTTTTATTGTTTTATTACTGACCTAATGATATTTTCTATCCTCTAACCTTTTACAGAAGAAGCTAACCATCAAAGAAACCATTGTGGATTTGTATTTGAATATACATTAATGTTTGAATGTTTAGTGTCAGAAATACTTTTATTTAATGTTTTGAAGTCTCATGCTCACCAAAGCTGCAATTATCAAAAAATTCAGTAGAAACAGTAATATTGTGAAACTTTATTACTATTTAAAACAATTGTTTTCTATTTAAAAATATAATTTATTAATGTGATACAAAGCTACATTTTCAGAATCATTACTCCAGTCTTCAGTGCATGATCCTTCAGAAATCATTCTATGTTAATTTGCTGCTTAATAAACATTTATTCTAAGTATGTTGAAAACAGGTTTTACTGATTCATATTTCCAGGATTCTTTGATAAGTAAAAAGTAAAAAAATAGAATTTATTTCGAATATAAATCTTTTGTAACGTGAAATTCTTTACGGTCACTTATGATCAATTTAATGTGCCCTTGTGTAATAAAATTATTAATTTCTTGAAAAAAAAGAATCTCACTGGCCCCAAATTTCAATTTTGTATAAATATAATTATGATGAAGAATTTCACCTTGAAAAATCTGCTCCATCCAGAAATGCTGTAAAGACAAATTATGTTACAAAAGAACCAAAATCTAAACGTGAACTCTGATCAGATCATCTCTGTTGAGAATATTTTACCCACCACATGTTCTTCTGTCCAGGAGTGGATGGCGAGGTTTGGGAGAAGCTGTCAATCACAGATAGAAGAACAGAAAGACTCACATCATGTGCACACAGCCTACTGTCATCCCCAAAACATTCAGCCAGTGTTAATATCAGTACAGATAAGTGCAGATTTATCAGTATTATTGAACGATTGGATACCCACTCTCAATTCATTAATTTTTGATTATGTCATAATACAGTATTTTATGCACATTTGTAAAGAAGAAAAAATTGTATAATCCCTTATTTACATTAAAAAAATGCATTATAAAAAAATGAATTATACAAGTATTTTTAATGCATTAATTATACCTTTTATGCACCTTATAATGCATTGTGTGATCTCATGAATAACTGTAACAGTTATAATGCAATATAATACTAATCTATTCACTGTTACACCATTGAAAAGCCTAATGCTATAAAACACGTGACAATCAAACCTTAAAATATTATAATTATATGCATTTTAACTTTGGTTACAATTACTTATAAATAGATCAAATGCATTACAATCTACAATATCTTTATATTGCATTATACATAAAGGCTTGTAGTAAAGTAACCAAGATGATGTGTTGTTAAATGCCGTGAGGATGCTATTTTTGACATGTTCTCGGCCTGTGATTCCAGCATTATTAGCAAATAAGCTTTTGCTTCAATGAAAATGAAGCTTTTGCTCAAATAAAAGCTAGAATTTTGTTTTTATTTTGTATTACATAAACTATTATAAAAATGATGTGAAATTGTATCATATGTGTTTAAATAATGAATTATTCCATAACATTTACATTCCTCTTCAAAATGATAAGAGCATAATCCATCAGATGGACAGACAGATTGTTCTATATATCTCAGTCTATATATCATTGCATCAAACGTTAAAAACAGTCACAGTTCTTTCGGTGATTTCAGCACAAGACTTCAGCATCTTTAGACATCAGTACAGATAGATATTACAGTTTAACTTACATCATTGACATGAGAGAGATTTCTTAAAGGCATTTTTGCAGGGATAAATATAAAAACAGCATATCTGACACACCAGTGAACAATGAGGAGTGAGCGGAATAATATCAATATTTTTAAAGGTGTCAGAAATAATGCTAAAATTTTACCAAATATCAAAAGGATTTTTAATTTGGATTAGAGATGTCAATATGAACAGGTCATACAAAAATGCACTGTGATGAGCTCAGTGTAAAAAGAAAAGAAAAAATGTTTAACGAATCTTGGTGGATACGACATTTTAATACGAACCAATACAAACAGGCACAAAAACAAATTCAGTCAGAATGAATAATTATAAGAACCCTCGTGTATCATTATTTAGATGACAAAGAGTCAAAAAAGTTTAAAGCTTTCACCTGCTCAACATTTCCTTCATTGTACAACTTGTTTTACCAAAAAGGCCACACATTCACATACTTTACAAAGAGTACTTATTAAATAATATACTTTACAAGAATATACTTGCATGCAAACTGAATGTAGTTTTTGGACATTAATTATTTAAATGAATATGTATTAATATTTAAATGTATATTAAATATAAGTAGTGATTTTGACCCATTTAAGTAAGACTTAAGTACACCTTTACATGTAATTTCATAATTCTGTTGACATTGAAATATGATTAAAGTAGTGCTGAATGTACTGACAAGCATTTTTTGTTAAACTAAATATAGTTGTATACAGTAATTTATCTTGAAACTTGTATGTCATGTATTTAAATAGATTTACAGTTATACATTGTAATGACGAAGCTGTGTTTTAGTATATTTCAAAATATATGAAATATAATATCAAACAACATACTACAGTTAAGCGCTTTATATGTCAACATCAAAATAAGCGCACTTATTAAAAGTGTGTTTAGAAACAGTCATGAAGGTGCACTCTCATTAAATACACTTAAGTGGCCTTTTATTTCATTAATGGGATTGTACTAAGCACAGTTTTTAAAAATACTTGAATAAACCTTATTTTCACAGGGAGTACCAGTCTTTAACTGGATTCGGTGATATATCGACTGAACAATGAAGAGGAAAGTCTGATTAAATGAACAGATGTAATGCATTTCAGTTCTGCTGGAAGAAATATTGAAATATTCTTTCTTGCTCATGTTTTTCATTCTCTCTCTCTTTCTTGATGGTGTGCGAGTTCCTCACAGTCTTCACACTGCTCAAATTGGCCAATCTTAATGTCAGTGAAATGTCAGTTGTTCGTAAGTGTGCGCTGTCCTCACCACGCTGACATGCTGTTCTCTCTCGCTCTCCTCAGCATGTGGCTATACATCCACTTCATTTGCCATAAATAACATCCATAAGGACCCGGTGGGCGTCAAGCGGCCTCACCTAATACAGCCTTTACAGGAAATCAGGGAAAGTGACTGCTCTAACCTCCACAGCACACGACAGACCACTTACTTCCACTTAAAACTATTCTAAAAAACAGAATATTTCATCCAGCAAACAAATATTGTTCCCAATAAAACAGAAAAGATTTAAAAAGCAAAAAAAAATTATAAATGAGTGCCGTTACCTTAAAAACAAGCTTGTGTAAAACTAGTTCATTTTGATAAGACCACGAGTTTCACTACCAGTGTTCGGCTGATAGGTTTCAGGGCTTTTTGTTGAATTGGTTGATATTACAATATCCATTAACAAACTATGGCTGGAACTACCTGGGACAGAAGGAATATGCTGGAACATTGAAAATGATGGACTAAACCCATAAAAGCCTGGACCTCAACCCCATTGAGCAAATTTGGGTTAAAAATAAACTGGACAGATCTATTGTAAATTCAAAGGAAAGCTTTTGGATTGAGTTGCAGAAGGCATGGAATAACACTAGAGTTGAAGTTCTCAGGAAATATACTGACAATATTCCAGAGAGATGTGCTGCTGTAATTGCTGCAAGAAGTGGACATTCCAAATATTAAAGTCCGCGTGAAATCAAAATGGACTATATTAATTTTGTTAGCGCACAACAATTAGGTTGCCTTCATAATCTTTAATCCAAATCGTATTTTTTTTTTGAATGAATCGCCTACTTGACTACATCCAATCAATTCGCAGTAGAAAAAACAAGCCATTCCCTCTATTTTCCTCATTCAATATTCTGTTTCTCTCAGAAGTACGTCACAATCCGAAAGTAAAAACGGTCGCAAACTTCCAGTTCACGCAGACTTTAAAGTTAAAAGTGGATAAAAACAGTACGACTCACTTCATCTGATATTTGTTGTGCTCAGAGTAACCATCTGCATGTTTCATGAATATTATGAAATGAAATCGAGTTTTGGAGGCTAAAAAATATCAATATTTTCAGATCTGTCAGGTGTTCTAAACATTTTGGCCACCACTGTAAATCAAGAGAGCAGACCACAAATGTGCAGTATATATTGTATTTTTACATATCTCTAGAGAGGAAACAAATTAAAATAATCAGAGGGAAAAGATGTATCGGACTTGAAAAGAACAAATATCTTCTTGTTATATTACATTACATTAAAATAACAAGTGCTCCTTTACTTTCCTGTCTGAAAATAGAACAATAAAATGGAAAATGTACAGCTCATCAAGTCAAACCGACAGATAAGGAATATGTCCCCACACTTTGAGTGTCTCCCTTAGCTTAAAACAGTAGGCTTGCTAAGAAAAAGGTGGATAGGTTATAGGCAAAATTAACAGACTATACTGTATATTCAATACAGAATCTTGGGGTCCTAATCACTATCCTATGATGAGTCAAACGCAGCTAAGCTCAAAGGCATGGTGATTTTAAGTGAGCAGGTCTTGGAGGAGTTGGGATTGGCCTGTGGGACTCAGCTGGACTAGAGGAGCTGGTGAAACTCCAGAGGAAACATCTGATCAAGCTCCCTCATGATGGCCTGCAGCTCTCCATCTGAACTCAAGTCCTCCTCCACACTCGAGTCAAAAAACAACTCTGAGCGTAACGCTGCCGCCAGAGGAAATAAGAACTGAGAGGACAGATGGAAAAAGACAGAGAATGTGAAAATGAAAAAAAGTTAAAAGAAAAACCAGAAAATGCAAAAATAAAGCGAATGAAATCAGTAACATCAACAAGATTTGAATGGTGATTCAGAAGGCAGTGATGAGTGTAAAGCGTACAGCTGAAGACACATCCAATCCAAAGATTGTGCTCAAAATACTCAATAATAAAACAAAGTTAACAATGTTTCTGCTGGCATGTGTGTTTACACGTACAGCGTTCCTGTAGCTCAAACAGTAAATTGCAGCAATTGCACGTCAAGCGTGTGGAATGGATAATCTGTCGAAATGTATATCTCCAATGCAATATAAGTCACTTGTTATAAAAGCATCAGCCAAATTATTAGATATAAAGTATCTGCTGTGGCTGAAGTCTGGTTTAGTTGTGCAGTGAAACACTGCATCCCATGATGCTCAGCTAAGCTGCAGGTTACATAGGTGTGTGGCTTGTTTTAATATTTATTAGGATTAGACCTATTAATAGTTCTCTCAAAATGTCATGATTTGTAATAACAATAATAACAACCCAATTTGTATGTACATATTTTTCTTGTGAAAAAGAAGTGTGCTTAATTGTTTTGAATGTGTACATGTTGTGTAATCTTTAAAGTCTATTTAGAAAAAACTGTACTCGCAATCAAAATGAAATAAAAGGGAAACTTGAGTGTACATAAAGTGAGTTTTCTTTCATGTTTCTTAACACACTTAAGTACACTTTTGAATTCACTTTGTAATAATGTCAAATTAAGTTTTACTTTAAAGTACATTTGAAATCATGTTTTAATAATATTTTGTCATATTTCACTGTAAAGAGGTACACTTATCTTTATGAGTTGACTATCATGCTAAAGCAAAGTATGTGATTATAATTTTAACTGTAGTGTTATTCATTATTTACGGTGGCTGAGAAGTGCAAAACAAATCCCAATTCTGAAAACAAAATAATAAATTACAAATGCAAATGCAAATCTAAAAACGTACTCAGGTTACTATCGTAACCTCGGTTCCCTGAGATATGGGAACAAGTACTGCGTCGAGAGACGCTGTATGGGAAAAAAAAATTTTTCCTCTTCAACTGAAGCCTTTTTCAATCATGCAGTTATAACTGCACGTTGATTGGTTCATCTAGGATTAAAAAATGAATCAATCCACGGCGGTGGCGAGCGAGCCAATGGCTATTCAGCCTGCCATAGCCTGCCAAAATGGGAGGGGCGTCTGGCTATATAATCAACTGCTCTAGCCACTGCACCTCAGATTTCTTCGAAGGAAGCAATCGAGGCGAGCAGTTAATAGCATGGCCAGGAACGCAGTACTCGTTCCCATATCTCAGCGAACCGAGGTTACGATAGTAACCGAGTACGCTCCCTTTTGAGATTACACTTGTACTGCGTAGAGAAACGCTGTATGGGAACCAGTCCAATCATGCAATGCTAAGATGTGGAATGACTCGGAACCAAGACTCACGTGGGATTAGACCAGGGGAGTCTGTAGAATATACCAAGCACAGGGTGAGCCTAGAGGGTCATCCGTGGCTCGGTGTTGTCCCATAAGGATACTTGGTGTCCTTATAGTTTATGGATGGCCAAAGCAAAAGAGGGGGCTTGAACAATGATGGTCAAGTGAACCCGGAAGATTGCTATTAAGCAGAAAGGACTGTGGCCTGCACCGCAGGAACATCCAGGTTGTAAATCCTTACAAATGTGGAAGGCGAGGACCAGCCGGATGCCTCACAAATGTCTGACATGGACACCCCGCTGGACCACGTCCAGGAAGAGGCGATACCTCTGGTGGAGTTGGCTTTGACCCCGATGGGGCACCGTGACCCCAGGGAGGAGTATGCTAATGTAATAGCATCCACTACCCACCTAGGAATTCTCTGCTTTGTAACAGGGCCACCTTTAGCGTGGTTACCGAAGCCAACAAAAAGCTGTTCTGACATTCTGTATGAGGTAGAACGCTCTATATTGATTTTCAGGGCCATGACGGGGCAGAGCAGGCTGAGATTCCTGGCTGCCCGCCGGGGGAAAAAGTGAAAAGCGCTATAACCCAGCCTTGGTTTCAGGACGACCTTGGAGCCGTTGGGCCCGAATTCCAGGCATCTCCAAAACATCTTCTTTTATGGTCTATTATTTATTAATTAAATAAAAGGTCTGTGAAAACATGAGAGTAAAGCATGACAGAAGTGATTCAGATTGACTCTTGAGTAAACAATGACTTTTTGTTAGAGCGATGAGTCAAGTCCTCCGTGACCTGCAGTAAGAGACAGACAGAGACTTACTGGTGTGTTGGACTGATCGATGAGCTTTCTCTCCCACATCTTTAACCGTCTCTCTCTTTCTTTCAGCGCTTGTTCTTTGGTACTCAGATCTCTCTCCAGCCGCTTCAGACGTTCTAGAGTCGCCTCAATCTCACACCTGCTCACACAAATCCCATCATATTCATCAACATCACACCCTTTATAAACATATAAATTAATGTGATAAGCTTGTTTGCCAATGAGAACATACCTAAATATTTTTTGCATAAGTGGCATAAATTGATATGGAGATGTAAATAATTAAGTGCTGTCAAATTAATTAATTGCATCCAAAATAATAGTTTTTACATATGTGTGTTCTGAGTATATTTATATCTAAGCACATATGTACACATACGTATATATTTAAGAAATATTTACACACATGATTTACATTTTATATATATATATATTTATATTACATATATTTTTTTTATATATACATTATTGGTGGGCATAGATTAATTTTTTTAATCTAGATTAATTTTGGAATTAATCTAGATTAATCTAGATTAAAATGGCTCATTTGAATTCTGCCGAAGGCATTCAGAATATGTGTGCTACCCAAATAATGACTAAAAGTAAGTCTTTGAGAACGGGTTTCTCAAGCCAGGTGGCGCATTAGACCAGGGGCTCATCTCCTGTTTCCAAAATGCATCACAAACTTTAATCTCTTCCCGTCCCAATCCCACGAAAAAAACTGGAGGAAAATCACGTTCCACTCCCGGAAGAATGACTCCCATTCCCTCCCACTCCCGTGTTGTTTTTTTTTTTTTTTTTTGCCGATAACTGTCAATTACAGTAAAAATATAGTACAGATCACAGCGTGCCCACCTTATTAGTTGAATAAAAACCCAAAATGTCATTTTTTGTTATTATATTGAACTGAAAGCCATCTTATGCACAGTGTTGCACAGATTACATTTCATGTAAATCATCCACGCTAACACACACGTCTTCTATTTTTATTTTTTAGACATTTCACTCTCTATAGATATATTTTTCAAAGACGGAGTTTCTCGCTCAAGTTCACATGAGACCTAAAGCGCATCCTGTTTGCTTAAAAGCGCAATGTTTCGTTGTTATTCTGAGTGCACACAAATAAACGTAGAGTCTTTACAGATTCGAAAAATGTATTAGGCTACTTTTATCTGTATGACCAAGAATGACGGAGATTTTAAGAGCAAGTGAGCGCACCGGAGCCTGTCCTGCAGCAAACGCGCTTCCACACAAACACTTCAATAGCGCACATTTCTCTAGGTTAACATCATATTGAGCGGCCATGTAAAGTTGCTACTACATACATCTTTCAGATGAAAAGCCATATTTGAGGTTGATGAATGATAGGTGAGCGTTTGGATGTCCTGCCCGATTGTATTACCACATAGACCAGCCGTTAACAATCTGTCCATCACGGACTGCGAGCCTCTAGTTCGAAGACTCGTTCTCGCCCCCTACAGTGCAATTCGGCTAGGTATACATCCGCGCTAAAATATCAGGGTGAAAGTCATCATAGTTTGCGTAGTATAGACCCAGCTCCCAACCCAACTTTGAGAATAGATTAACGGCGATATTTTTTTTATCGCCCGATAAGAGTCTCGCGTTAACGCAGCACGTTAACGCCGATAACGGCCCACCACTAATATACATACATATGTGTATGTTTATTTATCCATTTAAATATACATAGAACACTTATTATGTAAACACAAACTATTATTAAGGATGCGATTCGATTTGACAGCACTAAAATAAATATATATAGGATTAGGTGATTTTTCTTTCTTTAAATTTGTATATTATTTATTGCTTTCAATTTGTTTTACCATGGTCACACTTTTGTAGTACATTGACAATTTCACAAAATAAAATTTGATTATCTTTACTTTAAATAATAAGTTATTTTGCAACATTTTAACATTACTTATTGCTTTCTCTTTGACAACACTCACACCTTTGGATTAGACTGAGAATTTTAGCAATATAATTATACATTTCACTAGACTTTGTGGCCAGAACCAAAAAAAAAAACACTTATTCAAAGACAAAAATATGTAAAAAATTTGAGTTCAAATATATTACAACAACTGACAATAAAATAAAATAAAATAATGCTCTAATAATGCTCATAAAATAATGGGTCTAATAATAATGCTCATAACCTGTATACAAATGTCACATTTCAGACACACATGGTGTCTGTACTGTTACTCACAAGTATGTATTTTTTATAAAAAAATCTCTAACAAAGAGCTATATGGTGTTTAGAAGATGTTTTTTTTTTTGTATGCTGATTTCACTACAAAGCTCTGAAATTTTATGGAAGAATAATGGCTGAATATTGACTTTATTCTCTAGACAGCATAAATACTCCTAAAGGAAATACCTTTTCTCAGCTAGCCGGCAACATTTAGTGCAGAATCATCCAGTGGCATTTCTTTAATTATAGGTGTGTAATGTGTACAGTCAAGCCTGAGTCATTGTTCATTTGTATATTGTATTTCACCAGCAGAGGGAGCTGCACATTCTCTCCAGACTACAGTTATTTATAAAAGGACAGGAACTGGAACTAAATTCCCCAAACTCCTCCCATTAGGGCCGCCCTCTCGTTTAGCCCCACCCCCTATGTGCTCCACTCCAACTCCAAACTTATTTTCTGACAAATGCTGTTGAAATTTCACATTCACATTTCCTCGGTTCCCCTTTTTGACCCATCACATCTCTTTTCTTCTTTTGCTGTTTCTGTCGCTCTGTCTGTTTCTCTGTTCAGCTGTAGGGAGGGACAGGAACCTCTTGCCCCTGTATTCTGGCCCACATCCAGTCTTAATATAGCATCAAACACCCAGACCTTTATAGATCACCAGTACACAAAATGTGTGAAGGGACATGCATGGTAGTTTGAAATTCAATTGAAATGGACAGTATTATATTACATTATATTATTGACAATTTTTCTTTAAACTTTGCAGTATTTAAACTTCATTTGAAAATAAAAATGTGCATTTTTTGCAACAAAATAATATGATTATAATATTTTAATATGATTAAGATTATACTATTTATGCATATGATATTGATATTGTGCAGCATGTAATCACTGGTGTGTTCCTGTACCTCCACTCTGCTTTATTGTGCAGGAAAGTGTTGCACTCCTCAGGTAAGTGACCATCGTTCCACATGGACTCCAGCGTGGACAAGATGTGTTTGAACAGCGGCCTGTCCTACAACAACATCACAACAGCTTCATTAAAACATCAGCACTTCTAACAGAGCATTTCTGACAAGCTGAACTCTTCTAAAACACTATAAACATTTATACATTTATAACTTGCTCAAAAATGTAATTTTCACTGGTCAATAAAACCATACTCAAATTTGATCAATGAACAACACTACATCAAAACACTACCTAGTGAAAAAATCTAATCCAAAAGAAGTAGACTTTAGCATACTTTTTAAAAGAGTTCTTCTTTTGGAAATAATATTAATTGCAATTGAGTTAAAATGTATTATAATTAATTTTCTATTAAACACAATTTGCTGATATTTAGAGTGAGTTAATGGCCCATCTGGGTAGGACTACATCTTTATGTGTAATTTCATAAATATTTATATTGTCTTTCAAAATAGGTTAAAGTACTGCTGAATGTAGGTACTGACAAACATTTGTGATCAACTAAAATATGATTTAATGTCATTTCTGTTAAAACTCGTGTCACATATTTAAATATATTTGTATTTACACATTTGTAATGATGAAAATAGATTAAATGTAGTATTGAATAACTTATTACATTTAAAACTATAATCAAGGGCTTAACAAGTGCTTTATTATGTTCATCAACGCTTCAAAATAAGGGTACTTTCTTTGAAACATGACAAAAGATCATTAAAACAATGGTTTAAAATGTACTTTAATGCAAAACATTTAAAAAGACATCATTACAGTTAATTGGCAACATTTACAAAAGTGCACTTAAGTGTGTTAGTCATAAAAGTATCTTTAATACTTAAGTGGCCTTTTTTATTAATATTATAATATCTGAAAGTACTTAAAAAAAGACTTTTAAGGTTCAAAGTACATTACAAAGTGCACTTTCAATTCAACTAAAAGCGATTCTTTTTCACAAGGGCTTGTAAGGTTGAAGGGGTTCATACAATCAGTAGGCCATGACACATTACAGCTTTTTCACTTAAGCATTCGTAAGCTGCCTGTCATAAACTTAATGAAACATCCATATGATACTGTTTCTAAACAGCTGTGTGTAGCTGGATGTTATGATACTGTTCTCTGGCACTGTGAGTGACAGGCGGATGTCAGCACCAGCAAACATGAATTTATGAAGCTCACTAGAATGAGTGTGAGTGTTCAGAAGAGATGTGTGACCTGACAGACTAAAACTGAGAGGAAAAAAACAAGCCCTGGAATGAACTTTGATTGGATGAATTAAAAATGTCAGGATAAGAGACAGTCATATATTAATAAAGACAGCGGTTATTAATGTCGTGAGCAAACAGCATGTCTTATCTATTATTCATGCATTAATGCATTTCAATTTAATGCGGAGTAAATACCAGTCTACTTAAGCACTGCATAATTACTGTATTAGTATACTGCAACATATTGCTAATGCTTTGTTATGTATGTAATTATTGTAGGTTTATTGTATGTTTGCATAAAATGTATACTGTATTTGCTAAATATGATCTCATAGTATAAACAGACTATAGAAAGAGTTGATTCCCTTATCTCTACTTAGAGGTGTCGTTCAAATGCTGAAGGACTTTCTTTCTTCTGTGGAACATTCAACATATTTTGAACCAATATTTGGCTGGTAATCAGCTTTGGTAAGCACCGACTTCTACTGTATGAACAAAATATTTCTTACAAAATTTGAATGTTACACAGAAGAAAGTAATTCATAAAGGTTTGGAACACCAATAGGGCGCATCAAATTAAAATTGGTGTAAAAAAAATGGCCAAAACAATAAATACATTAATACAAATTAGTTTCAAGGGAAGTGTTTGGGTTTGATTTAGTCCAGTGTTGCCATCTTTTATTAAGTGACTTTTCAGATAACCTTTGTTTTTTTTTTGTCAGTCTGGTTCTCATGAGAGCACCAGGAGATTTGGCTTGATGCTCCCACATGCACATAGTATTGCATTTTTTTATATAATATTAAAACTAAATAATAAATAAAGTGTTATAATACTATTATATTTTAAAATAAAAAGTGTGTATTAAATACAATTACAATTATTTTACAGTACTCTTAAAACGTACAATGCTAATTCTTACATCAGCAAGCTTTTATTTTGGCCCGTTGCCATCAAATAAGCATGTTTTATCGGTTTCAGCGCAGCCAAAGTCAGTGAATGAATGAAATGTCACGGCTTTGCATTTGAAATGGGAGCATATAGCCTCAGTTTGAATATAAGTGTTATAGTATTACAGTAAGTAAATCTAAAACAGTATGATTGTGCATTATTTTTTGACTTATTATTATATATTACTTAAAACACAGCACATATTTCATGCATGTGCACCTATGCACTGTTTATGTGCACCTTTTATGTGGCTGTATTAAAATAGTACATCAGCAAAAGATATTAAACTCGAAATATGGGAATTAGGTTGAACTGAAACAAGGAATCTGGGTGAAATGTATGATGAAAATTGGCTAGCAATTTCACCAAGCAAATACCAAGAAATAGGTTGCAGCAGTTTGTCTTTCGACTACACTTCCGCGATGGGACTGAGCTCGAATAGCTTCAGTGTCAGTGACTTTTATAGTACAAAATCGCTGTCAATCAAAAGGAGATGCAGTCTTTCGACAGACCCTCCAATCATCACGCAGACGCTCGGAGTCCGGGCCAGCCCACTCCTCCATTCATCCCAGAGACGCTGAGCGTCCGTGGGCGGGACATAATCGCAGCATTATCCAATGACCGCCTTGTTTCTAAGCACTGAAAAAACTGTTTAAAGCAGCCCCATTGAAGTCAATGGACGCTGGGCTTCAACAGAGTAATGCACTGTACGCTACGGGAATGAATGAGAAGGAAATCGAGTCAGCCGACCTAAGTAACTGAAATTGTTTTCGTTCGAGATGAACGTGTTTAACGCATTTTTAGTCAATAAAATGTTAACATAATAGTACATATATTTGACCATTCATTTTTTGACAATTATAGGGGAAGCTGAGCTTCCCTTGCAGTCTTAAAGAAATCGCGTCTGATCAGCACATAGAGGAGGAGAGAAGCAAAGAACTGAAAAAGACTGACACTAGGCAGAATGTAAACGACTGTATATAATTCGCATATGTCATCATCAAAGTGACATTTAGCAACTTTTCAAGCAGACTTTAGCTGCTTCTATTGACTACATTTAGTAACAGTGGTTTAGTTTGTGGTCATAATCTATTCCATGGCCTAAATTACACATCAAGGTAAACATGTGTATTTGTTTTCTTACTTTCGGTTCTGACACCCAGCAGCTTCTCATCAGACAGGCGAAACTGGCTGGGCAGCTACTTGGAATTGTCAGCCTCTGCAAAACACACATGAAACTTCATAAACCACAGTCAAAACTGCTGCAGACACTAAATCAGTCACACGGCCGATAGAATACCTCGTTCTTCTCCACCACCAGCCAGGCCACTTGCAGCCCCTCCAGACCTTTGAAGGGAATTTCACGAGTCAACATCTCCCACAGGACCTGAAAGAAACCCACGCATTATTCACAGCTATATGATAAAGAGAACGATCTGTGCCAAAGCATACCAGACCCAATGCATCAACCACCTGACTGCAGTGCATCCAAACACTCAAAAGATTATACATTGAACCTAAAAAATGCTAATCATTTTTACAGCCAAATGTATTAGCTTTTTCTCAAATTGTATTGATGGTTTGGTTCAAACCTTAAATTTTGATTTAATATATTAATAATAAAATATGTATTTCTCTAAAACCAAAAAACATTTATGCACAGTAAAGGTCTTTCCACTCTGAGCGCGATGCGAAAAAGCGAGGTAAATTGCAGATGAATGGTGTTTTCACAACGAGCGCGAAACGATTGTTCGCCTTCTGCTAATTCACGCCTGCACACTAGGTGCCACCGAACAACAATGTATTTTTCCTCAGATATGTATCTTGTATATGGATTTAACATCGTCTGCTGCTCAATATACAGGATTTAATTAAGATGAATAAAGTTTGGTTCTACACCACAAACACAAATCTTTAATGCTGACAAGAATATCTTATAATATAATTACAGGAAACAATTAGCATCAAGCTACACTTGAAAATGTATGTCATTACTAATGTATTTGTTTAAAAGCCACTTTAAACCATCATCGAGTGCTTATAATAACTTCCAATTGTGGTCTATAGTTGATTTTGATTATAATAGGCAGACTCTTTGTATATCATCATCAACATCCTTTATTGTTAAAATACCATGAGCTCCATACAAAACACATACAGAAAATGTATAGTTATAATCATATGTCTACTTGCTTTCATATGTCATGTGTAGAAAAATGTTTCGCTTAATTTTTAAAACGAGATCTTGTTTTTTTCTCAGTAAAACAATTTTTTTCTTAAATTATTTGCATATTGCACTTTTTTCCTATTTTAATTTTTGTTTTGAAAATATGCTAAATACTGGTAAAATGTACCAACAATCACATTTAAAAATAGAAACTTTTTGATATACCATAAAAATAACAGGTAACCCATCTGAATTTGATATAGCATTTAGACTATCCATCTCATAGTAGCCTACCAAAATGTTATTAACAGTAGAAGTTCAATATTATTGTAGTCTTCAAATCTGGGTACTGTCTTATGTTTTTAAATCCCTTACAAAGGAAGTTTGGTCCCACCAGGCTAACATGACAGTCACGATTCATGCCACTGTAAGCTTTTCTATATTGCTTTCACTCCCAATCTTTACAACACACATTACATGATGTATTTCATGGCGCACTTGTTTTACGCGTATTTGGCACCACCTATTGTTGTGGGTGTATTATTGACATGTCAAAGTCTAGACTCTAGACCCTGAATATAAGACGACCACGTTTTTTCAGATGTATATCCAAGGAAAAAATATTGTCTTATTCGGGTCAATATGGTATGTGTTCTGCACATCAACAGTCTGGTGTCAAATGAAAATACTATTTAAACTATTTAAAAACGTTTTGACTGAGTTTTGACTTAAATTAATAAAGGACACAGTCGTTTCAATTTTTTCAGAGCAGCCAGAAGCATTGTTGATGATATTCACACACTCACCACTCCATACGAGTATGTGTCACAAGTCTCAGACACTGGAAGGCTCTGGATGACTTCAGGGGCCATCCAGGGAAACGTGCCCACCAGAGACATGTGGGTGGTGTGAGAATGAAACTTAGAAGCCCCGAAGTCACAGATCTGAGGACATGGAAAATTCAATTAATCAGCAGGTTTTGCAATAAGGGTTGATTTTTCATGTTTAACTAATGAAATATAGACAGCCTGAATCTTTATGTACGAACATACAGTCATTGTGTACCTTGAGTACTGAATCTGCAGTCAACACAACTGGAATGAAAACACAAGTTGATCAGAGAAAGGTCAAAGAAAATACATCAGCATCAAAAATACACATACAGCCTTGTTGGGAGTGTTACTTTGGAAATTTAATAGGTTACAAATTACAAGTTACCCTATAAAAAAAATTAAAAAGCAGTGTAACTATTTCAATTTATTAAAGAAATGTAACTAATTACATTTGATTTGATTACTTTTATACATTTCTAATGAATGTTTTCAGCTGTTAATCATTTTGAAACGTTTAAAGCAGGCAGGGTTAACCTTACAATAGTTAACAGGGTTAACCTTACTACTCCTTCATCACTTGAATTAAGATTATAATTTAATTTTCAAGCACAGCCACCAAAAAACAGCCTTTAGCACCTTTTTTTAGATTGAGATCTCCCTGAGGTTAAATACAGATTAAAATCAAGAAACAAGAACTAACCCTAACAAGAAATAGTTGAATAGCTATGATGCTGCAAATCCTTGCATAGCTGTCAGGAAACACTGGCATCTAACATTGCTTTAGAAAAAAACAGTTAATCTTAAAAAAAAAGCTTACACTTCAACCCAAATAGGAAATAAATTGGTGATCGGACAAGCATGTGTCCTTAACTCCAGACACATTGTGTTATATTTTAGAGCAGTCAATGCAATTTGTGAAAGAAATTAAATACATTTGTATAAGTGTGAAATATTCAGATCTAACCACTTTGTAATTGGTAACTTTTTCATAAGTAACTGTAATTTAATTACACATTTTTTCTCAGTTACTGTAACTGATTACAGTTACATTTATTTTGTAATTGATTAATTATAAACGCAACACTTTTGTTTTTTCATGAGCTGAACTCAAAGGTCTAAGACTTTTTCTATGTACACAAAAAGCCTATTTCTTTACTTTACTTTTACTTTTTAGTCATTTAGCAGACGCTTTTATCCAAAGCGACTTACAAATAAGAAAAAGTAACTAAAACTATAAGTTAAAACTCTATAAATACTATATATACACATTTAAGAAAATTGTGATGTTAAATAAAATGACAAATGCATACAACAACATTTCAAAACTAAACATTTAAATAAAAAAACTAAAAATAAAGCTAAACACAATTCAAAATATTAAAACAAAAAAGGTATGAGTATAAAGATATATATATATATGTTATTTCATTTCCATGTAGTATGTTGAAGTAACGTTACTAAAATTAGAAAATACCTATAAAGAAACTAAAGAAAATACCTTTAAAGACATAATAAATTCATACATAATTTATCTAAAATTAAAATAGATAACAAATCAAACGGAAGTAGTTTATCAGTAATCCTACAAAAAAGAACACTGCCAAACACGCATGCTAACAAACAACAACTTACTTACACATAGTAAGAATTGGTTATAAAAAACTAAAACAAAAGTGAGTAAGTACAAGCAGTAAGAAAGAAGATAAATAAAAAGCGATACTTATATCCCTTGACAGTGTCCCTGTCCGGTGGAGTCGCAGGGTAGGGAAGATGGTTTTTACACTCTTCGGTCTTCTCACGAGGAGGACTTCACATGACGGCTGCCGCGGTAAACTACGCTTTTTATACCCATCTAACAAAATACTACTCCAATTCAGCTGAACACATTTTCCTGTTAATCACAATAAATGGCCAAGCAAGCGCCCGACACTGACAAGGGACACGATACAGTACGAGACCAAACGCGATTTCAGCAAGTCTCAAATATTTATCTCAAATATTATTCATAAATCTGTCTAAATCAGGGGTGTCCAAACTCGGTCCTGGAGGGCCGGTGTCCTGCAGAGTTTAGCTCCAACTTGCCTCAACACACCTGCATGGACGCTTCTAGTATGCCTAGTAAGACCTTGATTAGCTGCTTCAGGTGTGTTTAATTAGGGTTGAAGCTAAACTCTGCAGGACATTGGCCCTCCAGGACCGAGTTTGGACACCCCTGGTCTAAATCTTTGTTAGTGAGCACTTCTCCTTTGCAGAGATAATCCATCCACCTCACAGGTGTGGCATATCAAGATGCTGATTAGACAGCATGATTATTGCACAGGTGTGCCTTAGGCTGGCCACAATAAAAGGCCACTCTAAAATGTGCAGTTGTATCACACAGCACAATACCACAGATGTCGCAAGTTTTTAGGGAGCGTGCAATTGGTTTGCTGACTGCAGGAATGTCCACCAGAGCTGTTGCCCGTGAATTTAATGTTCATTTCTTGACCATAGGCCATCTCCAAAGGCGTTTCAGAGAATTTGGCAGTACATCCAACCGGCCTCACAACCGCAGACCACGTGTAACCACACCATCCCAGGACCTCCACATCCACCCGGACAGCTGATGCAACAATCGGTTTGCATAAGCAAAGAATTTCTGCACAAACTGTCAGAAACCGTCTCAGGGAAGCTCATCTGCATGCTCGTCTTCCTCATCGGGGTGTTGAAAACTGTGTTCTTCTAAAGTGTAGAAAACTCAGAAGAGAAGACCAGGAGACTTCGGATTGGATTGTCAGCAGAATTTCTTTATTCTATGACATGTGTTGTTATCTGCAGTCATCGAAAATCTCATCTTAAGTCATTTTTACAGGGTATCTTTATAGTCAGGATTGGAGGAGGGACTTTTTTAGGTTGAGACAAAACATCAAAGAAACATACATCTGAGGGCAATAAACCTAACGAATAAAGGTTCAATCTCTCAGTAGTCATTGATCTCATTGACAAAAGGCACAGCTGTCCCAAGCCCAAATGGTCAGGAAACGATCTCAAGCACCTTTGCCTTGCCCGACACCTCTTAGTCAGGACGTGAATCCACATCAAACATAGAATAACATTTGTGATCCTTCAGGGGTCTCGACCTAAATGTAGTTTGTCATCATAACCGACTTGAGTGGGCAAATGCTCACATTCAATGGCGTCTGGCACTTTGGAGAGGTGTTCTCTTCATGGATTAATCCCGGTTTTCACTGCACAGGGCAGATGGCAGACAGCGTGTATGGCGTCGTGTGGGTGAGCAATTTGCTGATGTCAACGTTGCGGATTGAGTGGCCCATGGTGGCAGTGGGGTTATGGTATGGGCAGGCATATGTTATGGACAATGAACACAGGTGCATTTTATTGATGGCATTTTGAATGCACAGAGATACCGTGACGAGATCAAGAGGCCCATTGTTGTGCCATTCATCCACGACCATCGCCTCATGTTGCAGCATGATAATGCACGGCCCCATGTTGCAAGGATCTGTACACAATTCCTGGAAGCTGAAAACATCCCCGTTCTTGCATGGCCAGCATACTAACCGGTTATGTCACCCAGTGAGCATTTTTGGGATGCTCTGGATCGGCGTATACGACAGCGTTTTCCAGTTCCAGCCAATATCCAGCAACTTCGCACAGCCATTGAAGATGAGTGGACCAACATTCCACAGGCCACAATCAACAACCTGATCAACTCTATGCGAAGGAGATGTGTTGCACTGCGTGAGGCAAATGGTGGTCACACCAGATACTGACTGGTTTTCGGACCCCCCCCCATTACAGTAAAACTGCACATTTTAGAGTGGCCTTTTATTGTGGCCAGCCTAAAGCACACCTGTGCAGTAATCATGCTGTCTAATCAGCATCTTGATATGCCACACCTGTGAGGTGGATAGATTATCTCGGCAAAGGAGAGGTGCTCACTAACACAGATTTAGACAGATTTGTAAACAATATTTGAGAGAATTATGACTTTTGTGTACATAGAAAAATTCTTAGATCTTTGAGTTCAGCTCATGATAAATGGGGGCAAAAACAAGTGTTGCGTTTATAATTTTGTTCAGTATAGTTCCTCCCCAACACTGAATGTTACAAACCATTTCGGGACTTGAGATCTCTGTGAATGACTGTAAACGGGGCCTCGGCGTGCAGATAATGCATGCCTATGAGAGAAACCACAAAAATTGAGATAATTATTAAAGTAATTATTACTAATAAAGTAATTATTAGTAATTATTAAAACAACAAAATCTGGTGCTACCCATGTTTCTCAGTGTGTATAACCACACAGTAAATGAGCTTACAGTAGTGCACTTACAATGGAGGCCACATTTGAATGCAGAAATGTGAAGCTTTTATTTTAGTTAGTGTGCTTAAGACCTTTTCCAAACTTGTGGTTTAACATTATGCTTTCAATTCTTTTCTTGTGTCATTTGCTCCATTTAAACAGTGATTTATGAATACAGACTGAAAGCAAACGGGTCTATTTCTATCAGATTTGACAGATTATATATAACTTTGCACAGACAAGATTGGTAACTGATTGTATCACACCAGCATCATATTACCATGTGTAATGTTAACCCAGACACGGCAACATATTTCACGCAAGTATGTGAAGGCAAATGTCAGAGCGCAGTTAATGCGTCAAATTCTCAGTGTTTCTTCAAGAGGCACAAACATGAATGTAAACAGTTTGTTTCCTCTTACAGGTCAAGTCCAACAGAGAAACAACTGGAAGTTAGTTAGTTAAACTGTAATGTTTACAGCCCTGCTGGCCTTCACTAGTTTAAGCTGGTCAAAGTGGTTGTCCAAATGGCCTGCCAGTCTAAGCAGCACCAAAAACCCACTAAAATCTCCCTAGGATGGGAGACCTGGTCTCCACTAATGAACCGCATGCTTTTAATGTGTTTATATGTTATTTTCCTTATTAGGGACGTGCAAGACTTGCCAACTAGTCAACTAAATCTTGAAATCTGAAACGTTTTGTGTAGGCTTTGTCATGATAGCATATAGCAATTATGCTTATTTTATAGGCTTGCTTTAGTCGACTAGTCTATTACAAAATTTCTGCTTAAACGTTAGTGATTTGGCGAACATCCCTAGACCTTAGGATTATATTTTCAAAACAGTGTAACCATTTCTGCAAGGCTTCCACTGTAAGTGTGTTTTGTTGTGCATTTAGAGCATTCGATCTCTCTTTTTTGATTTACGTATGTGAGAGTATATATAACACCTTTAGCGATGTCCATTGCCCAGGTCATAATCTGCTTCATACTGATGTCTTCACTCTCAGCGCTGGACAGATAGTCAAACAGAGATCCATGACTAGCGTACTCTACCAAAACACAAACACAAACATATACAGAATGTAAGTTAAAAAACCTCTATGAAAACAAGTAAATCTTGTATTGGGCAGTAGTTTTACATATCACTGCTGTGGGGAATCGTGTACTATTAGTATTAGTTGTCAGCATGTACTGTGCCATAGTCCTTGTGTTTATCACAATATCCTGTGCTGAGCTCAATGACATCATCTAAAATTATCTGGAAAATTCTAACACCATATAATTGCATGGCATGGTATGTGTCTAAAGGCATCAGGCAACAGATCATAGGTTAAAATATTAAATATTAAAATAATTTCCACTGTTTGCTGTAAAACAAACATGTCAGAGCTATCTAAACTATGGACTTTGTCCTAATTTCAAGACACACCTAATTTTAAAGTTATTTCATCATAAATTCAACATTACTGACGACAGCGGAGAGGCATCATTATCTCCTCCTGCAAAGAACTGATGTGCAGCTCTCTCAGTAATACATATTTTCAACAAATTATATTTTTTAAAATGTTTGTATATATTTTACAATTGTATTTAACCCTGAGATACAAAGCTGAATTTCCAGTAGTATTTACTCCAGTCATCACATCATAATCGTTCAGAAAAAAATATACTCTAATGATTACCTTGTATCTTATTATTATCAATATTTGTGTGTGATAAATGTCACTTTTGGTCAATTAAATACAATTCATTTTTTTACAGAAATAATAATTAAGTATATATGTATGTATGTATACACAGTGTTCCCAAAAGAATGTGAACTACTCAAATACAGATGCATACCGCTAACATTTGACTGCAGTCTGCATCTGGTAATATTCATGAATACTGTATGTTTAGCTTTGCTTTAGGTCACTGTGATCACACATCATATAATGGTCAGATTATCAGGTTCAAACAGAGATACACAGAGAGAGGGGAAATTAATAACCTCACTGACAAGGCTGAACTGGTCATAAACAGCACCTTGACCTGCTCTTATTACATTTACTTTTCATAAAGAGAGACTCAATGGTCTCTCAGTACTGCAGACCAAAGACTCTTTACACAGCGCTTTATGATCGTTTACAATCACTGCAGATTCCTTTGAGTCACACTCACTCAGCACAGCAGCACCAGACCATGACAAGCATGACGGTTTTAAACTCACAGAGATTTGAGTTTGACATACACGAGAGTCATGAAGAAACAGCATGTGACCTGACAGTTACTCATTCTTGATATATGGGACAAAAGTTGTGGGATTTCATCATTCTAATTTATTTAAAACTAAACAATTTCAATATGTACAGTACTAGTTATTTTTATATATGGTTGAAACTTGTTGACACAAATAAGAAAATAGTTTGTGTGTATATATATACTGTTCATTGTTAGTCCATGTTAGCTCAGGTCCATTAAATAATATTATCAGATACAACTTTGAATAACGTATTAGTATATTTAAATGATCATTGTGTGTGTGAATGAGTGAGTGAGTGTGTCCCAGCACTGGGGTTGCATGCACTTTCAGGGCTGGGTTGCGGCAGGAAGGGCATCCGGCGTAAAACATGTGCCAAATTGGTTGTGCGGATCACTCCGCTGTGGCGACCCCAGATAAAGGGAGCAAGCCAAAGGAAGAGAGATGTTTAAATTATCATTAAATAAGTTTAATAAATGCTTCAGAACTAACTTAGGTTAACAATTAACCTAATGATAACAAATGGAACTTTATTGAAAGTGAGACCATTTCATTGTGTGATTTAACAAACTGGAGGCCAGTAACTCATCACAGACATGCTGGAGAAAAGTAAACAGAGGATATGTGTTTATTACAGTTATTTGCTTATTATAATCCAAATGCAAACAATATCAATCTGAGATAAACTGAGAAATTTGTATTTCCTGAAGGAAGCACCCTTTCAAGTCAGCAAACACAAAAACAAATCATTATACAGAGACAGAAATTAATATGATGTAATGTAGATAGATAAAAAGAGCAGTAAATAAAGAAAAGTAAAGAAAAGAAAATGTAAGTATATAGAAAAGAAATGTAAATAATAAAATAAAATAAACAAATAACATAAATAAAGAGAAAAGAATGCCTTTTATAAAAAAAAAAACATCTTCATACAGATATTATATAAGAAACAAAGTCTGTATGGAGACTGCATGTTAATCATTCCAGCTGAATTAATTGCAGAAGATTGTGGACAATAATAAAAAAGCACGTTTGCAGAATATCACTACAGCCCTGCCTTACAAACACTAATAAATGCTGCGTTTCAGAGTGATGAGTCATGTTTGACTGACCTGTAACAATTCCATAGTTGGGCGCTTCCAGTACGGCTCCATAAAACTGGATAATGTTTCGATGACTGAGAACACTTAAAATCTCTGCCTGGAAATACAGACAACACAAAGAATACAACAACATCAAAAAGAGATAATATTCATGTTAAATATTCAATATATCTGTGTTCCTTCCTAATTTAATAAAACAATGTTTCATTACAAATAACGACATTGTTAGCATAACAATTGAACCCTATAAAGCCTACTGTGGCATATTTGATACACACATTTCTAAGGTCTCTAAATTATCAACAGCATCAAAACTTTGACAATAAACCTGTTGTACGCAATTTACAACATGCCATCTGTCATCTGATTGATTCATAATTTATGCTTTTTAACTTATTTTTAGTAAAACTGTCAGGTCGTGGTTCACAACATATCTTTTTGTTGGAAAATCTTTATTAATATTTCTAAAGTAAATGTAAAAGAAATGTTAATACTGTTAGTAATGAACAACTACTGGACTGAAGCAACTCGTGTTTACTTCATGATCCAAATATAATTTCTTAGAAAAATATTTGTTAAATGTAAGTATATAACCACAACATGCTTTTGAGTAATGTTTATTTGTTCATCTCTCATCATCATTGTATTGCATTATATGCTAAAAAATCATATAAACGTATCTTCTTATATATCTTCTTCTTAAGACATATTACTGTAAAATGTAGAGTAACAACTGATATTTATATGCATTTTATGTAAGCAAACTTTTATACTGTTGTAAAGATCATTGATTTACATTACAAGCTGTCAGAATCTCATCGTTTGATCATATAAATATATAATATAACTGCTTAGTTTGGGTCTCTGAATCAAACTGGTGTTTGCTCCTGAAGTATGAGCTACAGATTATCATACTACATGACCCATAAAACCTGATGCATCAAATATGACAACATAAGATTTAAAGAAATGTAACAAACATTTTTGCAAGAGCTCTACTAATATGAAGTGTATCATATAAATGCTAACCTTTACTTGATTACTGGCGATATTTTGTGTGACTTTTATTGCTGTCAAACGATTAATCACAATTAAAAGTTTTTGTTTACATAATATATCTGTGTGTACTGTGAATATTTATAATATATATGTAAATACACACATACAGTATATATGTCAACAATATGTACATGTATCAATTTATATTCATATAACTAATATTATATATATAAATAATATATTTAATACATAAACAAACATTTTTTATATATATACACATACATGTGCGTGTATTTACATATACATAATAAATATACTAATAAATATGCTACACAGTACACATACATATATTGTGCGAATAATTCATTTTTTTATGTGATTAATTGCAATTACTCGCTTTAAAGGAGTAGTGATTTTAATAACTTTTTAGTTCCTCCATCAAACTAATTTTTTTAATAGTTTTTTCCTGACCAAACGGTACAATACCAAACGCTACCAAAGCCATTAACGTTACTCTCTAAAATCATACGCGAAGAACAAAGACAACAATGAATCTAGCACTTAAAAGTAAATAGACTTCACCCCAAAGACAAACACTGCACTCAGCTGAAACTAATATGACTTAATTACGTGACAATTTTCTCTTAAAGACATAGTCTATGAATTTCAGTTCACAAAAGCCGCTGTGAGAGCGCGCATCTCTCTGCGTAGAGCAGGGGGAGGCGTAATAGTGCTGCTCGGACTGGAGTCGACACAGAGAGGCAATTAAAATGATTATCACACTGACAATTAAAGCATGTGTATGAAAAGCTCGGGCGACTCTCACTCCCACCTCTTTTTCAATCTTCAGAAGCTTTTTCACCGCCACCTCTTTGTCCTGCGAGAGCCAGCGGGCACGATACACGCTCCCAAAACTCCCGCCACCGCAGTTCTCGTAGAAGAGGATGTCATCGAATTTGATTTTCACAAAGGAGGCTCCCAGAGATGCCATGGCATAATGGCACTTAGAAACACACTTCTCTCCTGAGGAACCAAGAAAAGAGGACAGGATGAGAAGAAAGCGAGGGACGAGGCTTCTCAGATGAGAGATGTTGTGATTTGATCTGCCACTGAGAGAACTGCTCACTTCTACTCCAGTGAACACACATACACATACACACACACACACACACACACACACACACGCCGCGAGCTGTCAGACAGAATCCACTTACTTACTCTAACAAGTTTTGCTCAAGTGTCACAGGCTGGTGTGAAGGTGACGTTTGACACTGTGTGTGTTTATGTGTTTTTGAAACAGTTTGCATGCCTGTCCTGCTGGATAAGTTTAACACAGTGACATATTTAAAGATATAGTTCACACAAAATGAACATTTACTCATTTTCAGGCCATCCAAGATGTAGATGAGATTGCATCTTAATCTGATTTATAGAAATGTATCATTACATCACTTGCTCAACAATGGATCCACTGCAGTGAATGGGTGCCGTCAGAATGACAGTCCAAACAGCTGATAAAAACATTACAATAATCCGCAAGTAACCAACTCCACTTCAGCCCATCAGTTAACATCATGTGAAGTGAAAAGCTGCATGTTTATAAAAAAACATTCATCATTAAGACGTTTTATATCTTTAAACAGGCACGTGATCAGCTAGAGACAAAAAAGGAAATCTGACCACGCCAACAAGCCATGCCCCCAGCACTTTTTATAAAAAATATATATAGGTGTTCTTGTGGCTCAGGGGTAGAGCATTGCGTTAGCAGTGCAAAAGCTTGTGGGTTCAATTCCCGGGAACACACATAATGTATAGCCTGAATGTACTCTAAGTCGCTTAGGATAAAAGTGTCTGCTAAATGCATAAATGTAAATGTATATATTTGCACATTAAAATATATATATTATATAATAATAATACATACTATTGTCCTGTAAAAATCTAAAGTAGCATTTAATAATCATAATAAAAATATAATATAACATAACATAATATAATAAAGTACTATAATATATTATAGTAAAGTATAATTGTTATTGTAATTAAAGTACCAGCCAAAAGTTTGGAAACATTACAGTTATTAATGATTTTGAAATAAATATCTTCTGCTCATCAAGGTTGAATTTGTTTGATAAAAATAAAGTAAAAACAAAACAGCAATATTGAGAAATATTATTACAAATAAAAAAGTTTTCAATTTTAATATATTATAAAATGTAATGTTATTCCTGTGATGCAAACAGCAAAGCAGAATTTTCTTCATCATTACTCCAGTAATGATTTTCAGTCTCACATGATCTTTTAGAAATCATTACAATTTATTTGACTCTCAAGAAACATTTCTGATTGTTATCAATGTTGAAAACAATCTTGCTGCTTCATATTTTGAGTGGAAATTGTGATACACTTTATTTCTCAGGATTTTTTGATAAATATAAAGTTTAATGAACAGCATTTATTTGCATTTATCAAACATATTAATACAATTTGTTAAAGCATTTATTAAATAGAGATCATTTTAAATGTCTTCACTCACTTTATCACTTTCATGCATGAATAAAATTATACATTTCTCTCTCTTTTTTAAAGCTTATACAAATGATTGAGTTGTTTCATTGTTTCCACAAAAATATTAAGCAGTAAAACTGTTTTTAACATTGATAATAATGAGAAATGTTTCTTGAGCAGCACATCAGCATATTAGACTGATTTCTGAAGGATTATGGGACACTGAAACTTCTCTTTGTAAACAACAACAGATTTACAAACATTTCTAATGACAAATGTTGCGATCCCAAATGGAAATTAAAGCACCTCAAACCAAGCGAATCGAAAGGAAAAACAGCACTGTAACAGCAAACATGTAGCGTGTCAGACTACAGCCTATTATATATTTTTTTTGGCAGCACCAGCATTCTCAAATTTTCACTGCCATTCAAAAAAAGTCACCGGGTCGAGTAACGTATTTCAGCGAAGATTCTACTCTTGTTTGGCGCTTTGAATCATTTGAATGCTTTTAACTGTCCTGCAGATGGCGCCGCAAGCTCATATAGCGCTTCCGGGATCATTCAGTCCATGCTGTTTTAGAAAATATTTTTTCCGCAGTTTATTTAGGTAATAGCTTACGGCCATTAGCATGATTTCAACACCCCCCCCCCCCCCCAATCGCATGGGTCGTCCCTCAGAGGTTGGAAAATACGGAAATCCGTACGGACAGATCACATCCCTGTTTAAACCATCATGCACTTCTGACCATAATATGAGTCCATAAACCATAACGCTTCCTCCTGTGATATAGTACATCCCCTGTTGTCCTCTCATATCAAAATCCACAGACTTATTTGTTTATGAACTGTTTTGGACCATTTTCACTTGATCTGTTCATATTTCTCTCCTGATTCAGACAAGACTTTTCCACTGGAGAAACCTCTATTACGGACAGAGGACTCATATTTTAGCTGGAAGTTTGAAACGTGTCAATGATGGATTTGTTTCTTACAAACACACAGCTTTTCGCTTCACAAGTGTGGATTACTTGTGGATTATTATTGTGGAGGTTTTATCAGCTGTTTGGACTGTCATTCTGATGGCCTTCCATTCACTGCAGAGGATTCATTGGTGAGCAAGTGATGTAATGATACATTTCTCAAAATCTGATGAAGAAACAAACTCATCTACATCTTAGATGGCCTGAGAATCTTCATTTTTGGCGGGTGAACTTTACCTTTAAATCCACAGAATTCATAAGAATAAGGTTCAATTCATGACAGGAAGCAAGAAACTTGGCTCATGATCAACAAGTGGACAATCCGTATTCTCTGCCTCTCTGCTCATGCATGAGGCTGACATTCCTCTCGCTTGTCAATGTTTTACTGGGAATTCCTCAGTAATATCTGCAATCAGAGCACATGACACACGCTCATCCACACACTCATACTGATCTGAGGTCAGCTGACAGCAGACTACTACTACTGTAGATCATATAAGCAGGCACACCCTTGTGAAACCAAAGTTTGCTTAATTGTATTGCATGTGCACATCTAGTGCGCATCAAATCTAAAAAGTGTATTATATTAAAAACGGTGCATACAATATAATATTAATGAAACAAAATGCCATTTAAGTGTACTTAAAGACAGATAACTTTTATGACTATGTTTGCCACCCAACACACTTTAGCAGCTCAATAGAATAACATTAGTAAAAAAATCAATAAAAATGTATTTGCCTGTAAAGAAAATCAGTTACAGAAAAACATCCCACAGTATCTCCCTGGGTTTGTGATGCTCACAAATTATAAATGCATCTCGATAAAGAAAACACAGAGGAGAGGAAGACAAAGCAAATTGTTGCTGGTGTATTGTTGGTTATTTTCTCATTTTTACTGGAGTAATTATGATAATTATGGTTTTTTGAGGGCTGTGCTGGACTGCTAGGGTGCGCAGCGGGCTCCATTCTCACAGAGGGACTCTTGGGCAGTTTGGGCCGAGCTATGTTATATTTAGCAATGCTGATTGACACCCTGGTGCCTTACATCCACACGCATACAAGAAAGAGACTCTAGTGGATTATTTACCTAAAGAGCAACACCGTCACATCTTTATAAATACGGAGGCTCCAAAATTGTTTGGAATGTCATTTAATTAGATACAAAATATTCATTCAAGTGTCATTAAATGCTGCATTACCTTTTCTCTGCATGTGAAAAAGTAGACTTTATCATACTTTTAAAAAGAATACTCGGTACAGAAATATTATACCTAAAAGGATTATGCTTAAGTGTGCTTAATTATTTACATGTTACATTTTTTTTATGTATTATAATTTCAGTTTATATAAAATGCATTTAGCTAAACTTTAGTTAAGTCTTTAAGCAAATATTTATATGCAAATTCAGAATTCGATTGTCTTTGAAATAATGGTTAAAGTGGATTGCTGAATGTACTGTAAAATTCAGCTAAAACCAGCTAATGACATATCTATTTAAATGTTTGTAATTAGTTTGTATTATTTGTAATTACACATTTGTAATTACATTGTAATGATGGTTAAAATGTAGTACATTTAAAATATATGAACTATTAAATGTAATATTAATTAACTCACTACAGTTCAAATTATAATCAAGAAGCCTACTGTACATGCTTTGTTAGTCAACACATGTGCAAATATGTGCATCAACACATCAAAATATGTGCATACTTTTCTTTAAAGCACTTACTATTTTAACTGTAAAGTATAACATTTAATTTGACATTATTACAAAGTCTACTTATGTGTGTCATGAAAGTGTCTCTCTTTAGTATACAGTAATATTACACTCCCTGCAACTACTTAAAAAAAATACTTTTAGGATTTGAAGTTGCCTACACTACACTCAATACAATTAAGCACAGCTATTTTCCACAAGGGTCTTCAATAACATCCCTTCCTAATTTTTTTTAGTGGACATATGAAGTCAGTTCTCCTCAAGTTACACTAGCAGGTTGCAGGAACCGTGTATAGAATCACATTAAATATGCATTATGCAGATGATCAAATAACAGTAAATGCAACAGTATTTGTCTGCATTTTAAACAATATATGTTTCCTAACTGCTTTATCAGTTCATCAGTTTATCTGTCTTTAAAATAAATGCCATTTGCTTTGATATTTTGTATCTAATGCAATGACATTCATGCATTTTTTAGTATGCCTTAAGTGTCCAGACACTTACTCATTGAATTATGAGCCAATAGGATGACAGCAGCTTTCCTCCATTCATATCTCAGCACATGGTCTCTGCCTCAAACAGAAAGTAAAAGTGGCAGAATAATTGGGATTTTTCTTATTCATCCGGGATTGAAGGCCTGTGTGTTCACACAGCTCTCCACACAATGCATAATGCAGCGGACAGCAGAATTATTTTCACACAATTTCAATACAATTCTTCAACAAAAACCTTCAGTTTTACTGAAACAATACAACCCCTTTCCTACAAATCACAAACGCATTATTACATTATAATTAACATGTAAGAACATGCAGAACCTGTTTGAACCAAAAAACGAATATCAAAGTACCATCTATACCATCAGTGCACATTATACAACATACTACTATTGTTGCAAACACTAACGGATAAATTAAATAGGCAACTATATGAACTCTTCTCTCTACAATAGTAAACATGGCTCTTACACCACACCTGCTTTGAGTTATTTGACTTTAAAGCTTTAGAAAAGTATATAGAACAGTTCATTATTGATTAGTGATCATTTCAGGAGTAGGCCTATTTAATCAGAAACTCGCCCTGCCTGTGATGCGGAGTTGTCCAGGAACAGGTCCGGACAGATTCCCAACAGATCCATGAGCTCCTAAGCCATCATTCCAACATTACACGCAGTGTTATTACAGTGTAACATCAAGTGACATAAGACAAACACACACACACACGTACCCGCACTCCTGTACTCCGCTGACAGTCTTCCCTGGAGAGATTAACAGCAGTGAGGACGATTTTGCTTGAACTTGTGACTCAGCTTCAGATATTTGCAGTGTCCGCTGCGGTGAGTTCACGTGTAACAACTTCTTCCTGATCAGAGCTGCCAGATACTACTGGAACCGCACGCTGCCTGTGACGCAGCGGAGCGGGACAGAAACAGCGACACCCAGCGGACGCAACACAAACAACCCGAAACCCTGCACACCATAGATTAAAAAGGGACGTGATTTAAGAAAGACTCATTTTATAAATAAATTACATTTAAAACTGATCTATTATTGTCATTTTATATTATTTATATTCATATTTTATAAATTACACATAAATGTATTTTATAAATATTAATCATATATGAATTATAAATGTATTAATTTGAATACAATTAAAATAAACCCTATTTTTTTAAATATGTATTCACAATAATTAAAGTGATTTATTATAACACATAATAATATATTCAAATCAATTTAAATCGATTATATCTGAAAATATGTACACCATCAAAATGTATTCATTTTATAATATGTGACCCTGGACCACAAAACCAGACATAAGGGTACAGTTTTTTAATTGATCATGAATAATTAAGCTTTCAATTGATGTATGGTTTGTTAGGATAGGACAATATTTGGCCGAGATACAACTATTTGAAAATCTGGAATCTGAGGGTATAAAATAAAATCCAAATATTGAGAGAATTGCCTTTAAAGTTGTCCAAATTAAGTTATTAACAATGCATATATTACTATTTAAAAAAAATAAGTTTTGATATATTTACGGTAGGAAATTTACCAAATATTTTCATGGAGCATGATCTTTACCTAGTATCCTAATGATTTCTGGCATAAAAGAAAAATCTATAATTTTGACCCATACAATGTCAGGGCTCTAGACTAACTTTTTGCACTGGTTGCACTGGTGCGCCTAACTTTTTTTCTTAGGTGCACCAGCACAAAAGTTAGGTGCACCCAAATTTTTATATAGGCAATATTGACTAGTAAACGACTTACTAACAATCTGGTCAACATAAAGTTCTTTATTTGAAGCACAATTCTACAGGAAAGGTAACTTACTGAAAGGTTGAGCTGAGATTTAAGCTTAAAACATCTCAAGATAAATGAAATAAAAAGAAAATCTAAATTAAGTGTTTTAAGGGCATCAAACTGAACATCTCATGGCTCAATGTCTTATGGACTTTCCTCCATTGCATTCACATGCCCCTCGAATGGCCATATCCTGTAGTTCGGCCTTCTTGATCTTTGGCCTTGGCTAAACCAGCTGACCACACTCTCTCTAGCATCAAAATCTTCCAGACTTGACCCTCTACACTGATTCTTATCAGATCTTCCACTGTGTCTGAATGAAGGGATGCTTAAACCCATAAAACAATCCGGCGCCCCCATCCCACCACAGACTACCAAATAATTTCACTAAACATAATGAAAAAAAAAGTATTTACAGTTTTTATAACCAATTCTTACTATGCAAAAAAGAAGTATACTTAGGCCTTTAGTGTTATGTTAGAAGCATTTTTATACTCATACCTTTTCTTGATTTAATATTTAGAATTGTTTTTAGCTTTATTTTCATTTAAATGTTTAGTTTTGAAATGTTGTTGTATGCATTTGTCATTTTTATTTCATGTCTTAATCTTCTTAAATGTGTGTATATAATATGTATAGTTTTAACTTTTAATTTTAGTTACTTTTTTCTTATTTGTAAGTCGCTTTGGATAAAAGCGTCTGCTAAATGACTAAAAGTAAAGAAAAAAATAACTGTTCTGTTCTGTCTAATCGTCTCTCTGTGCTCATACTGTATTTTAATGCAGCCAAATTCTCAATAAAACTGTTTTACTTTATATATTTGACTGTTTATGTTGTCAGTCAACGGGATGAATATGAAAGTGACTGAAACACGTCCCTTTAAGAATACATAACCAGCTCTTGTCACGGTACAGAAAGCTTGAGATCCAATTGCGAGTGAAAACAGTAGTCTTTATTTGACAACTCCAACACACAGTGGAGGTGAAGATAAGCTAGCAGTGCAGGTGCAGACTCCAAAACACAGTGGAGGTGTAGATATCATCGGCAGTGCAGGTGCAGTGAACCCGGCAGTGCAGAGTCTCCAGCTCGGGCAGAGAATACAGTCCAGTCCACACCCTACAGGGAAATACTGAAACGCGACCAGGCGAGAACAGCTTCAGGACCTGGAAGACTGACACAGAGAGTAAGAACACCACAACAGTAAAAACGATCTGACAACGCACCACAGAAACGCCAGCCAGATATAGGCAGTGCAGACGAGCTACACCTGTAACCGTTCTGATTACCTCGTCAGGTGCACGGTAACTAGGCAACGCTGACAAGCACAACGAGCGGGTCCACAACATAGACGAACACAGAATGAGCACACAGATCCATGAACCGTGACAGTACCCCTTCCCCTAAGGATGCCTCCTGGCGTTCCACGATGAACTTACCTGACGATTGTAATCATCGATAAGAGAGTGATCCAATATGTCTCTAGCAGGCACCCAACTCCTCTCCTCAGGACCGTAACCCTCCCAGTCCACCAAGTACTGGAATCCGCGTCCCCTCCGCCTAGAGTCCAGAATACGCTTGACCGAATAAACAGGTTCCCCATCTACGAGTCGCGGCGGTGGAGGAACCGGGGTTTGCGGATTAATGGGAGCATGAAAAACAGGTTTTAATTTGGAAACATGAAAGACGGAATGAATCCTCTTGTACGCTGGAGGAAGTTTGAGGCGGACCGCCACCGGACTAATGATCTTGGTGACGGTAAACGGGCCAATGAATTTGGGAGCAAGCTTGTTACAAACGGTACGGAGAGGAATGTTCTTAGATGAAAGCCACACTTCTTGACCGACGACATAGACGGGAGGCCTTGACCAGTGGCGATCAGCCTTGGCCTTGGTGCGTGCCCCCACCTGGAGGAGGGTCTGTCTGGCCCTGTTCCAGGTGCGTCGACACCTCTGGACAAATGCGTGGGCAGAGGGGACCGCGACTTCGGATTCCAGACTGGAAAAAATTGGTGGCTGGTACCCTAAGCTACCCTCAAACGGAGACAGGCCCGTACCAGATACTGGTAATGAGTTATGTGCGTACTCCACCCATGAGAGCTGCTGGCTCCAAGAGGACGGATTCTGAGAGGCCACACATCGCAACATACATTCTAAGTCCTGGTTGGCTCTCTCTGTCTGACCATTACTCTGGGGATGATACCCAGAAGAAAGACTAACAGTCGCCCCTAGCAAACGGCAAAACTCACTCCAAAATTTAGAGACAAACTGAGGCCCCCTGTCAGAGACCACGTCTGTCGGGAGACCATGAATGCGAAAAACGTGGTCAATGACAGCAACCGCTGTCTCTCTGGTGGACGGTAATTTAGGCAGAGGGATGAAATGGGCAGCCTTCGAGAACCGGTCCACCACGGTCAAAACCACCGTGTTCCCACTTGAGGCTGGGAGACCTGTGACGAAATCTAGCGAAATGTGGGACCAGGGTCTCGACGGAACCGACAGCGGCTGAAGGAGTCCAGCAGAGGGTCGATTAGAAGTCTTAGAAACGGCACAAACAGAACAAGCCAAGACAAAACATCGTATGTCGCGAGCCATAGACGGCCACCAGAACCATTGTTTAATAAGAAACATGGTACGACTCACCCCAGGATGACAAGCCACCTTGGAACAATGACTCCATCGAATGACATCGGACCGTAAAGTCTCCGGCACAAACAAACGACCCGGTGGGCATCCGGACGGAGGCGTTACCCCTTGTGAGGCCGTGCGGACCTTCGACTCAATCTCCCAAGTGACCGCAGAAACAAAAATTTTCTGTGGCACAATGGGCTCGGAAAAAGACGGGCGATCAGAATGGTCGAAAATACGGGACAGTGCATCGGGCTTGATGTTCTTGGAACCCGGCCGATAAGAAATAGAAAAATCGAAACGACCGAAAAATAAAGCCCACAGGGCCTGCCTAGAGTTCAATCTTTTGGCGGACTTGATGTACTCAAGATTTTTATGATCGGTCCAGACGATAAAAGGAACCCCCGAACCTTCTAACCAATGACGCCACTCCTCCAAGGCAAGCTTGACTGCCAGCAGTTCTCTATTACCAATATCATAGTTGCGTTCAGCGGGAGACAAACGGTGGGAAACATACGCGCACGGGTGCACTTTGTCATCCGAGGAAGAACGCTGGGATAGGACGGCACCAACCCCCACCTCTGACGCGTCAACCTCCACCACAAACTGCCGGGAAGGATCAGGGGCGATGAGTATGGGAGCTGAAACAAAGCAGCCTTTCAGTTTGGTAAACGCAGCCTCCGCTGCGCTGGACCACCTGAACGGAGTCTTGATGGAGGTTAAGGCGGTCAAAGGGGCGGCTAGCTGGCTGAAACTGCGAATAAAACGCCGGTAAAAATTGGCAAAGCTCAGAAACCTCTGCAGGGCCTTGCGGGAATCTGGAGTTGGCCAATCAACCACAGCCTGAACCCTGTCCGGATCCATGCGCATCCCCTCGACTGACACAATGTAACCCAAAAAGGGGACAGACTGTGCATGGAAAATGCATTTCTCCGCCTTGACATAAAGCCCATTCTCTAACAGCCTCTGAAGCACTCGCCTGACGTGCTGAACATGTTCCTGGAGAGAGTGAGAAAATACCCAATACGAAGAAAATACGATGTGCCCAGCAGCTCCGCAATACAGGCAAAGACCCTCGTTACGCCGCCTCCGCTTCTCCTCCAGGGAAAGGCGGGATCTGCCCATCTGCATGGGTTCTGGTTCGGCGAACCCGACATCTACGTCACGGTAGGGGATAGGCAGGTGGTCCAGCCTATTGACCGCCGAAGCTCGGCGTGCTCGCTGACCTCTCTGCTGTAACCTGGCATCCACCCGAATAGCCAGACTGACTAAACCATCCAGCGACGTGGGTAACTCCAGTGCGTAGATCTCGTCCTTGACATAATCAGCAAGTCCATGAAAAAACATATCCCACTGCGCTTCCGAATTCCACCGGCACTCTGCCGCCAAAGTGCGGAATTCAATGGAGAAATCAGTGACGCTCCGATCTCCCTGCCGTAACTCCGCCAGAAGACGAGCCGCCTCTCTGCCCGAAGCCGCCCGATCAAACACCTTTCTGATCTCCTCCGAAAATGACTGAAACGAAGTGCAGCAGGGAAGTTTCTGCTCCCAAACGGTAGTTCCCCAGAGAGCTGCCCGTCCAGAGAGTAGTGATGACGAATGCTATCTTCGATTCCTCGGTAGGAAACGACGATGGTTGGAGGGAGATGTAGAGTGAACATTTGGCAAGAAAGGAGCGGCATTGCTGGGGCTCACCAGAATAAAAGGCTGGAGGTGGAAGGCGGGGTTCGATGACACGACCCGCCTGATCTGGGATAGTGGGCGCAGGTGGATTAGACGCAGTGGGTCGCTGTTCAGGCTCGGCCTGGAGACGCTGTAACTGGGTGGTCAGCTCCGAAACCTGAGAGACCAGGGCTTGGATAGCGCGATTAGAGGCTGCCCTCTGTTCATCCTGGTGATCCATGCGTGAGTTACTGCGAGATAAAAAGTCTCTTAATTCTGATGCACTCGCTGGATCCATCTTAGTCAGATCGTTCTGTCACGGTACAGAAAGCTCGAGATCCAATTGCGAGTGAAAACAGTAGTCTTTATTTGACAACTCCAACACACAGTGGAGGTGAAGATAAGCTAGCAGTGCAGGTGCAGACTCCAAAACACAGTGGAGGTGTAGATATCATCGGCAGTGCAGGTGCAGTGAACCCGGCAGTGCAGAGTCTCCAGCTCGGGCAGAGAATACAGTCCAGTCCACACCCTACAGGGAAATACTGAAACGCGACCAGGCGAGAACAGCTTCAGGACCTGGAAGACTGACACAGAGAGTAAGAACACCACAACAGTGAAAACGATCTGACAACGCACCACAGAAACGCCAGCCAGATATAGGCAGTGCAGACGAGCTACACCTGTAACCGTTCTGATTACCTCGTCAGGTGCACGGTAACTAGGCAACGCTGACAAGCACAACGTGCGGGTCCACAACATAGACGAACACAGAATGAGCACACAGATCCATGAACCGTGACAGCTCTCCCTTCCAAGAAGCTAGTCTGCACAAAAATACTAATTTTATTGAGCCGTTGTCTGATAAAATTAAATAATACACAACATAAGACAAGACAAAGACAATTCCTGTGCTGTGAATTCTTCTATATTTGCATGTACATTTAGAGAAGCAATAATATCTGTTTTTACTGAACGGGCTCCTCTCAGACGCTCGCTGAACAGAGCAGATGCAGAGAAAGCGCGCTGATCTCGCGCCGTTGCGGCGATCACAGAGACACTATGAGAGACTCGATTTGTCACTAGTTGCTTTTTTGGGAAAACAAAAAGTTGCTATGGGGGTCTACAAAGGCGCTAAATCTCGCTAAGTTGGCAACACTGCACGCATCTCTACTACTCACCTCTTTCTCTCTGTCTGACTGCAGCAGCACACGTGACACATTTGTAAACGCGCACACACACATACAGGAATATCTGGACCACGGCCAATCAGAGGGGGGGCCCGCCCTTCACTATCTCTGATTGGTTTAGACCACGATATAAGCCTAACGGGAGTGTCTTTTGTTGAACCACATAGAGTTTCTGAGTCGCGGATACTTTTTTTTCTTTTCTCGAATGGCTGGACGCACCAGTGCGACCTGGGATTTTTGTTAGTCGCACCCGTGAGAAATTAGGTCGCACTCTAGAGCCCTGAATGTATTGTTGGCTATTGCTACAAATAAACCTGCGCTATTTATGACTGGTTTTGTGCTCCAGGGTCACATTTAATTATATAATATAATATATATTCTGAGCATGGCATAACGTTTTTGAGACCTGCTTACTAAAGAAAATGTGTTCTTATGCTGTAAACTAAACAAAACCAACTGAGACAAATTGAAAAGGACAATAAATAATTATGAATGGAAAACAATGACATTGACATGTCTGTAACGTGTCATCTTATGACAGTTTTATTTACACAATACACACAGAGGTATAAAGTTTGCAGACAAGCCAAAAATAGCCTTTTGAAATGTGCTCATAATTTCTCATTTCACCATTAAGTTTTTTTTTTCATGCGTAAGATGATATAAATATTTTGATGAAATTTACATCCAGTCCAAAACTTCCATAAATCCTAAAAAAATGTAGAAATGAAATCCGAAATGCTTTGAGATGATTGATAAACACTATCATTCAAAAGTTTGGAGTTGGTAATATATTTTTCTTTATGTTTTTGAAAGAAGTTTCTTATGCTTACAAAGGTTGCATTTATTTATTTATTCATCCACCAGATCCTTCTATTATTCTAATAAATTAATAAATTGTATATATATATATATATATATATATATTTGTGTGTGGGTGTGTTTTAGTTTTTTGTGGAGACTGTGATATAGTTTTATAATTATTTGATGAATATAAAGTTCAAAAGAACAGCATTTATTTGAAATCTTTTATGATATTATAAATGTATTTACTGTCACTTTTCATCAATTTAATGCATCCTTGTTGAGTATTAATTTATTTCAAAAAATTTAAAATAAATCTTACTAACCCCATTTTTTTAAGCTGTATTTTTAAGGTCAGCAAACTCAATAAACTCACAATGTCCTTCAAATGATAATATAAAAGAGTCTCCAAAAGCTCCCACAGGATCCCTCATGATTTCAAACTCAAAAACACCATGTAAAGTGTCCCAACTGCTACAAACACAATCTGAAATCAAGGGGAACATCTGATCGGTGCATGGCAGAATATAAGAAAGGTCACAAACAGAACTCTGAACATCCACACTGAAATGAAGCCACGCTTTCACACAACCAGCCAAAGAAAGGGAAAGCCCTTGTGTGTGCATGCGCTGCAGCAGAGGAAGGCTTCTGTTCATATACAGCTAGCTTATTGACTGGCAGAGGTAAAGCAGCACTGACGGGAGCGGATCAGGTCCGGCGTGGCTCCAGTCTGTGGGACAGCTGTGACAGTGTGCGCTGGTTTTCAATCACGCTAATGTGACGCACGTAGCTCCGCACATCCTGATGGCTTTTACCAGACACCTGCGGTGCTTCTTGATCTGCAGTGATGAGAGAGAGAAATGCTGAATCCGATGAACTCAAACATGAGTTTGATGTGAAGTTTATGTTAGTGTCTTACTGAATGGCTGACTCCGACAGTATCTCATGATTCTGACAGTGTTTGCAATCATTCTCTGGAAAACACACAAGAAATATCAAACACGCCCCATTTAAAACTGTCTCAGAGATGGTGAAATGGGTCCCTTGCAAACTCACCATTTTCTCAAAGTTCACCAATCTGTCAGTAAACGTTTTGTTACCCTCATGGGTGAAAGTCATGTCTGAAAGTGCAGAAATGGACGTTAGACATTCAAGCCATGCTCAAATCGGCATATTTTTGTGTCATGAAACAGTTCTTCACAACATTTTGTGGTTTCCATTAAATGAGAATTTGACTCTTGACTTCATCATATTATTGCAGTTACTGTAACTTGTTATTAGTTCCTCATTGCTTTGATTGTGCACATACTGCATTAATTATGTGTGAATAAATATCCAAATGTACAGAATAGTAAAAGTATGGAGAGTTGTATTTAACTTATTGTGGATAATTTTGTTGCATACTTAATATAGCATTTTAATAACATAATTTATAAGATGAATCATTATTATTGTCTTAAATTAATATATACATTAAATAAATGCAATATTTATTATTTATAATATATCAGAATATTATTTATCCATATTTGAATAATTATTACAATTAACCTCACAAAAACATTGTTACATTTACATTTATATTTTTACAATATTAAAAACATATATGTATAATTTCTAGTATTATTTGAAAATAAATTTACATTTTGATCATAAGTGAAATGTAACCATTAATTAATAAAACATGTTTTTATTAATTAATTAATTTATGAATTAAAATTTGGAAAATGCTGCTAATAGATGTGTTACAATTAATAAATGTAACTTTTTATCAATAAATAAGTGCATAGGTACCATTGAATATAAAAAAAATGCTAGAATGATATTAATAAAGAACGTTTGGGTATGTCACATGTTGTTTTAATTAATTACACATTTTTGTAGACAAATATATATTTATTTTGATCTGTATGAATTTCTTCGTGAAACTTATAAATTAAAATATACAGTACCAGAGCAGTTCCTCTACATTCATCTGTAATATTTTGCAGTTTTTCTGACTTTATTATTATTAAAAAAACATGGAAAATGCTACTAATAAAGCAGCATTTGGTCAGTGTGTGTGTGAGTCCAGAGTAGCGCTCACCTTTAATTAATAAAGGCATGAAGGGAATGACAGGTGGTTCTAACTTGGCCACTGTAAGTCGATACGCTCTGTGATTTCTGGAGGGATCCTGCAGTGAGAAAGACAACAGATCTCTGAAATACTCTTTAAGTAACTTTTATATTAGGTGACATGTTTAGGTCATTAGCAGTTGAACTACCATGCTGAACTCACCATCAGGTTTTCAAACTCTCCATAAAACTTCTTGAACTTGCTGGGCAGTTTCTGTGAGGAAGCATATCAGAGAATGAGTGTTAAACATGGAACTAAGCAGTCAGTCATGGCAGTGTCTGTCTGTATTATATACATATGTGTGTGTGTGTGTGTGTGTGTGTGTGTGTGTGTGTGTGTGTGTGTGTGTGTGTGTGTGTGTGTGTGTGTGTGTGTAGTGAATACTCACCTCCCATGTCTGACTGAGTCGACAGACCGCAGGGTTTCCCAGGCCCATGATAATGGCAAAGAATGAGTTCAAATTCTTAAACTCTTTACAGCTTAAAAAAGAGCAAACACACACATAATTTAGAGAAGAGAGCAGTCTAGACAGCATAGACTGTGACACACAACTACACCATTAATGAAAGTGAGACACCTGAGTATATTGCTTTATAACACACTTAAGTACACTTTGAAAAAAATACATTTTGTAATAATGTTCAATTAAAAGATTTATTTTAAATCTTTATGTTTTAATAATCTTTTGTCATTTATTACAGTAGTATGCTTATTTTGACGTGTTGACTAACATAATAAAGCACATATGGAGTACTTGATTATAATTTGTAGTTTATTATTCAATATTACATTTAAAGCTAATATATTTTAAATGTACTAAATAGTAACTTGCAAATAAATTTAAATATATACTGAACAAAATTATAAACGCAACACTTTAGTTTTTGCCCCAATTTTTCATGAGCTGAACTCAAAGATCTAAGACATTTTCTATGTACACAAAAGGTCTATTTCTCTTTGTTCACAAATCTGTCTAAATCTGTGTTAGTGAGCACTTCTCCTTTGCCAAGATAATCCATCCACCTCACAGGTGTGACATATCATTGCACAGGTGTGCTTTAGGCTGGCCACAATAAAAGGCCACTCTAAAATGTGTAGTTTTATCACACAGCACCCGGACAGCTGCTACAACAATCGGTTTGCACAACCAAAGAATTTCAGCACAAACTGTCAGAAACCGTCTCAGGGAAGCTCATATTCATGCTCGTCATCCTCATCGGGGTCTCGACCTGACTGCAGTTCGTCATCGTATCCGACTTGAGTGGGCAAATGCTCACATTCGATGGTGTCTGGCACTTTGGAGAGGCGTTCTCTTTGCGGATGAATCCCGGTTTTCACTGTACAGGGCAGATGGCAGACAGCGTGTATGGCGTCGTGTGGGTGAGCGGTTTGCTGATGTCAACGTTGTGGATCGAGTGGCCCGTGGTGGCGGTGGGGTTATGGTATGCGCAGGCATATGTTATGGACAACGAACACAGGTGCATTTTATTGATGGCATTTTGAATGCACAGAGATACCGTGATGAGATCCTGAGGCCCATTGTTGTGCCATTCATCCACGACCATCGCCTCATGTTGCAGCATGATAATGCACGGCCCCATGTTGTAAGGATCTGTACACAATTCCTGTAAGTTGAAAAAATACAAGTTCTTGTATGGCCAGCATATTCACCAGACATGTCACCCATTGAGCATATTTGTGATGCTCTGGATTGGCGTATATGACAGCGTTTTCCAGTTCCTGCCAATATACAGCAACTTCGCACAGCCATTGAAGAGGAGTGGACCAACATTCCACAGGCCACAATCAACAACCTAGTCAACTCTATGCGAAGGAGATGTGCTGCACTGCGTGAGATAAATGGTGGTCACACCGGATACTGACTGGTTTTCGGACCCCCCGGACCCCCCCCCCAATACAGTAAAACTGCACATTTTAGAGTGGCCTTTTATTGTGGCCAGCCTAAGGCACACCTGTGTAATAATCATGCTGTCTAATCAGCATCTTGATATGCCACACCTGTGAGGTGGATGGATTATCTCGGCAAAGGAGAAGTGTTCACTGACACAGATTTAGCCAGATTTGTGAACAATATTTGAGAGAAATAGGCCTTTTGTGTACATTTTAAACAAATAATACATTTTGGTAACACTTTATTTTATAATGTGTCCTTGTTACACGTTACATGTACTTACTATTATAATAACAATTAATTATGCATAATTACATTAAATTAACCCTAACCATATAGTAAGTACATGTAGTTAATTCATATTACTCAGTACTTAAATGTATAATTACACTGTAACGAGAACACCTTAAAATAAAGTGTACCTTTAAGTGTTATCCAACTAAGCATCCAAAAACATTACATTCAGTTTGCACTCTATAATAAGCACAAGTATGCTAAAGTGTCAATTTTTTTCCCTAGGGACAAGATGTGTATATATATATATATATATATATATATATATATATATATCATTAAAACTCTTTTATTACTCACGTTTATCATTAACACTCATTACACACATACATGTCATTTGTTTATGAGTGAAGTGACTCACTGCGCTGCGATCTTGATGAACTTCTTGAGCAGTTGGACGCGTTTGCTGAGCGTGGGACACAAACAAACCTCTGTGACCACCCACAGCTGAACCTCATTAAAGCGCTGCAGGAACAAATCCAGATTAGCCGTGGTCTTCTTGAAATGTTGACGGCCAAACGTGTGGTAGATCAGCTCATGCTAAAACACAAATACACAGACAATTACTAGAACTCTACTGGAAATGGTGATTCATGCAATGCAAATGCAATATAAATGTACACTCATGATAATAAAGATTATTTTATGACTCTTGAGAACAAGAAGACGACTTCAGCATATTTTTAAAAGAGCACTAATTACAGAAATGATCAACTTTAAAAGAATGTACTCAACAGTGATCTGAATGCAACATTTTTTGACCATTAAAATTGAGTGAAACTAAAATGAAAATGTAGCATATGTATAGATAATGAATTGCAATTTAACGAAAACATATTTTAGTTTAATAAATATTAAATGCAATTAGCTGAAATTTGGCCTCACTAAAGTAGGACTTTTTAAATATGTAAATTCATAATTACTTCTATTGTCTTTAAAATATGGTTAAAGTACTGCTGAATGCACTGCCGAACATTTTTGGTAAGCTAAAATCTACTACATTATAATTTTTATTGAAGCTTGTATGTAATGTATTTAACATTTACATTTGTAATTGCACATTTGCAATTATGAAGTTGTAATTTAGTACATTAATTACTTTAAATGTATTATTGACAACACACTCCAGTTAAAGTTAAAAACATAATGATTAAAAATGTATTTAAATGTCAAACTTTTAATGAGATTATTATAAAGTGCACTTTGCATATTTTATTACAAATTGTACTTACTGTAAGTGTGTTAAAAAACTATCTTGAAAGTGTACTCTTCTTAAAGTAATTTTATTTTATTAATATTGTATGATCTGCAAGTAAAGTTTTTAAAGATTTGATTTAGATATTTAAGAGCACATTCAATAAAATTACCGGTGTGCACACTTATTTTTCATAAGGGCATATATGTGCACTGGTCAATGTTTATATATATATAAAAAAAGTATATTTTGTTCAGTATATAAAGAGATTATGTATTTTCAGACTTAAATTAAACTGCTTTATTCATTTGGATTACTTTTACATGTTTTCATGAAAATTTGCATGAAATTTTTTTCATGCATTTCGGTTGCATGAACTTTTAATAGAGTGACAGAATCTTCTTAGGTTTCATTCAAATGTAATGCCACGTCGGCAGGAAGTCAACTTTCACTACAGATCACCAGGTGCCAGCTGAAGAAGCGGCGCCTCTATAAAGCCCCTCCCCCTATAAAGCCCCTCCTCCCCCATAAAGTATTTTAACCTTATATTGCCATAAAAGAAAACGTTACCTCGCTCAGAAGTTGAGAGATTAGTAATCTCGTTTTATTGTTATTGTGGCCACGAGGCAAGAGAAACGAAATTGATTAATATTGATGTTAATGGTCGCTGGACGAGTCGTTAACATGGCATAATCATAAGTTAAAGATTAATATTACTTTAATCAAAGCAATATTGAATCTTTAATAAATAATTCCCGGAGCTGGAACAATAGCTTTGTTTAATTATGCTACATATGGTGGAGAATGCGGGCATAAAGATTAACTTTAAAACTCAATAAAACATCCATCAGAGACAATAAGGGTATTTCTCACATTTTTATCCGGAAAAATTGGCGTAAATACAGAGAAACAAGCGTTATTTGTGATATTGCATTCTTGTTTGTAAAACACAGTGCGTTTTGAATGAAAGAGAGTGTAACTGTTAACTCGAGTTTGTTGAGAAGAAATGAAACTGCAGTAAATAATTAATATTCGTGATTAAGACACGAGAAGTCGCTTTAACAGCGCACGAGAGTTAAGACGAGCGTGTTCCTCGTTGCTCTCCGTTTAAGGCCTTTGTGGTAAAGATTTGTCTGTGCGTGTTCCACTGCAAACTCAACCACGTTATTCTCCCAGTTCTTTAACATTAACGTAGCTAATTAATGATTTTTGACCACGTTGATTCACCGCGCGAGTGAAATCAAACGCGCGGCGCTCAGACAAAGGAGCAGCCCACGCGGTTTGAGAGGGAGAAATTTGCGATCGATTGAATTGTTTCATATGTGTGCTGTTGTCTAAACAGACAAAGATCAGCATAAGGTCCGCCGAGGCCTTGATTATTTATAATTAATCCGTAGATTAATTTATCTCGCCCTAACCAAGTGAGATTTTTATGTTCTATAAAAGATAAATAGCCTGAATAGTGCTTGTTGATTTTGAAGTGCGAAGCACACTTGCAGCTCTGGGTATGTACTGAAACAGAAAGTACCCCCTGGTGGACGTCACCATAGCGACGAGCTCAAACCAGGAAGTCTTCGGAAACCCCCTTCCGGGCATTTGCTAGTGGAGACTTAGTCGCAGCGCCACCTTGAGTTAGTGTAAACGAATAGCATTAGCGCTAAGCTAACTGAATGCTATTAGCATTTACGGCTAGCGATTAGCACATAGCATTTAGAGAGTTTGAATATGAGTGAATGCAGGGTGTATGAAAATGTGACTCATTTTTACTCCTTTCGTTCTCTCTCTCTATTTATCTCCCCATTTTAAAAGACTAACAAATGTTAATAAACTGGCTGTGCTAAAGTTATAACTAATCATCAGTGTCTAACAATCTCACAGGTGGTTTTAATAAACATTTGATTAAAGTCTTTTACCTTTAGTAGGTATCAGTTTAATAGCTGATAGTTTTATTAGAAGATAATTCGGTATTACCTCATTACCTTGATAATATGGTGATTCATTCAATTATAACTGCTTTCCTGATTTTAAAACACATCAGTGGATAAGTTGCTATTGTTAGGAATTTTTAATTGTTCATAGAATGTCATAATTAATTACAAATTTTAAATAAATTTAATTCCATAAAATAATTTCAGTTCCTTCCAAGTAGCAACAGTAGCCATTGATTAATCATAAGCGCTCTTATAATTTGACAACCACAGTAAAACCTTAATTATTATCAAGAGGGCTAGCAGTGCAAAGGTTGTGGGTTCGATTCCCAGGGAACACATATACTGACAAAAAAAAGAAAATGCATAACCTGAATCGCTTTGTCGCTTAAGCGTAAGTCGCTTTGGATAAAAGCGTCTGTTAAATGCATAAATGTAAATGTAAATTACTAGGGTGATACAGATTAATTTGGTTTGATGTTAATGACACAACGAGGAATGAGTAACTTAAAAAAATTATTTAATTATTATTATAGGAATCCAAAACTAGTGATTTGGAAGCTGTAATTTAATTTCATAATTAATTATGAATTTGAAAATTCTAATTACATTTATTAATTAATTACACTTCCTGTTTACATATTGCAACAATATTGGGTTATCAACTCAACTGGTAATTCTAATCCTAATCGATCCTATCAATTTTAATGATAACATCATTACATTTTAATTAGAAACCACAAATTCTAATCTTAATTCTAATTTCAACCTGTAGGCCATACTTCATTTCCTCAGGTGCAGGGCTCTAGAGTGCGAACAATTTGGTCGCACGTGCGACCTAATTTCTCAAGGGTGCGACTAAAAAAAATCTGAGGGCGCACCTGTGCGACCAGCCGAGTCTCCCGTGCTTCAACAACAGACACACATTAGGCTCATATCGTGGTCTAAACCAATCAGAGATAGTGAAGGGCGGACCCCAAACTTTTGTCTATGATGCATTTTTGCTATTCCCAAATCAGAAGCGAGATCGCGCTCATGTGGAGGAGTTTCAGCACGTGCAACATGAAAGCCCTGTTTATGATAGAAGAGAGAACTAACCATTAAAACATGCTTACACTTTAGGCCTGTGGCTGTTATATTAAACTAAGTTTATTTAATGGGTTTTTATTTTATTTTGGCTTCTAAGTATTATAGCCGCGTTTCTTCTAGCACAACTTCCTTCTCTTCACAGCGGCGCGCATTCGTTCCTCCCTGACCAAAACTTAACGTCAGAATCAGATCAATCGTCTGTCGATTGTTGTAAAATGCTGTCTTTACAGTTACTAAATTGCTGGACATGTTTGATAATAAAACGTTGAAAGTACAATTCGCACGAGAGACGCTGTTCCCCAGGCTAAAGTGTGTGCGCGTGTGTGTGTGTGTGCCTGCGCGGCATACTCTAAAACTGACAAGCAAATTACACTTTGAGCTTCAGACGCGTCCAAACGATCAAATACACACAAAGCATGTAAAAACGGCCGGCTTGGAGAGTATTCACTTAAACACAGTTTATGTCTTAAAGTGAACGAGAACAGTTGGAGAAAATTGTGTGTCAATATATTGTTTTAGTGGCAGACTGGTGCTTCATTAATGTTAATCAAAGAACAAAATGCAAAGAGAAAATCACTCTTAATCACAGCTCTTAATCTGAATAAAGTTATAGCTTTAAGCATTAATCTATCAATACATATAGTGAAAACTATGCAGTGTTCATTTACATTTGATCAAATTCAGATTTCTTTTGTAGCTATTACTTACCTGAACATTAATGTTAGTAGACATTCATGGAAAAATTAAATCACTGTTTTTTTTTCATTCAATTTGTACATTTGTTTTATGATATGACAAATGGTATATTTGTCAGTTTGTTTAACTTTGTTTCTTTGTTCATGTTCTTACTGTATCTTATGTATATAAAACACTAAAAATGCCTGCACACTGGTGCATTTACAAATTGATGTTTTATATTTATTTAATTAAATATTTATTTAACATTTCAGAATATAAAGAAGGTTTGAGAAGCACTGCACTAGAGCATCCCTTCAGTCAGACACAGTGGAAGATCTGATAAGAATCAGTGTAGAGGGACAAGTCTGGAAGATTTTGATGCTAGAGAGAGTGTGTCCAGTTGGTTTAGCCAAGGCCAAAGATTAAGAAGGCTAAACTACAGGAGTTGGCCATCCGAGGGGCATGTGACTGCAGTGGAGGATAGTCCATAAGACATTGAGCCATGAGATGTTCAGTTTGACGCCCTTAAAACACTTCATTTAGATTTTATTTTTATTTCATTTATCTTGAGATGTTTTAACTTTAAGCACCAACACTTTTTCAGTAAGTTACCTTTCTTGCAGAATTGTGCTTCAAATAAAGAACTTTATGTTGACCAGATTGTTAGTTAATCATTTACTAGTCAATATTGCCTATTTGAAAATTTGGGTGCACCTAACTTTTGTGCTGGCACACCAGTGCAACTAGTGCAAAAAGTTAGTCTAGAGCCCTGAGGTGATCTGATTAACTCAGCTAAAATGTAATAAAGTCCTCTTTACTTAGGCCTGAGAGTATATAGTGCTCCCCCTAGTGTTGGATTGGTGAAGTGACAGTGACACCACATAAACAATGTCATTTCTCACCAAACTTAGGGTATAAGGACATTAACCTTCTAATTAGAAAACCCCAAAAAGGAAATTAAGGATCCTAAAAACTTAGGTCAGTTTGTTTTATCCTGTAAAACAGCAAAACCAATCCCCTAAGTGTATCGACTAAACAGCGCCACCACGCTGCCACCCTTATTATTAGTTTTAAACCTTGGGAGCAAACTCTCACTAATCCTCACTTCTCTTATCTTTCCTCCCCGTTACTAACTTCTAATTTGACTTGTTTGCTTAAGACTTTGCCAGTGGGAAGATCACGAATAGAGAGAAATGTCACAATTGAACAGATGTTTATGAAACTTGAGAAGTACGTTCAAAACTGTTTGCTATTTACCTTCCTCTATTGTAAAATCCCACCCATCCAAGTTAAAGTAGGTGCTATGAGAAGATAGGCATCGGCAAAATGTTTTTTAAACACGCACGAGAGACACGGTAACCAGCGTTGTGGTGTAAATTTAGCCATTAAGGAACAGCACTGTCAGTTGTTATGGTTTTCCTCCGTCCAGGAAAAAATTTCAGATAGCAATCACAGTCCTATCACAAAAGGGAAAATTCACCTACAATCCTCTGACTAGAAGCATCCTTCTAAATCAGACTTAATAAAAGTGACAAGAGGAAAATCTGCTATTAAAAGAGAGATTTGGTTATTGCTATTGTCCTTGTGTACTCATTCTGTTAGTGTACTTTTCTTTCTCTGTTTCCCAGCTGTGCTGCCTTTATGTGTGCTCAATAACTTCTACGCAGAAGCTACAAATTACAAGCACCCCACCAGAGGATCACAGACGCAGAGACTACACTTTGCACATTTACAGCCACATTTACACGAGAACATGTCGGTCACTGGGAAGATCTGGAAACATGGCTAAGTGTTCTGACGGTCAGCCTCCTCCCTAAAGCTGCTGAAACACTCCAACATCAGACACAGGACCAGCTAGATGACAACATAACAAGCCTTATGAGACAAGACCCAAGTCAAAGCTACAGTCACAAAGAACTAGCCAAGATCACCGGCTCCTTAAGCCACACACTCATCTCCACCCTCAAACTAAGCGACAAGCTCGCTGCACAACGCCAGCAGGAGCTGACAAGCGCACAACGACGCATAGAGCAGCTGGAACGTGAAGCTCAGGAACGACAGGAAGGGACCGATGAGGAGGAACAAGGTGCTGAGGAGGAGATTTTTAAAAAGACCTTGACAAGCTCCCCAGAAACATTGGCAAATTCAACCTGTAAGGCCCGGCTCGATCGACCCAATGACGGCAGTCGTTCAGCGGGTGAAGGCCTTTGCGTATTACAGTCTTTCCTTTTCACGACACAACAAGATTAAATGGAACACTTTTTCTTATATATTTTATCTCGTTATTTCATCTGACTCCATAAATGAAAAGGTTTTAATGATATCTGTGCATCATTAAAATATGAACGAATGATTGATTATTCTTTTCAGCTCTTTTTAATACTTTATCCGCTCAGATGTAGGGAAACTATATCGCTTAGAGGCCCTGTTTTTCACAGGTCTCACGGACACAATCTCGTCAGGCCCGGTCATCAATCAGAGGTAAATTATGGTTATGTATCTAAGATTTGCCGTTAATTCACACGTACACAATCAGATACATCGAATAACCCCCTTGGAGCCCCCTCAGAACTTTAGTTCAATCGTTTACTTCAGTAAAGGTTTCTTGGCCACTATTAGATATGTTAGCAGATCAATGTACCACACTTGTAATAGCTTTGGATTGGTCAAATACTTGTTTAAAGTAACATTAAATCAAAAGTCAGAGGTATAGGCGTACCCGAGTTTAGTCTGACCAGATGGCATTCGCCGTCCCTAAACGGAATTATTACCCGCCTCTGCATCCAAGTAGACTTGAAATGATGCCGGATATTAGCCGTCGCTAAAACTGACGCAGGCTTGCGGAAATATACGAATCCACTAATCTAATAGGGAGAAAGCAATCTTTAGAGGTAGTCAGAATAGAATCAAACGTTACAATTTATTGACCAGGTAATCGAAGCAATAATTCAAAACTCCAATGTTACAAGAATAGAATCATCAGTTAACCATAACATAACAATACTTCAGGAATTGAAGAATTTGTAGAAATTGCTACCTGGCAATGAGAATTACACACAGCGATTGTGTGGGCAGTCAACCTACCGACGCCTAGAACTTTGTGTCACGTTTCCTTATAAACTCAGATAATTCAATAAGCCCACCAAATGGTGGTATTATAGTTAGACTTTAGAATTTGCAACCAAATGGCTTTTTGGTATCCTGTGGCAGAGAATACTTATTTACATACAGGAGGTGGTTTGAATAGAAGATCAGGGGGAGGGCACACCTTTAAGTTGTAGAACTTCTCATACTTTAGAACTTCTTTTAGCTTTTCATTATGATTGGGAGAATGAGACCATTTTACCAGGCGCACTGAGACATTTCAAATGATATCAAACATGTATAGTTACTTTTTTGTACATACATTACATTGCATGAGTTCTAGGTGAGGAGGAGAGGGGGGAAGATGATGAGACCGTAAGTACAGGGTGTGAATTACCCTGTGTGTTGCGTCTCGGATGCTGCTGTTACATATGCAAGAGATAGTTTTTGTTGATTCTCAGGAGGGCCTTTTGTCCTCTCGCGGGGGAGGGGGGGGGGGCAGACATACTGGCACCAGGCTTACAAACCCCAGCCTGCCAAACAACCAAAATGTCTAAGCTTATCTGCAAGATATTGATTTCCATCTGGAAATGCGACCTAACGTTACGGACAAAGATAAACTCTACTTACTCCGAACAACATCCAGTCCCGAAGTGCGCAGCTTCCTTGACCGGCAGCCTGTTAACACAAAGACTGATTATCAACGGCTTCAAAAGGCCCTCATTAAAGAGTTCGCCGACCCGGAGTCCTATCAAGGCTTAGTGGCTGCCCTGGAGACGAGACAAGGATGTCACGAAAAGCCTACTGCAAACAAAAGATGACCTCAGAAAAGAGCGCAAAAACCCCAGCAGTTCTTGATTTCAACACTCAATAACACGAACTGGCTCTAGAGGGCACCCAACGCCAAGACAATGCTAAGCCGCCACACAGAGAGTGGAATGCAACCCCGTCCAACAGAGAACGAGACTCACACGCTGGCACCCGACCTAAACAGAGGGATGGCTGCTGGGATGGACCGCATGGACGTCAACGCTCACCTGGACGACACTGGGATAAGTCATGGAACCAAGCAAGGCCTCATGAGAGTCAAGTCAAGTCAAGTCAAGTCACCTTTATTTATATAGCGCTTTTAACAATACAAATTGTAACAAAGTACTGCACAATATCAAAATAGACAAATTGTGTCAATAATGTAAAATGACAGGATTTAACACTCAATTATCAGCTGAATGCATTTCATTATTGAATTTAGTAATGGCATTGTCCAGCTTAGTTCAGTTTAAATAATATCTGTGCAATCAAGTCGATGATTGTGCTGGAAATGAAGTGTCCCCAACTAAGCAAGCCAGAGGCGACAGCGGCAAGGAATGAAAACTCCATCGGTGACAGAATGGAGAAAAAACCTTGGGAGAAACCAGGCTCAGTCGGGGGGCCAGTTCCCCTCCGGCCAGACGAATCAGTAGTTTGTTCCAACTGCAGCAAAGTCAGAGTGTAAGTGGTCCACTGGTTCCAGGGGTCTTTCCCCGATGGATGTCTAGGTGACGAGGTCCTCACTGGAGATCTGTCTCTGGGGCTCATCTATGTGTCCTAGACTCCGCTGATGGTCAGGGCTGTAGAGGTTGTCTCCAGGTGCTGATCCTCCATTTATGGCAGACTTTGGTTAAGTCAGTATAATCGCTGATGGTGGGCTTCCTCTGAGGTCCTCCGAGGGGTTGTCATCATCTCTTCTCAGGTGTTCGGTCATCTCAGATCGTTTCAGGGTTGGATCCAGACTGAGTCAATGGGAGAGATCGTGGAACCAGCCAAGCTCGTTTGGAAACTCAAGAGAGAAAAGCTCATGGGAATTCAATGGAAACTCCAAGGGAAAGCGACAAACTATTAAAACCATCTACACAAGAAACATATGGATATTAATGTTGTACTCTGCCTTTCATATGCTTGATGTGAACATGAATTATTTAGGAAATGTGGAATGATTTTTAATCTGTGCCTTAATCTGTAGTATATGTACCATGGTATTCCAAATACGGAGTGTTTAGTCTCTAAAAAAAGCTGTTGTCATCCGTAAATAAGTGGTATAGATGACTGTTAAATTGTAGCATCGTAATGTATGATTACAGCACATATAAAGGTCTGTAAGGATATCTTTCATGGGATTAATTAAATATCAGGTGACGTAAGCATGGCCACAGAAACCGTGCGAGGCGGGGCTCCGCCCCACACAGACACTCTGATTCGAACAGCCGCCTGTGGGCGGGTCCAACTCGGACAGTTTAAAACAAGGCGCCAGTGCTTTGTTCTCTCTCTCTTGCTTCTCCCCTTCATCGCGCTCCAATTCGCGCACGGACGACCCGGAAGCCGGTCCGCTGGACTCTCGCCTTAAAATCGGCTGAGACCAACCATTTAGGCGAATCCAAGACTTCGTAAAAGCCGTAACATCGCAGAACCAGTAGCGTAACGATGCTTTCAATCTCAATGCAGAACCGGGCGACCGCTGATGAGAAAAGGGCTTCCCCAGTGACGTCACGCAACAGCGACGCGAGCCAGCGGAGATTCCCAGAGCAACACGTTGGAATGGAACAAAGGATCGAGCAACACGTGGCATCCGAAACAAAGGATCGGACACTCCCATGGAAACACGTGAACACCACGTAGAAAGAATAAGGAAGCCGACCTGCTTAATCAACATAAAGCAAGTATTTCAAACAAAATCTCTATTACTGAACTGTGAATTGATCTGTACGCATTAGCATTTTTAATACTCGTGATCTTCCTTTTGGTTTAGGTTTTGAAATAGCTAAGAGGGCTATTTTAACTTTCTGAGGTTACTCGCAGAACTCTTGTATTTATGTGTGTGTGCATGTTTGTGTTTTTATTAGTTAGATCATGTATGTTAGAATATTAGTATTGTAAATAAACCTTGTTTCATTTTATAAAGTATTGTCTCTGGGGATGTGATTTTTCAAGTATTTTAACCTTATATTGCCATAAAAGAAAACGTTACCTCGCTCAAAAGTTGAGAGATTATTAATCTAGTTTTATTGTTATCGTGGCCACGAGGCAAGAGAAACGAAATTTATGTTAATGGTCACTGGACGAGTCGTTAACACGGTATAATCATAAGTTAAAGATTAATATTACTTTAATCAAAGCAATATTGAATCTTTAATAAATAATTCCTGGAGCTGAAACAATAGCTTAGTTTAATTTTGCTACACAAAATACCTTCATTTGTGTTTTGAAGATGAACTAAAGGGAGTTTGGAATGACATGAGGGTGCATAAACAATAACAGGATTTTCATTTTGGGGTAAACTTAAAATCCCTTTAAGTGAGAGTAATTTTAAAACCAAAGCAGAACTGTGTGTTTGTACCTCGTGTACACAGTCGAAGAGCTCCCAGTCGTAGAGAGTCATCTGATGAGCCAGATCTTTTGAGCTCATGAGCTCAAACATGGACATGGAGCCTGCAGACGGTCCTTCCTGCTCCGGCAGCGGATTCTACATGAACGAGTCGATCGATTGATCAGTTAATCAGCCAGTCAATGTATGATTGATCCTGCGTGTTTACAGCCGATGTGTGTTATAAATGCAGTCTCCAGGGGCTCTTACTCACCAAAGAGTCGATCTGGTCCCTCGGGCAGACAAACAGACGGCCATTAATGCTCAGTGATGAGAAGATGGACACATCTGATAGCTTTAGAAGCTCTTTATCTGAGAAACACAAACACACAGTCATCAGTCATTTGGATTTTAATGATGTCAGTAATCAGCTGCTTCTCAAATGACTAAACCATTAAGTTGCTTATTAAAAATAAATATGCTAAGTATTTTTGCAATATTTAATAGCGAAAATTTGCTGAGCATTTACTCTCAGGCTATCTAAGATGGAGATGAGTTTGCTTCTTCATCAGATTTGGAGAAATGTAGCATTACATCACTTGCTCAGCAATGGACCTATCTGCAGTGAATGGGTGCCGTCACAATGAGAGTCCAAACAGCTGATAAAAACGTAATGTCAATTAATGTCTTGTAAAGCGAAAAGCAGCTTTTGTAAGCAGTTTGTAAGAAACAAATTTGTAATTCAAACTGATACTTTAAAATCAGAATCCTGTATCTATAATATTGCTTTCTCCAGTGAAAAGGTAGTCTCGTCTGAATCAGAAGAGAAATATGCACAGATCAAGCACATTTTACAAAGCAAACAGTCCAAAACAAATAAGTCTGTTGATTTTGATGTGAGGGGAAACAGGGGGTGGACATTTTTACTGGAGGAAGTGTTAATATAGATTAAGGATGGGTATTTTGGACAGAAGCGACAGTTTAAAGTTAAAACTTTAAACTTGGTGATGGATTTGTTTCTTACAAACAAGCAGCTTTTCATTTTACAAGACATTAATTGATGAAGTGGATTGGTGTGTATTACTTGTGGATTATTGTGATGTTTTTTTATCAGCTGTTTGGATTCTCATTCTGACGGCACCCATTCACTGCAGAGGATCTATTGGTCAGCAAGTGATGCAATTTTAAAATTTCAGCTCTCCAGAGAATGTCTTCAAATCTAAAGAAAACAAACGCATCTGCATTTTGAATGCCGTAAGGATGAATACATATTTAAAAAAAAATTACTGTCATATTAGGGTGAACGATTAATTTAGTAATGATATCTTGTAAGCGAGTTTTGCACAACCCCCACTTTCATATTCTTCCGACAATGCACAAATCTAGTATAATATGTACTATTGATTTATGAGACCTAATGTGTGCAGTTTACAAAATAACCAAAACAGCCTCTTTCATCAGGTTTATTGAATGTTGTTGCTGAAAATCGCATAAAGTGTCACAGTTTAATCTTCTTTTTAAACCGCATACTCTTTTTTTAATGTGCACTTCAGCACTTAATTATTATTAATTTTTTTTTACTTGTATAATATAAATGTAATGAAATAAAAGGACATTTTCATCCAGTTAAGTGTAGTTTAGTATTTATTTATTTCAATTGTAATATACCAAATCACAACTTCATCATTTCAAATGTGCAATTACAAATATGTTTGAAATACATTAAAGTACATTTTGGTTTTAATGTTTTAGCATTTTTACAATTTTAGCATACTTAAACCAGACAGCAGAATTGCATATAAAAATGTAATAAAGTCCCACTTAAATGGGTAAAACACTAAACTCAGCAAAATGCATTTAAATAATTTTAACCTACAATACATTTTCATTTAATTACAATTAGCATGCAATTAAGTGTCCCAAAACATTAAATTCCCTTCGCACTTAAGTAATGTTTGCTTAATAAGTAGGCCTACTCTTTTTTTTTTTTATATGCTAAAGTGTTCTTTCTTTTCACAAGGGTATCTATTGATGTATAATTTCAGAACTTAAACTTAATTTTGTCAAATGTTTTGCTTGAAAATCTTGTTTGTGCTATTGTAAATGCTTCACTGTATCTAGAGACACTCCGCATTGGGTCACAGTATAGCAGACCGGGGTTTGACCCGTCGACCCGCCAAATGAGGGTAAAAATCAGTTGTGGCGGGTAACGCTGTCAACTCACTAGCTAATTTGGCGGGTTACTTTTCGCAAGTTATGCTCACTCATTCATTTACAGGGGAAGGTAATGCAAGCCAAATACTGAACTCGAGGGTCATCATGACATTATGGAGTTTATTGCAAAAAAACAACAAAAAAACACTCCTACGGAAATGCACGCCTACACAACTACGTGATGAAGTCTGTTTAGTCTAGCTTAGTGCGCATGCGCATTTAGAGCGAGTTCTTTCACTGCATGATTCAGTCTATTAATGTCATTAAGGATGATCACATAATTCAAGATATGGGGCAGAAAATGTATATTCAATTCAATTCAATTCAATTCAAGATTATATGTATAGCGCTTTTCACGAAACAATCGTTGCAAAGCAGCTTTACAGGAAATTAAGTTTAGAATCTATTTAAGTAATAGATTTATATATTGCAGAAACTTAATATATTAACATCCCGTGGCAGAAACAGAGAAACAAATAGAGACATAATTAGCGTAGCTGTTGTTCAACCCAAGCTAAAGCATAATAATGTGCGTTTGATCAGATATACCTGCAGTATAAGATTGTGAGATGCATTATATGAATGCTTGGCTAAAGAGATGTGTCTTTAATCTAGATTTAAATAGAAAGAGTGTGTCGGAACCCCAAACTTTATCAGGAAGGCTATTCCAGAGTTTGGGAGCCAAATATGAAAAAGTTATACCTCCTTTAGTGGACTTTGCTATTCTAGGTACTACCAAGAGTCCAGAGTTTTGCGATCTTAGGGAGCAGGTTGGATTGTAGCATGATAGAAGATTAGTTAGGTATGCAGGAGCTAAATCATTTAGGTCCTTATAGGCAAGAAATAATATTTTGTAACTGATATAAAACTTAATAGGTAGCCAGTGCAGTGAATGTAAAATTGGAATAATATGATCATATGCTCTTGACCTGGTAAGGACTCTAGCCGCAGCATTTTGTACTATCTGTAGCTTGTTTATTGAAGATGCAGGACAACCACCTAGCAGTGCATTACAATAGTCCAGACTAGAGGTTGTGAATGCATGAAATAGCTTTTCTGCATCAGAAACACTTAACATGTTCCGTAGCTTGGCAATGTTTCTAAGATACTAAACTAATACTAAAACTTTATTTATGATTTGTAATTAGGTTAAAGCATTCCACGTTCCTCTGAGCTGCATTAAACTGTGTGTAAATACATTTAAATGACACTTTAGATGCAACGTCTGCAAAGATGAATTTTGTTGATAATGTTTTAATTTGTTTGCTAACAGCCTAAATGCATTATTATTATAATTAATTAATTAAATGTAAGAATTTGACTCAAAAGATCACGCACACTTTTATAAAAAATGGCTTTATAAAAGGTAAAAATTTCAACTTATTGGAAAAGATTCATTTCTATCAGTGTGAACTCACCACCACAGAATATGAAGAATATCAAAGGATTCAGGAGACAGGTGTCTACGGTAATCCTTATGATACCAGCACAATAACACACTCAGCAAAATTAATTATCGTTATCAATAAAATCCCAGAAAATATTGAGATATCATTTTTTGTCAATATCGCACACCCATAGTACTGACACCAAATTATTTGCAATGGTTGCTTTGTCACGTCCAGTGTCGACAACCTCAAGCTGTTGGCTTATTTATGTTTTGGTTTTTTTGGCTAGCAGAAGTTATGAAAATTTAGCAGCCAAATTGGCTGGTGAGTGAAAAAGTTAATTTCAATCCCTGTAGCAGATGTAACTGGCAGTGAGTATGGAGCGTCTGTCTCAAAGAACAGCAGCACTAGGATGCAGAATGTGAAATGCTACAGCAAGACGTGAGCAGCAAAGAGCTCATATTGTCAGCCAGAGGTCAAAGAGATAAGAGTCAGTGCAACAGCACACTCTGCAAACATTAATCACCCTGCAATTAATCAAACACCAATGAAAACAGAGGAAATGGCTGTCAATGATTATAAGAATGGAAAAATAGCTTTTGTGTGTTTGCTTGTTTGTGTGTGCATGTGAGCGCGCGCGCAAGAGAGTGTGTGTGTGTGTGTGTGTGTGTGTGTGTGTTTTCACCTCCGGCTGAGTTGAGGTGGATGAGCAGAAGATCATCTCCTGACCCCAGCTTATCGGTAACAGCGCCGATGACCTCTCTGACAGACGCAGCGACAGGCAATCGAATAGTGGAGTAGGTATGATCACTGCAGTACACCTTAAAGAGGACTTCAACACAACACACACACACATTTTAAAAGTACATTAACATTAAACATTGATAAATAATCAACTGTTTTAATAACAAAACAATAACTTAAATTAAAGATAACATTTACATTTAACATTTATGCATTTAGCAGACTCTTTTATCCAAAGCGACTTACAATACATTCAGGTTAAACATTTATTTGGTCAGTACATGTGTTCCCTGGAAATCGAACCCACAGCCTTCGCGCTGTTAACGCAATGCTCTAACCACTGAGCCACAGGAATACTATGTCATTGGTTCACATCTATTCTTTGTCATAAAGTCTTAGCCTCTTTTGAACCTTCTTTTTGTGACTCTTCCAGTCTATTTTTGGTTGATTATTTAACTTTTGACTCTTCTGTTATATGACGGATCTTTCTCTAATTGTTAACTCAAAATAAATAAAAAATAAATGTTCTTGCCACATTGCCCTGGGACAAAGGTTACAGCTAAACACTTACGATGTTTTATTTACAAAACAAGTAAATAAATAAAACCTCCTTTGAATTCAAGTAATGTAACTCATTAAATATAGCCTAATAATATAATGATTATAACATATAATGATAAACCGTAAGGAATAATGTACAGAAAGATGCATTATCCTGTTGCCATTCTTTTTACATTAACATTTATACATTTGACAGATGCTTTTAACCAAAGCGACCAATACTGCATTCAAGGTACACATTTATAGGCCATATCGGTTCATCTGAAAATAATGACCAGCTGACAGTACATTATTTCATTACATGGCTGCATTCCAAATAAATACTGTAAATAATGTGAATTGAAAAATAGCCCAGTGATTTAAGAAAGTGAACAAGAAACAACTAAGACCATTTAAGATATTAGCCACAGGAGAGAATAGTATTCTATCAGTCACAATACAGAGCAGATACAGACTCACTCTCGTCTGTGCTTTTGATTGGCTGTTTCTTCTGCAGTCTGTCGTTCCCTGTGCTGAATTGACGCAGCAAGACTTTGTGCTGAAATGAGAGAGAAGGACTAACACATGACACATATTCAGCACTGAAGAGAATACTACAGAAACTATGCTTGTTTTTATTTTCCCCTCACCTTTTTCTGAGAGGGTCGGCCATCATCACAGCTGTGAATAAATGTTATGAGTATTATGATTATGAGCAAGTAAAAGGTTTTTCTGAACATTATCAGTCTGATTAAAAAACTGCTGTATTACAGTGTATATGCACATTTCTGAGACCTCTACATTATCAATTTTTTTTATAAAAAACCTGTTGTACATAATTTACTACATGCATAGTGTACATAATTTGTATTTATAAAAAAAATCTAGTTAAAATGTGATTATCAAATAAGACACACCAGGCTTTTGAGGATCATTTCATTATCCATCCCTCAATAATCATTGTATTCAGTGGCGTAGCAAGTCAGCCCCGGGCCCATATGCAAAGAAATTGTACGGGTCCCCCCAAATTATATGAGCTCCAACTCGCATAACGTAGATTTTTTGACATAAATACCATTAAGTGACTATTCACAAGCTGTTTTAATTATGTTATAAATACTTGTAAATAATATTTAAAGTTTCAAAGTCCATTCATTGCACGCAAAGCCACCCAATAATCGCAATAAGCTTTGTGAATTTTATTATAAAACAAAGTCTCATCTTTCTGTAAATTTTACGATCAAATACAAACAATAAATGTGTTTTGCACTCCTTTATTTGTAGTGAGATAACTACATTCAGAGGATATGGAATAACACAGCGATCTTTATTTGAATTCAGCAGTCGGGTAAGCAGGGAAGAATGGTGAGTAAGTATCTTGAAGTACTTAGAATGATAAAGGATATACTGATGATGGTTTTCTTGCCAGGAACTCGTGGATGACGTGGTTGAGCACACGCCTCGGACCAACACCGAAGATTAGCTGGGGTGACGGATGAAGACAGGCAGAGGTAGGAGACACGGAGGACCAACGAGGAACAGGAACAGGAGGTAAGCAATCTAGAGGTAAGTAACTGTGTAGAGTAGGTGTGAGTCCACTTCGTGTAAGCGAGATCGGACAACTGACTGAAGTGAGGTGTGTGCTTAAGTAGTGGTGGCTTAATTGAGTGTTGATGAGGTGCAGGTGGTTTGAGTTCAAACTCAGGTGACAGTGATCGCTGTGAGAGATTGGGGGTGGAGCCTGGCTGATCTGTGACATTACCCCCTCTCCACGGACAGCTCCTGAGGGCAGAGGGACCCGACGACGTGGTGGTCTACCTCTGGTCCTGGGTGCTGGGCGATTGGGGAAGTTCGAGTGGAATTCCTCCATTAGAGCTGGATCCAGGATGTCGTCTCTGGGAATCCATGACCTTTCCTCCAGTCCATACCCCTCCCAATCTACGAGGTATTCCAGCTGACCACCACGGCATCGGGAATCCAAGATGGTTCTGACCTCGTAGACCGCTCCATCCTCCAGAATCAGCGGGAGAGGGGGTTCCGTGGGGGCCAGGCTTTGTGAATGGAGAGACAGGAGAGTGATAAGGTTTGAGAAGTGAGACGTGGAAGGTGGGATGAATCCTGTATTGAGGGGGTAGTTTGAGTTGAAACGTGACTTCTGGACATCTGCTTCTGGATGACGAAGGGGCCAACGTATCTGGGAGCGAGCTTCTTACAGGATAGATGGAATCTGATGTCCCGTGTGGACAGCCAGACCTTCTGACCAGGTTGGTTAGGAGGAGAGTCGGATCGTCGAAGGTCTGCTGTCAATTTGCGCCTGCCCATAGATCATCGAAGATGGTGGTGTGCTTCGTCCCAGACCCTCTCGCTCTCTCGGAACCAGTAATCCACTGCAGGTACATCTGATGGTTCCCCGTCCCAGGGGAACAAAGGTGGCTGGAAACCGAGCACGCACTGGAAGGGAGTGAGTCCAGTGGATTGTTGACGAAGGGAATTCTGGGCGTACTCGGCCCAGTCAATAAACTGGTTCCAAGATCGCTGGTGGCCGTGGCAGAAGGTTCGCAGGAAACGTCCGATTTCCTGGATCTTTCTCTCCGTCTGCCTGTTGGTCCGCAGATGGTACCCAGATGATAGACTAACAGTCACACCTAGGAGCTTGAGGAAGTTCTTCCATACTCTGGAAATTAACTGGAGTCCACGGTCGGATACAATATCTTCGGGAATGCCGAAATACCTGAACACGTGGTTAAACATTTGCTCCGCCGTTTCCATAGCCGTGGGTAGATTCTTGAGTGGGATCAAACGACAGGACTTGGAGAATCTGTCCACAACGACCAAGATGCACGTGTTACCTTCGGATGCTGGCAGATCAGTGACGAAATCCACTCCTAGGTGTGACCATGGTCGGTTGGGTACGGGCAGCGGGAGAAGTTTACCAGCTGGAAGATGGCGAGGACTCTTTGAGATGGCACACTCTTCACAAACCTGGACGAACCTTCTCACCTCCCTAGCCATGTTCGGCCAACAGGGACAGTCTTTTAGTAGCGAGAGGGTCGCGTTGGTCCCAAGGTGGCCAGTGCCCAATGAGGAATGCGCTGAATGGATGAGTTGAGTGCGTTGAAGTCAAGGAACATATTGTGCATCTGGTGGACAGCCCGGCGGGGTGGCCGTGGAGACATTGGAAGAGGGAGCAGAATCTGGATTCCATTGGATGGGGCAGACAAACATGCTTTCTGGGATGATGGAATTAGGTGGGTCCTCTTCCTCCTCAGGAGCATGAAGTCGTGACAGGGCATCGACTTTGATGTTTTTGGGACCTGGGTGATAGGTGATCTTGAAATTGAAGCATGTGAAGTATAGTGCCCAACGTGCTTGTCGTGGGTTGAGCCTTTTAGCTTCCCTTAGATATTGCAGGTTCTTATGATCCGTAAGAAAGGTGAATGGGTGTTTGGCTCCCTCAAGCCAGTGTCTCCACTCCTCAAGGGCCAGCTTAATTGCTAAGAGTTCCCAGTTACCGATGTCATAGTTACGTTCCGCCGGGCTGAGTTTTCGGGAGAAGAAGGCACATGGATGGAGTCTAGATGGATTCCCCTGCTGCTGGGAAAGGATGGCTCCCACACCCATGGTGGAAGCATCTACTTCAACAATGAAGGGTCTTTCTGGATCCGGATGAACAAGGATGGGAGCTTGTGTGAAAGACGTCATTAACTTCTCGAAAGCTTCCTTGGCGGCAATAGACCAGGACAGAGACTTGGGCTTGTTGTGGAGTAAGTTCGTGAGTGGATTGGTAAGAGTACTGTAGTTCTGTATGAAGCGGCGATAGAAGTTGGAGAATCCCAGGAAGCGTTGGAGTTCCTTGATGGTTGTGGGTTGTGGCCAGGTCTTAATGGCCTCCACCTTCCCTTTGTCCATCTGAATGCCACTACTATCAATATGATAACCCAGGAATTGTACGGACGGTTGATGAAATGAGCATTTCTCAGCTTTGAGGAAGAGGCGCAGCTGCCGCAGACGTTGAAGGACCTCCGCAACGTGGTGGCGATGTTCGGCCAGGCTCCGAGAGTAGATGAGGATATCATCGATGTATACCAAGACGAAGTGATGGAGACACTCCCGGAGCATCTCGTGCATGAAGTGCTGAAATACGGAGGGGGCGTTGACTAGGCCATACGGCATAACCAAATATTCGTAGTGGCCAGTAGGGGTCACGAAGGCAGTCTTCCACTCGTCCCCCTCACGTATTCGGATGAGGTTGTACGCGCTGCGGAGGTCCAGCTTGGTGAAGATAGTGGCACCACGGAGATGTTCCAGGGCTGCAGGGACGAGAGGAAGTGGATAGCGGAATTTCACAGTAATACTATTCAGTGACCGGTAATCGATACAGGGCCGCAAGCCTCCGTCCTTCTTGGCCACAAAAAAAGTAACTTGAAGTAGAAGGGCGGATGTAACCCTGTTGGAGAGCCTCTTCTATATACTCCTCCATGGCCTTTTGCTCTGGGAGTGACAGGGGATAGATTTTCCCTTTGGGCACTGACTCACCCGGTAGCAGATCTATCGCGCAGTCCCATGGCCGGTGTGGAGGTAGTTGAGTGGCCTTCTTCGGGCAAAAGACGTCACTGAAGTGGGAGTAGCATTCGGGAATATCCACAGACTGCTGGTCTACAGGACTCTCGATGGACGTGGCATTAAGAGAGAGGATAGGCTTGGCGGGCGGAGATGGTCGAGGCAGACTTGGGAAGCAATCTGGGAAGCACTGGTTGCCCCACTTCAGGACGTCCCCTGTACGCCAGGCTATTTGAGGTTCATATACTGCGAACCACGGACGGACAAGAATGATGTCAGTGTTGGCCTCCTCCAGAACCAGAAGTTGAATGTTCTCTTTGTGTAGCTGGCCCACGCGTAGGGTTATAGGACCAGCAAGGTACCTAACATTATGACGACTGAGAGACTTTCCAGTTATGGATTGGATTTGGTAGGTCTTTGGGTCTTTGGTAGGTCAGAGGCTCCCAGATGTGAAGCTCCTGGCTGACCCCAAGTCGAGGAGGGCATGAACTGGAAGAGTGATATGGGGAGTAATAACCGTTACCACAATAGTGAGTGGAGACATGTTCTGGGGAACAGGTTGGATGGAACTCACCAGTAGTCGAGGTGGATGAGTGGGGCATGAAGAGATTACATGCCCTCCGCCGCCACAGTACGGACAAAATCCCTTAGATAGTTGCCTCTGCCGCTCAGCTGGTGCCGACCGCATTGCCTCAGTTTGCATGGGTTCTGATTATGGAGGGAAAGGGGTCTTTGGGTGACGGTATGAGGGAGTGCAACGGTTCCAAGAGGTTTGTTCATCGAAGCATGATTGCATGCGTGAGGAGCAATGAATGGAATGTTGGATCATAGTCTCCAAGCCAAAGTTGTCATCGTAACTGGCCATCTGCAAGCGAAGTCTGGGCTCTAATCCTTGGCGGTAAGTGGTGATCAATGAGCATTCATTCCAACCGCCGGCAGCCTCAATGTATACTCCTTCATGGGCTGAGAACCCTGCCGGAGGTGATAAAGCTGATCACTTGCAGTGGGATCACCGTGTGGCCGTCCAAAGACTTCTCTGAAATGAGAAACAAAGTTATCGAATGATTGGGTAATATTACCGGCTTGAGCCCAGATCATCTCTGCCCACTGCAATGGCTTGCCGGAAAGGAGTGAAATGAGGAAGGAGACTTTAGATCTTTCCGTGGTATAGAGATGAGGTTGATTCTCTATATAGAGTGAGCATTGTAGGAGAAAATGGTTGCACTCCTCTGCCACGCCAGAGAATGGCGCTGGTCTGGCCATGGGACTGGCAATCAACGGCAGAGAAGGACTGGCGATGGTGGATACGGAAGTGGTGGCTTGTGCTGGTGGAGGTGGAGCAGTGAGGACACGTCGTAGATTGTCCACAAGTTCCTGGAATGGATCCGACCGACTGCTGAATCACTCTGTTGGTGGTCCGATCTTCTGTTATGGGAAGTAGACCAGACACAGAGGATATGGAATAACACAGCGATGTTTATTTGAATTCAGCAGTCGGGTAAGCAGGGAAGAATGGCGAGTAAGTATCTTGAAGTACTTAGAATGATAAAGGATATACTGATGATGGTTTTCTTGCCAGGAACTCGTGGATTACGTGGTTGAGCACAAGCCTCGGACCAACACCGAAGATGAGCTGGGGTGAAGGACGAAGACAGGTAGACGTAGGAGACACGGAGGACCAACGAGGAACAGGAACAGGAGGTAAGCAATCTAGAGGTAAGTAACTGTGCAGAGTAGGTGTGAGTCCACTTCGTGTAAGCGAGATCGGACAACTGACTGAGGTGAGGTGTGTGCTTAAGTAGTGCTGGCTTAATTGAGTGTTGATGAGGTGCAGGTGGTTTGAGTTAAAACTCAGGTGACAGTGATCGCTGTGAGAGATTGGTGGTGGAGCCTGGCTGATCTGTGACATTATTAGCTTTATATTATTACTATACCATACTATATGAGCAACAAAATCCTGATTTATCAAATATGATACCCAGATTTTAAGGTTCAATAAATTTTTCTATTTAAATTAGTATATAGTTTTAATTTAAATAGTTCTACTTGTTAAAAAAATTATATTTATGACTATTTCAAATGTCAGGCTAAACAGGGTTGTAAGACTGTGCCCTTACTTCTGCTTGATGATCTTCTCTAGTTCAGGAAGCTGGTCTTTCAGAGCTGGAATGAGTCTGGAATCTTCACACACTGTCTCATAAAACTCCTACAACAAACAAAACGTTTAGACTGACAATAACACACACATTAAATCACAACAGCACCAGAAAGTCTAATGAGAGCTGTGCTAACACAGCTAACACAGCTGAGCGGATCAGAGTGGCTGACCTGGAGGAAGTTGAAAGAGCTGTCCTCCTCCTGCAGGTGGTCTGTGTTGATGGCGGCCCACTGTAAGACCAGACAAATCACCCTGCGCTTGTTATTGAGAGAGTAATCCATCCGCTCCTGTTCACTGCCCTGAGACGACTGAGCATGATAGGTGAACAAACGCTAAGGACCTCAGAGCCACAAACAATCTCAGAGTTTAGTGAGCTTCTCATTTTTTTTATAAAACAATATGCATAAAAGATACAGCACATTGACCATTTTTACCAAGCTGACGAACTACAGAGAATTCAGTTATATCAGTTGTATTCAGTTTCACCAATCAGTCAGCACAGCTGTAAAGGATATTGGGCTATAAGCAGAGGACACAGCTGAGTGTTTGGGACAAAAACACAGTGCATAAGCAAAAAGTCATCCAGAGCAGGATCTAGAAAGACAGAGAAAAAGAAAAGTTAGTTAAAGATGGTAACAATTTGCAACATGAATCATGACATCACTGAAGTGCTTTTAAGCTACTTTTCACTAAACTGACTTTAAGCTAATTCTGGTTACTGTGATCGACTTCTTCTGTAAATGTATGTAATGTATGTTTAATGTAGGCACTGCGTATTATTAGGGCCCAAGCCAGAAAGGCGCAGGGCCCTATTGATTTCGTAAAGATTCTTTTTTTTTTATTTATTAATTTTTTTTACTATCCGGGCATTTTTGGGGGGCTTAACATGGTCAAAAACTCACACATTGGACCATTAGGACGCCGCAGAGGCTGGGACCCGGGCGTGGCACAGAGGCTCTACGGCGCCCCCAGGAACACCATCAGAAAACTTGATGTGTAGCTCACACATACTTGCACGTATTCATATAAAAATCGGTACACATATAGATCTCATTGAGCCGAACAACTTTTGCGCCACATGTCATGGGCTCCGCCCAACAGGAAGTCGGCTATTCTATTGTTTTCCTTAGGATTCTTTTTCTTTTCTTTTTTTATCGACTATCCGGGCATTTTTGGGGGCTTAACATGGTCAAAAACTCTTGAAAATGTGCACACACATTGGAACCCGCGGCAGTTAGGACGCCGCAGAGGCTGGGACCCGGGCGGGGCACAGAGGCTCTATGGCGCCTCCTGGAACACCATCAGAAAACTTGATGTATAGCTCACACATACTTGCACGTATTCATATTAAACTCGGTACACATATAGATCTCATTGAGCCGAACAACTTTTGCTCCCACATGTCATAGGCTCCGCCCAACAGGAAGTCGGCTATTCAGGGCTGTTTAAAAAGCACATGCTCTGGAATTTGAAATACTCCTCCCAGGATTTTCAACAGACGAGCACCAAACTCTGTGAACGTGATCTCAAGGGGATGCTAAATTGCGGAGGGATTTTTGATATCTCGAACGGTTTGCGCATGGCGAGGCGATGCAGTTATGGCGAGAATTGCGATACAGGAAGTGTCTAATAAAGTCCACATACATTGTCTGATTTTGATCACACTTCAGTGGTTTGTTCGGTGTATGAAGCCGATCGCATCGATGTGACAATTATGAGTCAAAGTTATAGCGCCAGCAACTGGCAGCAGAAAGTGTGTCATTTTCAAAATGCTTTGAATTCACCATCTTACTTTTACCCAATTTGCTTCAAACTTTATCAGAATAATATAAAAACACGGCCGATGTGAAACAACAACATGATGTGTCAAGGGAATATTGATATCTAAAATACTGTTGCCATGGCAACGTGTCAAACCTCAATATTCTTTTCTGGTGATTTTGAGGCACTTAAGATGTTTAGAATTTCATAAAACTCAACACACACATCAGTATTAATTATAGATAGACACTGGCAAAATCTCATAAACAGGCGTGGAGGAGGCACTCTCTAGCGCCACCTTTTAGTTAGTTTTAGCTACAGTTACCAAACTCAGTATATATATTGTTCTAATCAAGCCGGACAACTTTCTACTTTACACTCATTAGCTACGACCAACAGAAAGCCGGCTATTTTTGTTTTAATGTCAATTTCTGGAATAATCAAGCTGCAAACTAATTCATACTCCTCCCAGAAGAAACAAGTAGTTCACACCAAACTTTGTCAACATGATGCCAAGACACTGAAGATGCTAAATTGCGAACGGCTTGAACGGTGTTGAAATAGTGATTTATTAAAGTAAGAGTAAAAAAAGATAGCAGAAATTTTCTTATATCTTAATAAGTGCAGTTTCCAAAAACTTCAAAACTTTTTACATGCAGGGAAAAAGTAATTCTGAGGAAGTATGGTTAGTTTCATGACTTTACAAAACTCTATGGATAAGAGAAAATTTAAAAAAACTATCAGGCATTTGATCACACTCCACTCTCTTCTGTGAGTGTGTGTGTGTGTGTGTGTGTGTGTGTGTGTGTGTGTGTGTGTGTGTGTGTGTGTGTGTGTGTGTGGAGTGAGTGGGTGGGTGGGGGTCGGGCTGTCTTTTCAGTGTGACGGGGAGTGAAGGGCGGTTGATGAGAGAGACAGAGAGACAGAGAGAGAGAGAAAGAGAGAGAGAGAGAGAGAGAGAGAGAGAGAGAGAGAGAGAGAGAGAGAGAGAGAGAGAGAGAGAGAGAGAGAGAGAGAGAGAGAGAGAGAGAGAGAGAGAGAGACTTTTAAACATATCTTTAAAAATAATCAGTCATTTTTGGTTGTTGGTGTTTTTTGCATTACAGCTTAAGAAATGTCTTAGACCTTATCAGTTTTAGGGACAAAAAAAGTAATAGAACCAGTTAATTTATAGGGCACTGACAACATAATTTGGTAAAACTGCACACTATGAGTCATTAGGTAAGCTTTAGTGAATAGTCAGTTCATCCTTTATAAAGCATTGTCCCAACATTGAGAGTTATTAGTAAGCAGTTTATAAATACAGCTATAAATGCCTTGTTCTTTATGTATAAGCATATCTATTACAAAGCAGATTTAAAGCCTCAGTTATCTTCCTAACAGAAAATAAGCAAACACAACACAGAGGGATACAGAACTCAGAACTATTTATTTCAAGAAAAATTGTGAAATTGTACAATTTTATTTTATTTATTTATTTTCAATGAAACGGTCAAGGTTTATTTTTCATTTTTTATCAAGTGTACAGTTTCATTTGTTGCATCCTGTAGCCCTCTGTGTTATGTTTGTTTAACTTCTCTATTTGGGAGATAAATTATCATTTAAATCTGCTTTATTAATGCTTTATAATGTATAAATAGTCCTGACTTTAGATGAGCTCACACAAATAGATGGCTGGCTACATGTTTTGTAACTTCCTGACTTAATCATGAATTACAGCAGGAATATGGTAATAAAGCATTTATTAAAACTGAAAAATTATTATCATGTGTCTAAATAATATTTATAAATGTAAATTTAAATAGTTTATTAATCATTTACTTACACTTTCTATGATTATGTATCATAACATTTTTGGCAACAGTTTACAATAAGGTCATTAAAATATATTTTTAAATAGTTATAGATCATAAAAAGTGTTGGCAGCAATTTACATTAAGGTATCTCTGGTTTACATTAGTTAAAGCATTGGCGGGGGGGGGGGGGGGGGGTAGTTTTTAGCTACAGTCACCAAACTCAGTAGATATATATTCCTCTCATCAAGCTGGGCAACTTTCTAATTTACACTCATTAGCTATGACCAACAGAAAGCCGGCTATTGTTATTTGTGTGTGGAGTTTTGGAGAAAAAAATGCTGTGACGTATTGCATACTGCTCAGAGGAGAATTATATATGCACTCCAAACTTTGTCTGCGTGATGCCAAAACATTGAGGAACTTAAATTGCGAATGGCTTGTGGATAGCTTGAAAGGTGTTGAAATGGTGATTTATTAGAGAGTAAAAAAAGATAGCATTCATTTCATATATCTTTAAAGTGCAGTTTCCAAACTCTTCAAAACGTTTTTATTTGCAGAGAAAGAGTCATTCTGAGGAAACATGCTTAGTTAAAAAAATATGCTCAGGGACAAAAATAAATAAATAAATGATCACTGTTAATATGCAAAAGGTGAATACTGTAATACCAAAGATGACCACAAGACAGAAGCATAACCTTAATCATGAAGAACTACATGATCTGTTTCTCTGAGTATTAGAATTAAAAACAATGATTTAATCAGTTCAAATGTTCTGCACTGTCAATATACTTTTACATAATTATTGTTAAGACTTATTGTAGAGCCAATAGAGAATTAAAAACGTTTAATTTTAATCTTTAAGGAAAAATAATTACAACATCTATATATTCTAACTTGTTTCACTTATAGATAAGGAATATTTTAAGTATGTTCCTTTACTGCTCAGTTCAGTTAAACAGAATAAGAAACATAAAATAAGTTATGTATTATACTGGTAATATAGTTGTATATTATTGTTTCACAAATACTTATAGATAATTTTAAATGGTTATAGATCATAAAATTTTTGGCAACTGTTGTAATTTATAGGGCACTGACATAATAATAACTGCACACTGTGAGTCATTAGGTAATAATTAGTAAATAGTCAGTTAATTCTTTATAAAGCATTATCCCAACATAAAGAGTTATTAGTAAACAGTTTAGAAATACAGCTATTCATGCCTGTTTTAAAGCAGATTTAAAGGCTCAGTTATCTTCCTAACAGTAAAAAAATAAGCAAACACAACACAGAGGGATTCAGAACTCAGAAATATTTTATGTGTATAATATAAATAATTCATATGTATTTCAAGATGCAAAAAAATGAAACTTTTAAAAAATTGAATTTATTTTCAATGAAATTGTCAAGGTTTAATTGTCATTTTTTTAATCAAGTGTAGAGTTGTACAGTTAAATTTTTTTGCATTTATAAATGTACATTTAAATAGTTTATTAATAATTTACTTACAATTTCTAAATTATCTTATGAACCACTGTTATTTAATCATAATGTTCATGTTAATTCACAGTGCATTAACTAATGTTAACAGATACAATTTTACATTTTAATAATGTGCTATTAATTTTTTAGTTTAGAACTTAATATAAACTGACATTAATAAATGCCATATAAAAAATGCTAACATGCTCCAGGGCAACCAAAAAATGAAATGTATCACACTTTACAGGACTCAAGTGAAGACTGTAATACCAATGATGACCACTTAATGGAGTCAGAGGATTAAATATCTTTTAAAATAATGCAGGAAATCAGTTAATATGTCTTGTAGTGCCAGTATAGGTTTAAATATTTATTGTAAAAACGCTTATAGAGCATTCATTTTTTTTTCTTTAAAAGAAAAATCATTAAGTTTGATATAATCCTTCCCTCTCACTGATAGGATAAGGCATATTTTAAACCCGACCCTTTACTGCTCAGTTCAATTAATTAGAATAAGAAACAATTACATGAAATAGGCTATTATGTATTTTATGGTAATATATTTTATATATTTATTTCACAAGTGCTTATAGATTATTAATATATTTAAAAAAAAAAATGGTTACAGATCAGAAAATGTGTTGGTAAAAATTGACAATAAATTCTCTTAGGTTGACATTAGTTAATGCATTAACTAACAATGAACAATATATTTTTACAGCATTTTCTTAATCTTTTTTATGTTAGTTAGTAAAAATAGTCATGTTCGTATTAATTCACAGAACGTAAATTACATAAATTAAGTATGAACAATATATTTTTACTTTATTTGTGTTAGTAAAAATTAATCATGTTAGTTCATGGAAAAGTAAATTGTTAAAAAAATGCTTATAAATCATTAAAAGGTTTGGTAACACTATAATAATGTCTCATTTGTTAACATTAGTAAATGCATTAACTAACGTGAACTAACAATGAAAAATATATTTTCACAGCATTTATTAATGTTTGTTGATGTTAATCAAAATGTTTATGTTAATTCACAGTGCATTAACTAATGTTAACAGATACAACTTCAAATGTAATAATGTTTATGTTTAGATTATTAACTAACATAAATAATTGTTCATGTTAATTAATATAGTTAATGTTAATAACTGAAACGTTTTCGAAAGTGTTACAAAAGGTGTTATGTTGTTCTGTGTGTGTATGTATTTCACAGACTTGATGGTTTGGATTAACCCTTTAATTGCTGTATCCCTTAAAACCAGACTGCCAGAGGGTTACTGTAAATGCATGTGAGAGAGAGAGAGAGAGAGAGAGAGAGAGAGAGAGAGAGAGAGAGAGAGAGAGAGAGATATAGCTCTGTGTGTGTTTCAGTTGATGATTTGGATTAACCATTTAATTGCCGTGTCCCTTAAAACCAGACTGCTATAGGGTTACTGTAAATGCATGTGCCCGCTGGGTACCACTTTCCTGATGCTACCGGGGTGGCGTTTGCATCGGCTTGGGCCCGCCATCGCTGCTTGCAGCTATATTGTATATATTGAGTTGCCACTTTTGAATTTTTTGAAACATTCACACCATTTTTTAACCAGCTTGACTGATTCATTGAAAATACATGCACAAGAGCAATATCTATACTACCGTGCTAAATTATGGGATTGGTAAAATGTTTAATAATTTCGTAATATAATTGTGAAATATTATTACAATTCAAAATTATGATTTTATATTAGTATGTAGTATATTTTAAATGTATTTTATTCCTTTGATGCAAAGCTGAATTGTCAGTATCATTACTCCAGTCTTCAGTGTCACATGATCCTTCAGAAATCATTCTAATATTCCTGGAAAATTAAAAAGAATCCCTAATATGTCCAGGTTTTAGATTAGCGTAGGAAATACTGAATTTTGTATTTATTGAAACCTTATACCAATGACTGTGATGGTCAGCTCTGCTCATATTTCAGGTCAAACAGGACTCCAGTTAATTCTCTATTAACTCTGTCTCAAAAATTTACAAAACGTGAAATAGAAAATAAAGTTGCATTTAGCCACTTCCCATTTTACTATTTATCTGAGTAGATTTCTCTTACTCAATGCACTGCAAAGTACCTGACTCTGTGAACTGGGAGTCGAGTTTCATTGTCTCCAGAAGATGTTCCAGAATCTTCTCTGGAGTTCCGGACATCACAGTATACCTGAAGAACAGGTGTAGTATGAGGTTGTCGATATATACAGCAGTTTACAGTTACTCCATAGTATTCCTAAATTCCTAATGTTAAAAAATGACAGAAGAACAGAAATATACTTGAGAGGAGAGGAACTGGAGCCCCTGTTGTTAGTTTTCTGCAAAACCAACACATCCTCCTCGTGTTCCTTCAGACGGACCGTGTTTGCTTCCACATCCTGAAAGAGAATTGATAGATTTAGAAAAAGAAATAGATTGCATCATAACTATGTTCATATGTGATATACTAACATCTAATATACTAGCATCTGTACTAAGATCTAAATGACTGGTTAGCATTCACACACAGGAAACAAATCACAACAAATTATAGTGTTCAGGACAAGAGATTTCTGATGTCAGTAGTTTAGCAGCAATAATCAATAAACTCACAATTACAGCACTGATGAGCTCAGATCATATAGTTGATTTATGATTGATCAAATTAAGGTGTTTGTCACTTAAAGTTTTCCACAATGTCACTTCTGTAATGCTTGTTGTAATTCAGCATCATCACCAGTAGAGGGAGACAGGTCCCCAACCTATTTTTTCCAAAAGCCTAAATTACTAATATTAATGTTACATTTTACTTTTAAAAAGGACACTTGAGATTCAAATCTTTCGATTAATATAAGACATAATACATTTAATGAATAATTTTTGACTAAGGTTTTTGCAACAGTATAGAGTATGCAGCTGTATTTTATCAACTGTATCTTTTTTCAAGAGTTTTTTAGTTTGTGTTCAAGAATTTAAGGGTTTATACAGAAACTGACTTAAAAAAAATGTTTATTTTTTCTATATCTTCATCTTTCTCTTTACCTTTCTCTCCTTCCCTTGCTAGCTTGTATTTATTTGAACAATGGCTAAGACTTGGTGTTACGAGCACTTCCTCTGTCTGTTTGCCTCTTCAAGATGAATCGCTTTATGTATTCTAAAATTGTAAGTCGCTTTGGATAAAAGCGTCTGCAAAATGACTAAATGTAAATGTAAATGTAAAAAAATGTATACTCTGAAAAATAAGGAAAAAGCCTGACAACTGGTTTCCCAAGAAACAATGCCATATTTAAAGACTGCATTTTAAAGACTGTGTCCTTCACCATTTCTATCAGTTGCAGTCTGCATACTAACTGATATAGTGAATACAGATTGCTTTGTTCAGTTCCATCATGCTGTAACTATACAATAAATGAGCCAAGAATGTAAAATCTCACTAAATCTGCCTATTTTTGTTTAGATAGTAGGCATCCCGTTTGTGTATGTGCCAAACACACACCCTCACTATCAGACTGAGCTTCTGCTTACACAGCTTTCCTGAGCTCAGCTCTCTATTGTCAGAGCGCTGGGAGAGAGATTTCCCTGTGCTTCTGATGGACAGACTATTATACAATATAAACACAACACCAATGCAGCCAGAGAAAACTATTAGATGATAAGTAAATAGTCACTACGCCAACAGCACATTAGCAAATAGTACACTAGCAACAGTACAGCATTTGTTTGTGCTTTGTGATTGTGAGGACATTCACTTCTGGGACTATTTTAAACAATATTGGAGATGTTCACATACCTGCTGCACACTTGTTTTCTGCTTTTCCTTCACTATCAACCCATTTCAATTTCTATATTTTTTATAGGTTTTACATAAAAAAAATAAAAATTACAAATAATTTAGAAGTTTAGGTTGGTAAAGAAATTCAAATGTTTACATTACATTTGGTTTACATTTACGGTTCTACGTGTACTGTACATACTATGTACTTGTTGTACTAGTAGTAATTACAATAACTGGGTAATAACTAGCCACTAACTCTGAACCTAACCTGAACCAATGTAGTTGCCTAACATTTACATTGAATCATTTAGCAGATGCTTTTTATCCAAAGCGACGTACAAAGGAGGAGAATAATAGAAGCAATCAGGCCATCGAGAGAGCAACAGTAAGTGCCAAGACCAGTCTCAGTAAGTCTAGCACAGTACACGTAGCTAGGTGGTATTCTTATTTATTTTTAAATATTGGGTAGAATAAAATAGAATAGGTAAGTGTTAGGACTAGTTGGTCAGGTGCTGGCGAAAAACATGTCTTTAGTTGTTTTTTGAAAATGGCTTATATTACCCAGCACTTAGGTAAGTATGTACAGTACGGGTAAGTGCACGTACTGTAAAATCAACTGCAGCCAAAAAAAATGCTTCACTTCGAAAAAGGAAATAAATAAAGTAAAAATAAAACAAAATGTAAAAAAATTACATTTCAGCTAGTTGCTAAGCCAACATTTCTACTTTACATTTAGTTTAAATTGAATAATTTTAAAGCTAAACAAACTAACTAAAGTTTAAAAGTAATTTTTATATTATTTAATTTTTTTATTTAGTCCAAAGTACTATTTAACATCACTGAATCAACTTAAATATTACACCAACAAATCAAAATGTATAGGGTAACAATTGCTGGTTAGCACTTTTCGCAGTGTAGAGCAGGGATATCCAACCCTGCTCCTGGAGAGCTACCGTCCTGCAGACTTCAGTTCCAACCCTGCTGCAACACACCTGTTTGTAATTATAAAGTAGCCCTGAACACCTTGATTAGCTGGTTCAGGTGTGTTTCATTGGGGTTGGAGCTGAATGGTAGCTCTCCAGGAGCAGGGTTGGAGACCCTTGGTGTAGAGTATATGACACTTTTCTCAGTGTAGGACATTTGTTTTGTTGTAAATAATGAGCCCTGACCCTGAGAATTCTGTTGAAGTCTTCTTTATCCACTCTCAGGAAGTGGCAGTTGTCCTCTCTCAGTACGATAGACGCTGCCCGAGGTGCGTCATTCACCAGAGCCAGCTTCCCAAAGTCATCGCCCTCATGTAACGTGCAAACTACACCCTGCAACGAGACATGACATCAGTCAGACCCCAACAAACCAGCAAAGAGCACAGACACTTATGAAAATATCTTCCAGCTGTAATTCAATTTGCACACACACTTTCCTGGCACAGTCTGCATGCACTATAATTGGCTTGAGAGTGATAAGCTGGTCTGCATTATCACACATTAAACACCTAATTAGTCTGTTAAATGTAAAGCATTAGTGGGGAATTACTAGTCTGACCTTTCCGTAGATCACCACATTAACGGAGCCTTTCAGAATGATGTACCATGACGTGCCCTCCTCCCCTTGATTAAACACTAGGAACAAAAGATCGATAATAAAAATCAAACTCATCTGGGGCAGAACACAGACACATATATAATACTCACACACTGAAATTCAGCACTCATTTAAAGCTGTTTAGTTCTGAATGGCTTGACTTTATTTTGTTAGTGAAGTTGGCAGGTTTGTGTTGTAATGATTTTGACACTTACACACGGTGCCTGCCTTGGCATGAGACTCAAATATCAGAACACCAGCAAGTTCCCTCTTCACCTGAGGAGAAACCACAAGACAATAGACTCTTCATTGTGTAATAATGAAAAAGGAAAATAGCCTTCATTTGGAAGCAAATTATATTTTTTAACAATGCACACATTAAAGTTCAGCTTGCAATTACATGCATTAATGCAATAGTTCACCCCAAAGTGTAAAAAAAGTCATTTTATATAAATATAATTTATACCTTTGAGGAGTGTATTTGTTATGGAAATAACATGCTTTAAAAGAATATATGTGCAAATTGAATGTAATGTTTTCAGACACACTAATTGTAATGAACTGTAAATATATTACAGTTTAAAATATTAAATGCATTTAGCGGTCTTTTCTCTTGTCTTAAATATGGTTAAAGTACTGCTGAATATACCAACAAACCTTTATGGTAAACAAAATATATATGTGACCCTGGTCCACAAAACCAGTCTTAAGTCGCTGGGGTATATTTGTAACAATAGCCAAAAATACTTTGTATGGGTCAAAATGATCAATTTTTATTTTATGCCAAAAATCATTAGGATATTAAGTAGAGATCATGTTCCATGAAGATATTTTGTAAGTTTCTCACCATAAATATACCAAAACTTAATTTTTTATTAGTAATTTGCATTGCCAACAACTTCATTTGGACAACTTTAAAGGCGATTTTCTCAATATTTAGATTTTTTTGCACCCTCAGATTCCAGATTTTCAAATAGTTGTATCTCGGCTAAATATTGTCCGATCCTAACAAACCATACCATCAATGGAAAGTTTTTAAAAGTTTTAAGTTTGATGAATTTCAGTCAAAAATAGTTTGAAGTTTAAAGTTGTTTTAAAAGCTTAAAGTTTGAATGTTTTCAAGGCAATACAGTCTGTCAGAGATAGATAGATAGATAGATAGATAGATAGATAGATAGATAGATAGATAGATAGATAGATAGATAGATAGATAGATAGATAGATAGATAGATAGATAGATTTGAATAAGTTTAAATAGATTAGAAATAGTACATAGAAGAAAAGTATCACTGAGTCTAATGGGCTTCAGTGTGTTTAGTTTTAAATTTTGACAATTACACTCAATAACAAGGACACCTTAAAATAAAGTGTAGCCTAAAAGTGTACTTTATTTAAGTACACTTAAGTGCCTTTTATTTGGTCAATATATTACCTGGAAGTATATTTTTATAGATATATATTCTCAGGATTTGAAGTACACTACAGGTGCACATGCAATACAATTAAACACACTTCATTTCCACAAGGTTATTGGTGGCAATGACTAGTTTTATGGATTTTGTTTGTCTTTTATGAAGATGAACAGCATCACCTCCCATTCACTTTCATTTCATGAGAATTTGTTTTTTGGTCTCAATTTTTCGTTTACTGAAATGTGTGTATACCAAACTAATTTCCTCTAACTTCATATAATGTGTACTTACAGTGGTGGAGAGATGTGATAAGGCTTTAATATGCAGCAGCTCCTCATAAATGATCTCCAGGTCATCTACTGTTCTCTGGCCAGGCCTGCAGAGAGGATCAGGGAGGACAGTGATGACTTTGAAACTTGTTCTGACATTTAAAAAAGTTTTATCCTGGTGCAGATATTACATCTCTCAGGACCTTTAAAAGGTCTCTCCTTCAGTTACAGCATGCATATAAAAGTCTAATCTGCCTTTAGAGACTTTCAGACTATTATAATTGAGGGAAAGTTCATAGGAAAGCAGCCAAACAGGAGCAGATACAGATCAGATCACTCTAATGCACTTCTTTTAATAACCCAGAGTCCTCTGGCGGACGTAATGACTCATATTAACAGGCGCTGCTGCTTCTGAGGAAGAACGTACAGTTTACTCAGGATCATTCGCAGATGGGCATCAGGTCCGATCTGAGAGAGAAGCAGGAGGGTGTCCTGTAGTTCTTCACCGCTCTCTTTCTTCTCTTCCTCAGTCGGGAGGGGTGCGTCCTCTGTCTCATCCTCCAGGAAGCGATAAAACAGATACTTATCCTGGAAACTCAGCTCCTGGTCCACTGCAGTCAAACACAGAACAAACCGGTAATAGAGTCTCTTATGCTCAATCAAAGCTGCATTTATTTCATAAAATACATGAAAACAGTAGTATTGTGAAATATTATTATGATTTCTATTTGACTATATTTTACAATTTATACCTGTGATGTCAAAGCTGAATTTTTAGCATCATTACTCCAGTCTTCAGTGTCACATGAGTTAGTAGTTATTTATTTGTATTGCCATGTCAGCATCTAAGGCTAGCTTAATGGCAAAAGCTTCAATAGTACAAAAGTTACATAAACACAAAATAAAAGCCAAGCAAACACAAAAATATGGCATTTAAAATTATACGTTTTTTTAAATTAACATATGCTAAAAATTCTAAAATCTTTTCTGGTAAAATCTTACTAAACAAGTTCCTAAGTGAGCGTTCAGTGTCACACGATCCTTCAGAAATCATTTTGATTTGCTGCTCAAGAAACATTTCTAGTTGTGCTACATAATATTTTTGTGGAAACTGTGATTCTTTAAAAAAAAAGCTAATTCAAAAGAACAACACTTATTTGAAAAAAAATAAAAATCGTAACTGTCGTATCTGTTTCATAACTGTAAATGTCTTATCTGTAACTTTTGATCAGTTTAAAGTGCTCTTGCCGATTGAAAGTATTAATTTATTTCATTATCACTATCACATACAGTGATAGTGTATGAGATGACACACTCACCGTGGTTTAGGACACCCTCCTCCAGCAGCACCTGCCACATCCCTACAGCCTGAACACGAGAGTGAACACAGGAAGTGTGCTGCATCAGCCAATCGACGAGCTCCGTGCCCATACAGCACTGCCTACAAAACACACACACACACACAGAGAATACTGATAATCTACAGCACTCCACACAAAGAGCAGTCTTTAATGACGTATAGACAGTGTTGGGGAAAATGTAGTTACATTTACTGAGAAAAATGTGTAATTAAATTAAATTTACTTATGAAAATGTTAAAGGGGGTTACATCTGAATACTTTCACACACTCACACACACACACACACACACACAGACACACACACACACACACACACACACACACACACAGATTTGATTGATTTTGTTCCAAAATAGCATTGACTGATCTAAAATATGACACCAATGTTTCAGTAGTTTAGGACACAGAATAGGACACATGTTTATTTGATAACTGTTTTATTTTCTACTTGGGTTTATGTATATGCTTTATTTTTTTAAATTAACAGTTTTTTTGCAAGGCATTGTTGCCAGTGTTTACTGTCATAGCTATGCAAAGATTTGATTTAAAAAACAGTATTGTAGCTATTAAACTCTATCTTGTTATGATTTTAAATCTGGATTTACCTCAGAATGATCTCAATGTAAAAAGAGGTGCTAAAGTCAGATTTTGGTGGCTGTGCTTTCAAAATAAATTATTATAATCTTAATTCAAGTGAAGAAGGATTCTGAAAGTGTGACAGTAATTAGTGTTGAGCACTACAGTAGGTTAACTCTGCCTGCTTTAAATGTTTGAAAATAGTTTGGAAAAATTTAGGAACAAATAAATTGAAATTGAAATAAAAAAAAATATCAAAAGTGATCAAAAGTACATTACTTTAATAAAGTAATTGAAATAGTTACACTACTTATTACATTTTGAATAAGGTAACTTGTAATCTGTAACCTATTACTTTTCCAGCGTTTCCTTCCCAACACTGTCTATAGAATATAATAATAAAATAATAATAATGATGATGATAATAATAATAATAATAATACAACCGTAAGACTGCACTTACCTGAATGTTTTAAGGTGGTACTTCCTGTCTCTGATCATGTGAGGTGCACGGGACAGGATGGTGTTTCGTAACACTTTACCTGCCAGGAGGATCTTTTCTGACGGCACCTGAGAGACAAACAGGGAAAGACAGACATAAACCACTCTATTCATAACATATAATGTATATGTCAAACAGCTCAACACTGTGATGGACAGCTATCAGACTGATAACAGGATGGTTGGAATACCTGAGTAATGGATTTGGGGTGAAGTTTGGTGGGACTTTGAATGAATGATTTCTGGAAAACAAAAGGATGGGGATGAGATGGATGCAGGATCGTTTGTTATTTAGTCTTTTGTTAACATTTACACACAACACCGTGGGAATAATGGCAGACAGTTTAAGAGTATATTGTTTCTGGCTGACAGAGTAAACCGTAAAACTCTTCAATAATAAATGACTGCTTTCTGTGAAATATTCAGCCACACTGACTCCATATATATGGGGAAATGCAGGGTGAGCAATATCATAACATCTAATTTGCTGAGGCATGACTTTTCCAAAAGGATTTACATCATCTTGAGTCACATAAATCTAGCTTTGAATGACAGTTGGTGCAGGAGATTTCCTAACAATTATACTAATGGCCCTGTGCTCACTCTATGTTGAAGAGAATAATCATTTAGATCAATTTCAAATGTATAATAATAAAAAAACATTACATACAATTTTGTGATACTCAGAAAGCAACATTTGCAAATTTCTGGAGAAAAGACAAATAAATTAACTAAATGTTTACCCTTTTCTCTATATTCTCACACCACCACACAACCTAGAATGCATGCGTGTATGTTCGTTCATTCATTTTCTTAAACCTTTATACCTATATTTTCATTAAAATATTTAATTTGTGTGTTGCTTTCATGTTCAATGCTGTAAGACAATGAAATCCCATGCATCAATGTTAAAAAATGTATTTTAACGCCCAGCTAAATTTTGGTGAGTGAATTTGGTTGTACCCAATTCTTGAAAGTGCAATTTTTCATAAACCCATCAGCATTAAGTCATGTGCAGCACTTTGAGCAGAAGGCACGTCTGGGTCACTGCTCTCCCTCCTGACGCTGGGCCAGAGCCAATCTGCTGCATTTTTAACCAAACAGTTTAAATAATTCATGACCATCCTCACCCAGACGGTACATCTACAACAACACACGACCCATAATCAAACTTCAGTGATTATTACTAGACACACTTCATACTGCTTCTATCTATCAGTCAGTGTGTTTGACAGTGTCAGTTTTGCCAACAAAAATATCACATATTTATTTATAGGCCTATATTTTTTTTTAAGTTGGTGAAAATAAAGTGTTTATCATTAAAACAGGGGAAAAAAATTCTGCCAATGGTCTCTTAAACTTAATTAAAAGAGAAAATGCTTTTTCTTTGAGTCTAAGAGTTTGTAAACCCTATTGACAGATATTTGTTCCTAAGCATAAACTCACAAGTAAATGTATCTTGATAAAAAAAAAAGATATTCTATTGTAAAATAACTAAAATACTGAGGAATATTGATACATTTTTAGCAATGCAATATTTTCTGCTCTGATTTGAGACCTTTTTAGGCTTTAATTTGTGGAAGGGTGAATTAAGATTTTTAAGACCTCTTAAAGACCTGCAGAAATCCTGTTTATGAATTGGTCAGTTTTGAGATTTAGGGCCAATTCGATATTTACTGATGTTCTGAAAGTTTTTACAGAGGGTGAATATTTAATTCTATAATTCCTTTTTTACTTAAAACAACATTTCAGAAATCTTGTAAGACAAAATGTACAGGTGCATCTCAATAAATTAGAATTTTGTGGAAAAGTTCATTTATTTCAGTAATTCAACTTGGTTCTTTAATTGTGATGATTTTGGCAAATGAAAAAAAAACATTTTAGTGAATTGTTGGCCTTCTGGGAAGTATGTTAATGTACCGTATATGTACTCAATACTTGGTAGGGGCTCCTTTTTTTTAATTACGGCCTCAATTCGGCGTGGCATGGAGGTGATCAGTTTGTGACACTGCTGAGGTGGAATGGAAGCCCAGGTTTCTTTGACAGTGGCCTTCAGCTCATCTGCATTTTGTGGTCTCTTGTTTCTCATTTTCTTCTTGACAATACCCCATAGATTCTCTATGGGGTTCAGGTCTGGTGAGTTTGCTGGCCAGTCAAGCACACCAACACCATGGTCATTTAACCAACTTTTGGTGCTTTTAAAAAGCTGGTCAGCAGAAGGAAGCATGAAGTGCTCCAAAATTTCTTGGTAAACAGGTGCAGTGACGTTGGTTTTCAAAAAACACAATCGACCAACACCAGCAGATGAGATTGCACCACAAATCATCACAGACTGTAGAAACTAAACACTGGACTTCAAGCAACTTGGGCTATGAGCTTCTCCGCCCTTCCTGCAGACTCTAGGACCTTGGTTTCCAAAGAAATACAAAACTTGCTCTCATCTGAAAAAGGACTTTGGACCACTGGGCAACAGTCCAGTTCTTCTTCTCCTTAGCCCAGGTAAGACGCCTCTGATGACAACTGTAGCTAAAATTCCTTGACATGTCTGTGTGTGGTGGCTCTTGATGCCTTGACCCCAGCCTCAGTCCATTCCTTGTGAAGTTCACACAAATTCTTGAATCGATTTTGCTTGACAATCCTCATAAGGCTGCGATTCTCATGGTTGGAAAATGGAACGAGGCAGCGACGTTGCCACAACGTAAATGTGTTTGTTGCATTGGAAGACAAAATAAACAGAGAAGAAAAAAATCTAATCTGATACAAATCCACACAGAACCCCAAAAATGCACTGGACAAAATTATTGGCACCCCTAACGTAATACTTGGTAGCACCCCCTTTGGAAAAAAAATACTGAAATCAATCACTCCCTGTGTTCATGAATGAGTTTCTTACACCTATCTACTGGAAATTTGGACCACTCTTCTTTTGCAAACTGCTCCAGGTCATTCAGATTTGAAGGATGCCTTCTCCCAACTACTGTTTTGAGATCTCTCCACAGGTGTTCTATGGGATTCAGATCTGATCTCATTGCTGGCCATTTCAGAACTCTCCAGCGCTCTGTTTGTAACCATTTCTGAGTGCTTTTTGAAGTGTGTTTCGGGTCATTGTCCAGCTGGAAGACCCATGACCTCTGGTGGAGACGCATCTTTCTGACACTGGCCACTTTGCTGCGCACCAAAATTATTTGGTAATCATCAGATTTCATGATACCATTCACACAGTCAAGGCATCCATTGCCAGAAGCAGCAAAGCAACCCCAAAATATCTTTGAACCTCCACCATGTTTGACTGTGGGGACTGTGCTCTTTCCTTTGAAGGCCTCATTTCTTTTTCTGTAAACAGCGCAATGATGTCCTTGACCAAAAAGCTCTACTTTTGTCTCATCTGTCCGTCGTACGTTCTCCCAGAAGGATTGTGGTTTTGGCACATAAGCTTTGGTAAACTCCAGTCTTGCCTTTTTATGCCTTTGTGTCAGCAGTGGTGTCCTCATGAGTCTCCTACCATAGCGTCCCTTTTCATTCAGATGGTGACGGATAGTGCAAGCTGACACTGTTGTACCCTGTGTCTGCAGATCAGCTTGAATTTGTTTGAAACTTAATCTGGGTTCTTTATCATCCATTCGAACTATCCTTCATTGTAAATAATTTTTCATTAATTTTGCTCTTCCGTCCACATCGGTTAGCTACAGGCCATGGGCTGTAAACCTCTTGATGATATTGCGCACAGTGGACACAGGAACATTAAGATCACTGGAGATGGAGTTATAGCCTTGAGACTGTCCATGTTTTCCACAATTTTTTCTCTCAAATCCACAGACAACTTCTTCTTCTTCTTCTTCTCTTGGTTAATGGCGGATTGCAAACAACTTGTAGGTGCATACCGCCACCTACTGTACAAGTGTGTAACATATTACCTGTGCTCATCTTCTCATTAACCCTGTGTAATTAAGGAATTTAAATAATGCTTTTCCACAGACAACTCTTTACATTTCTTTCTTTTCGCCATCTTCTCAGTGTGATACACAACACAAAGTTTTATTCAACGTTTCTCAATTTTTTCACTGGTTACAAGTGCGATTACTATATTTCCCACACCTGTTACTTGTCACAGGTGTGTCT
>QVTF01025051.1:0-44026 GCA_003573665.1 Oxygymnocypris stewartii | reverse complement strand
TTAAAATGTTGAACAAACGTTAAGGGGTATGAAGACTTTTTATATAGGCACTGTATATATGATTATGTTGTTACAACCTGTTTGTTGGGACTGATTCTGGATCTCTCTCTTCCTAGTCTGGATGCAGATCTCTTGGTCTTGTATGAACTGGGAGATAATAGCACAGTCCGGATGGATAGCATGCACCTGATGGGGGGAAAAATATGAATCCATATGCACATTAACCAGCATAGTCTACAGACTAGATTAAAAGATGTTTACATGAGTGGGTGACATTGGATCATCAGCTTTTTAAAGTAATCCTCAATTGTAAACTGATTTCAAACAAGTCATGCTTCTCATCTCTATTGCTCAATATGACTTAAAATAAAGTCACACTTGTCTACATTTTTAGGCAGGAAAAAAACCTAAAGGAAAGTTGTATTATTATTAATGAAATCAGTTCAAAATAAGTGTAATTGGATGAAATAGGAATCAAACGTTGGTACAGTTTGATTTGTATTAAATATATCTCTAGTGGAAAAGAAAGGATGCGGTTTTTGCCAGAATTCTACCTTTAACGCTATGATACAAATGTCAATATGATTCCTTTAGGATTTTTACAAGAGACGCATTCGTGACCATATTACCATAAGCGTCTAAAATGTGTTCTTACAGATGCGCGCCAAACTGAGCAAGACATTAACGACGACGGTACAAGTTCTGATCGTTCTGACAGAAATATATTATAATTCGTTCTATATAATAGTCACTTGTATATATTAAATACGTAGAAAATAAATGTGTAACATTAAATAGCCTACTTACTGCTCTCCAAAAAGTCGCGAATAAACACAAGTGTAGAACAGTCATATTAAAGACCCAAGAACACAGAATCCCCGTAACTCCTCAAACAGAGAGATCTGCTCTGAAGACTGAAGTCACCCTCACCCTCGCTATCACTGTCTCTTCGACTGATGCGCGTCCCCGTCACAGGGTCGTGGAGCGCGCGGTCGGATTGACTTTAAAGTGTAACCCAATTTCACAGCTGAACATGTGAGCAGCTGCTGGTGAAATGCATCTGGAGACATGCTGAATGCTCGTTTCAGAGATGTGAGGATTTCTGTTATTTTGGAGACAAACGCTTGATGCACATTATTTAATATAACACCTCGTTTTAGGTTGTTAAAAAGGGGCAGGTGTTTCAGGGGAGAGGAAATGTCGCCTGTTAAATATGAATAATTGAACACAGCATTGGTAGAAACACTGAGCCATTATAGGGATTTTGTTGGGAAGAGTGGTTGGTTGGCACAGTTTTCATTCCTTGTTGAATATCTCTGGTGGTGGAGCAGACTGTAAGATTACACGAATACACAAATGAAAGCAAAGGTTCATAAAAAGACTTACAATTGTTACCTGAATTTGTATAATCAATGACTAAAGTTATGCTGTGTGATTTTGCCACTCATAGCTGGAATACTTGGCACAGTTTGAAGTACATGCTTAAAGAGAAGCAGCTAATAGAAAACTTAATGCTTAAATAAATAAATAAATAAATGTATAAACAAAAAAATAAAAATAAATAGTACATGAATAAAAATAAAATACTAACAAAATTTAACCCACATTTGTCATATATAATTATTTTTGTGTTTAATGTGATATTTGAGCGATTTTAACATTTCCTACTTTCATTTAAAATTGTTTTCATTCACTGTGGTAGACTTTGCTTCTCTATTTTACATCAAATATTTTTCTCTTAATTTTTGACATTTTAGATTAAATGGTAAATTTGTTATTTTATATAGAAAACTTTTTTAAGTTGTCATTTCCTTGTTTAGTTTTTACAATTGAATGATAGAATACCTCAAGATGCTGACTTTAACACTTTGGAAAGTTGCTCTCTGAGACTCTTCTCAATGTAAAACAGTACTAGCACTTTATCCAGATCAATCAGATGGAGCGGTGCTATGAGCACTTTATGAATAATTATTGATCTGCTTTGATACACTCTTGAAGAAAGATTAGAAACCCCAAACAACATATAGTTCGTAACAATACCAAAAAAGATCAATACCAAAAAATAATAATAATAATAATAAAATAAATAAAATACCTCTGCTCAATCTGGCCGAGTGGTTAAGGCGTTGGACTTAAGATCCAAGGTTCAAGGTTCAAGGTTTCTTTATTTGTCACATAAAAAATTATACAGGGTATAATCAGAAGTGAAATGTAAGTGAAATCAGGTCCGCTCAGTGGACAGTGCAAAAGAATAAAAATAAAATAATATAAAAGTAACAACACAAGAGCATATACTGTATATGGTGAGAAATAAGAGTAAAATGTGCAATGGAATAAAAAATGCAAAACAATAAGATGTGCAAAAACAGTATACTGGGGCTTAATAAATAGTAATATGAACAAGAGGGATGTGCAAGAGGGATGTGCAAACGGGTTGTATAGAGTATGTACACAAAGCAGCAATACGGGTGATGAGAATATGGATGTTTTACAGATAACAATCTTGTAAGTTTATGAGACTGGGTTTGTGAATCCAATGGACACATGTCCTTGTAGGTTGAACCCCACTCCTGATCGAAACCAATCTTTAAGAAACCCGAAAAAATTAAAGGCCAGCGCACTTATACACCACCTTAAATATTATGTGTCCCAACGACAAATAATACGTTATTTCGGTGTCGTTCTGAGATAACACTTATGGGTCGCTGCAGATTATTCTTTATTATCCGAGCTGTTTTTGAGCAAACTGCTCAACAGATCATTTGCTATTATTGATCTGGAATCCTGTTTTCAGATTGGCAAAACGCGAATATATTACATTATATAGTTTTGAGTTCTGTCAAGTAATCTAAAATAAAATAATAAAGATTTTGATCATAAACATTTACATTTAAATAATTTTTATCCAAAGCGACTTTCAAATGAGGACAATAGAAGCAAACAAAACTAACAAAAGAGCAATGATAAGCAAGCGTTATGACAAATCTTTATTAGCGCAGGTCACAAAGCAAGTTTTTTTTTTTTTTAAGAAAAAAGTATATAGAAAAAGAAACGTAGTGTTAGTTTTTTCAAGAAAGCTAGCACTTAGAGAATACATCTGCATTTGATAGAGGGTCAAGTATGTGTGTGGTGTTTTTTTTATGAGTAAAAATGAGACAGATAGATAAAATAGAATTAGAATGAGAGTGCTAGAGTTACAGGGTCAAATAAAGATGGAAGAGATGTGTTTCTTGAAGAGGGTAAGGATTTCGCTGCTGGGATTGAGATATGCAGGTCATTCCAACCAGATGGGAACAGTCAATGAAAACGTCTGTGAAAGTAATTTTGTGCCTCTTTGGATGGTACAGTAATGGCGTCGTTCACTTGCAGAACGCAAGCCTCAAGAGGGCACATAGATCTGAAGGACTGAATTTAGGTAAAGGGTGCAGAGCCGAGGTGGTTCAGTAGGCAAACATTAATGCCTTGGATTTAATGCGAGCAGCTATTGGTAGCCAGTGCAAACTGATGAACAGAGGTGTGAGACTGCATTCTTTCAGCTCATTAAAGATTAGTCTTAGATTAATTGATGGAATAGGCTGGAACACCTGCCAAGTGTGCATTGCAATAGTCAAGCCTGGACAAAACAAAAGCTTCAACAAGGAGTTGTTGCATTTCCGAAAGAAAGGGCCTGATCTTCCTAATATTGTATAAAGCAAATCTGCAGGACCGGGCAGTTTTGGCAATGCGTCTGAGAAAGTCAGCTGATCATCAATCACAACTCCAAGGTTTCTGAGTTTCTTTGAAGGAGTTATGGTTGATGAGCCTAACTGGAAGGTGAAATTATTATGAAGTGATGCGTTTGCAGAAACTACAAGCAGTTCTGTCTTATTAGGTTGAGTGATGATGTCCTTCATCCAGCAAGAAATGTCAGTAATGTATAATAATAAGATGAAAACACTCATTTTCTGTTTGAAAATTTGCAATTTTCACTCAAAGGCATTTCATTATTGAATTCAGAGATGTCATTGTGTAGCTTTTTGTAGTTTAAATAGTATTTGTGAAATCAATAGACTATAATCGAAAAAGAATTAAGTTTCCTTAATTGAACAAGCCAAAGGCGATAGATAGGTAAGACTCAAACCACTATATGTATAAGATATTTAAAATGAAAAAAAAAATCATTTAAATTTTCCAAGTACTTTATTAGAATTAATACATAAGATTGACTGAGAAGAAAATATAATGATAAAATAAAAAATGAGTTTGGTATAATATACATATTAATCGCATTAATGGCAGCTGTTAGTTCAGGCACGAGGACGGCATGTTCGTTGCAACGTAACCGAATGTACCATCTTTGTTCTGAGGGTGACATACATTCAAAGCCTGCATTTTAATACCATTACAAACTCTTACTTGTTTTACAAGATTAAAATAAACATTTCATATACTATGCATATATTATAATGCTACAATAGTATATCCTGCATTCATCGTGCCATACGAAGAGTGACATTTAAAGGGAAACCCCTATGTCAGCTATAAATTGAGCGTTACCCTGGTTTCCTCTGACTCTTTCTGTAAAAGGGAGTCGTTGGAGAAGTTCAACGCGAACCGCTTGGCACTTTCGAACTCTCCGAAAGTAAGTAAAACTTTAGTTTTCACTAACACGATCGTGGTAAATATATTTCACCTTTATCGTGTTACAGTTGAAGTCTTCCACTGAGTGTCCGCCACGTGGCTGTAGAATTTTAACCTCCCTGAACTTGATCAGACTTCATACACATCACAAACATATACAGTTTATTAGAGGTACGTGAATAAAAACTCATGTTTCGTGGAGTTTATTAAACTTTCATGAAGACAGTGACCGCACACATGAAGTTTCAGTGTTGTAGTTTGTTTCATGTGTTCATAAACAGGGTGGATCACATGAAGCATCTGTAACGGATCTGTATGTGTCATCTAATCCTGAACCTACAGTCTCTGCTGAGTTAAATCTGGGTTAGACGTGTTACTCGTTTTTATTTGTTCTTCGTGTCCTACAAGCCAGTGTCAGGCTAGTGCCCGGTTTAATTTTATATTAAAACGGGGATTTATTTCACTTGGTGATTTATGAATTTCACATGTTTTGAAGACTAGTGAGCATTTAATGGCATTTCATGAATACAAAATACAGTTTAATAGTATTTTGTTTCATTCTTTGCATTAAAAAGACCACTGATATGGGGATGGTAAACTTTAATTATAGTTCTCCAGTACTGGACACTGTGTACGAAATACAAACTTCAAACAAAAAACTTATTTTTGGTCACTTATTTTGTCTTGATCGAAATTATGCTGTCTTCATTCGTCACTCTATTGGTCAGATATAACAGCTAAAGCTAGTGCAAACCCTTTTAGCATTAAAAACTACTTTGTCAGGATTTACTAAAGATTTGATATGAAAAAGCATGGACAGTTAATTTTAGTGGCATATGCTTTTGTATAAGTTCCCTTTCAGATGCAATACTTATAGGAGGAGATTAAATATCATTCACTATTTCACTCACCATACATTTATGGCAATTTGAACACACAAAACCACATTTTGCATCTGACTTGGCTGTGATACTTACTAATTTGCACTGCTCTTTGGTAGATTGCGTTGGTCATTTTGGGTTCTATAATTTGCAAATTGTCAGTAGATTACATGCAAAACCTTCCACTCCCAACATTGCTTTTATAGGATTGTGCTCGTTCTAATTTGCAATGGCCTCTGTGTCAGACAAGATAGTACATCATAATTTCTCAGCCCTGCTAGTAACAGTTAAATGCTCATTGTTAAAGGAAGGTGAAAAGCCCTGTCAGCGCTTGTTTTCTCTGAACACCTCCGCAGGTGAGTTTGGAAATGCAATGCATGGTGTTTTTGTGACGGATTCAGACTAAAGAATACTTGGTAGTTTAGGAGTTTGGATCTAGTTTGAATTGTGGCATGACATCACCCATTTTCACTATTCTCTCAAGTGTTTTTTTTACGTAATGTAATATTCCTGGCTATTTAACCTGACTGACAAGCTACGCGATATCGCGTTCATAATCGAATGCTCTCTCTGACAGTTTTAAATGCTTCCCACTGCGCAGACGTGTTTGCTGCATTAGTGTTCGCCTCTATTTGATCGCGTAACGTCGTTCGGTACAAATTATTCGGTCTTTTCGCTTATTCGGATTCGGTCGGCCGAACACCGAAATAGGTTTTTCCCTATTTTCAGCCGAACAATTTCGGTGGCTGAACATCGGTGCATCCCTAGCATATAAGTAAGTGCTGGGGTGTGGCTTGTGGGCGGGGTCAGATTGTCCTTTTTGTCGCTAGCTGATCACATGCCTCATTATTTCTTTTTAAACCAATCCCAAATCAAATACAAATAAAAGTGGCGCTTATTGATAGCTTTCAGTCACTTGACCGGCTCGAGAGCCTGGAGGGAAAAACATCCATAGAACTGCTGCACACAGCTGTCATTTTTGCATCTGTTTCCCAGCGCAATTATTTTGATCACCTCAAAAGAATAAAACAAAGGTATTTGAACAAAATGCAAGTTCTGGCCATTTGCAGTCCATATTAAGCCCCTGCGGAAATATTTCAATAATAAACAGTGTGACAACTTAATAGTGACTTAATATATTTAAAAAGGTAATATTAAAAGATCAAATTCAGTAATCACCACATTAATGATGCATAGTTTACATAGGCAAGCAGATGACGCCGAGAAAAATTCGCAGTTCGTTAAGTCGCTTACAGTCTGCTTAACGGTTCAGTGTTTTCCTTTTAATGGTTTTCTATGGGAAGCCATTTAATGTCAAACTCTTGCCTGTACAAAATATACATCAATGTGGTATTTCCTGAATTTTGCCTTTTTAATACATGTGTTTTACTACATGATGCAATATGCGTAAAAATAGCTGGCGGTCAGTGGAGCAAAGCTTCGTTTTGCCCGCCAGGGGGGCGTTCTTATAAAGGTGTGACGTCACGTGAAAACTATCAATAAAACAGCAGTGACAGCATTTCCTTGGTTACTGCTGTAAACAAAGCAGAGATGTGCGTATAAAAACTACACTAATATGCATTATACAGAGACGAGGAGAAAGTAACATCTAAACTTTTCAGAAGTCAGTTCCCATCAGAGATGCATTCATATAAACCCACTCACCTCCAATTATATCACGATATGTTTAACACCTCAACCAACTTAAATCATCACACATCATCGATTTTCAAGAGGCTTGGCATGCATTGATACATCTCTAATTGTCATCTTTGACCAGACTGCACATGCAAAATTAAAATGAAACCACACGGTCTAAATTTAAAACTTCCATTAATTGTATTGGTTCCCTTGATGAATCCTTGCTAGACTGATGATGGACTGGCTGTTCTGCTGATCTGCAAGGCTTCTGGATGCGCTTGGTTGTTTCCGCCTTTGCCCTCGTTTACTGTCTAACATCAGCTCAGACTAATTCTTCAGCATCTGCCTTTTTTGTTTTCCCTTATATGCTGTAAATGAACTAGAGGATGGAGAACCAGCGGGGGTCTCGAGCAAAAGAAGAAACTAAACATGAACATACAAGGAATCTGCCAAATTCAGATGACGGAAAGAGAAGACGCACTCGTTCGTCACGGTCTGAAAATCAGGGTTCAGAAGAAGGTCGTTTCCATCAGGACCTGACCTCTCAGGGCATTAGAGGAGAGAAGGTTTGGTTCAACCGCAGCATATATGAGCAGGCCGATGATGCTTATCAGTCCTTGTTGAGCACAGGGACCGGGACGCCTCCGGTTTCTTCCTCCCCAAAAGATCGAGTTCCCCGCACCCTGGTCTTTAGGGCTAAACGCAACGGTGTGCAACAACCGCAAGAGAAGGAGAACCAAACATACACCCGTTCCTATGCATCACGTCAACAACAGCGGGGTTCGACGCGCCAGCGCTCCTTTTCTGAACCCAATCGCCAGCTCCCAAAAAGTAGCAGTAAAAGGGTCTTCTCTGAGCCCGAACGCGCCCCTCAGAAAAGGGACAAGTATGGCTAATTTAGGGGCATGGGACAAATGACTTTTAGGAACTGCCTTCTCATTTATTTAACGGTGTGTTTTGTGGATTGTATTAAATATTTTTCACCTTTCAAAAGCCTCAACCGGGTTTGTCACCATTGGCTGCTGGGTGAAAGCTGATCGGGGTGAAACTAATCCGAGGGCTTGGGCTGCAGACAATGGGACAGATTTTGCGTGCCAATGTCAGCAAAAAATAACTGAAAGGAGTTTTAGTGGTTGACTGTACTTTAACAATCAATCCAACTAATCGTTCTACAAAATCTGTGAATGCAAGACCTGGACAACATAATTATGAGCCTTTCCTGCATCATAGTTTTTTTTATGGGATTTACGGCATAGATTTTATGAGTTTACCATTGCTCATCTGCAGTCTTCAATTGATCATGCTGCATAACTGATTCAGACTTTGACAGTATAAAGGCCTGTTCACGGTAGGGCTGAAAGATTTGGGAAAATCGAATTGCGACTCTTTTTTTTTAAGCTCTTTATATTCTTTATCATTCAACAAAGACAAGCAATAAATCATTGTGTAGTGTTGGGCACGTTACTTTTTTAAAGCAATTAGTTATATTACATGTTACTTCTCACAAATAGTTACATCATTATAAAATAATCTAATTACCAGGGGAAAGTAACTATTGTTAGTTTAAAAAAAGGGTTCATATGTCAAATGTTTTTTATGACTGTTGTTATAGCACAACATATCCCAGGCATATTCTAACCTTATAGTGGATGATGCATTATATACACTCATATATATATGGATGGTGCTTGGTTTGACTTATATTTGCTTATGTTTGAGGCTTTTTGCACACCTGAATGAATTACATTACTAATTAATGAAAGACTTAAATTTGAATCGTTTTTCCCCTGAGTTTTTCTAACGCTGTATGCGTGCTATTTGACACACAAACTCTCACGTCTCCCCTTTCTTGTGTTTTTAGCATCACAATGAGTGGACTTCAGGGACTCGCCCAGGAGAACATCTGGTTTGACAAGTCCAGATACGATGAGGCTGAGAGATGCTTCTATGAGGGCAAGAACGGCATCCCTCAGACATCTCAGGTACTGCCCCCTACAGACCCGGATGTCAGAGCACAGTACAATTTGGGTGTCTAAAATTTTCCTGATTTGGGTTTTCACACAAACTGGTAATTTGTCTCATTGAATGAGGGTGACTGAATTCTCATGGAGAGGCATGAGTTCCCGTTTACTCAGCTGCTTTATGTCCATCTATCATGTATTTTCCAGGTGTCTGCTTTTTCTTTAAGCTCCTATGCTGAATAGTCAGCACTGACAGCGCTTCTGTACGCACCTGTGTATTTTTGTTTGTTTGCATGCATGCTCACTCTCTGCCTCTTGCTGGTTTGTTTGACATGGGCTTTTTTACCCCGTTGTACCCATCCAGGAGAGAGATAATAGTGCCATCCTGCAGGACATTGCTAAAGCCCGTCAGAATATCCAGCAATCCCTAGTCGGAGTGAGTACTGCCCCCCCTCCAATAATGAGAAAGACATCTCATTATTGGAGCATAGTGAATTTGTACTGTAATCTTCTTGTGAATCACATTTAACTAGAGTGATTACTGATGCTCGATAACTGTCGTCCTGCATGGGACCAGTTTGAAGGGCTGATTTAATTCCACTTCATGACGCTCTGACCAAAATGGAGGTGAAATGAATAGGACCGTTCTTAGTTCAGCTGCCGATCACCCACAAGACTGGACCTACAGTACAAACACTCGCCCTCCATAAATATCCCTGTGCTATTTCAGTATGTTTACAGCACCCCCCTCTGTGCCCCTGGCAAGGAGGACAAATATCAGCTGTAGTTATGGATTAGTGAACTGTACATGGAGATTACTCCATTTATGAACCGTATAAGGATTTGGAGTGGTGGCTGATTTGGTAGATTCATTTTTAGTTTTGAACAAATGTAAATCTGAAATGATTTAAATTATTTTCAATTAAATATTCTAAAATAAAAAACAAATTCTGGATATCTTCATTGATGTATTGATGTGAAAGATTGATCCCGTACATAAAATATATAAGTTTCAAAGAAAAGGTTTTACAAGCAAATACTCTTTCAGTCTACTTACAAATTTTGTTTAATTCAGTGTTACTTGCCATTTATTTGTAGATATTTGAAATTTACAAGCAATTTTTAAGTGACAAATGGTAAGTAAATTCTGCACCAGATGTATTTTTTTCGTGGTGTACAAACGAAAACTGCAATTTCTAAGCCTTAATTGTTTTTGTGAGGTGCCCATCTACCATTGTTTGGACATTCAGGCCATCCTTCCCCAAACTTATGCCATTGGTTGAGTTAATTATACTTGTTAGTCCACTCAAGGAGCTTTTGTTGTTGTGCGTATCACATTAGATGTTGATAATGTACAAATATTGATTTGATATAGCTGGTCAATCAATGTCAATTAGGACTGGGCGAATACAAAATGAAGTACTTAAAATTATACAAAGTCCAGTCTTTTGACAAACTTTCTTACTATCTTTCAACTTTATCATGATATACACTTTTTTTTTATTTTATAGAGTCAGCAAAGTTTTGTTGTTTATTGTTTACTATTTTGGGCTCAGAATTTGGCACATCAGACTGCTTAATTAGAACTTAATTTTGCACATTTTCCTTATCTCCAGATTTATAAAAAAAAATTAAGGTTTGTCCAATTGGCAAAATTTGTAAAATCACGTGCACCGATTGCTTAAAAGGCTTCATAAATTTCCTAAAACAGACAAAAGCTCCCATGTTGTTTTCGCACTGATGTTACAGTATTTGGTTCTTCTTTCAGCAGTTACTTGACACCTTCCTTATCAAAGCATATGCTCATTAGACCCTTCAGAAAACTCAAATGCATTGACTATGAATCAGTTCACTCAAATATTTTATATTGTCTAACCGCGTGCACCTAAAAGCACTTAGCTGTAGCGAACTGTCTTGTCGTGCAAGTAGGTCTAGCAACATCTCCTTCCCAGCATGACCTCTTTGGTTGCGGTTATGTACCTGTGCATTTTGCAATGCATGTGGTGTTGTCTTGTGTTCATCTGTCATCATTAATATTGTAAGAGGAAGCAGGCTGCTGTGCAGTTGCCTGAGGATGTTAGTGTGTGTTTGTGGTTAATGCTTTTATGATGTTCTGTGTTTAAGCAAGCAGAGCTCACGTTCACACACTGCAGACACGCTTGCATGTTTATATTTGCGGTTTGCTAAACTAAAAATATCTTTGACTATCATTTTATTAAATAGTTAACCCAAAAATGACTATGTTAAGATGTAGAGGAGTTTGTTTCTTCATCTGAACAGATTTGTATAAATGTAGAATTTCATCAGTTGCTCATCAATAGATCCTCTGCAGTGAATGGGTGCCGTCAGAATGAGTCCAAACAGCTGATAAAAAAATAGTAATCCACTCCATTCCTTTAATTAACAACTTGTCAAGCCAAAAGCTCGGTGTTTGTAAGAAATAAATACATCTTTGTTTAAACTTTAACCATTGCTTCTGGCTAAAATACCAGTTCGTGACATTGCTTCCTCAGTGATAGTTGTCTAGTCTAAATCAGGAGAGAAATATGCACAGATCAAGCACTGTTTACTAATAAAAAAGATCCACCCGAGATGTGGAGGACAATGCGAGATTGACTTTATTACTGGAGGAAGCATTATTATGGATTACAGCATTATTAAGCAACGTGTTTACAGTTAAAGTGATGTAGTGCTAAATTGCTCTAAATCTGTTCTAATGAAGAAAAAACTCATCAACATCTTGGATAGTCTGAGAGTAACTATATTTTAAGCAAATGTAAATTTTTGGGTGATCATGTCCTTTAAAAGAGCTGTGTAAAGTTGCACAGATATGTTTCAGCAATGTGAAGGTCATTAAAGGACCGATTTAAAGGCCCAGTGAAAACAACATTTAATGCATGCATCAGTTCTCTGATCGCTTTCTTCTTTGATGTTAATAGAGCAAAACTCTGTTGTCATAGTAGTTCATCTCTGTCCCTTTCTCTGATTTGTTGTGGTGGTTAAATGTGAATCTCTCAGGTGAAGACCGCTCTACATGGTAGTAAAGGGCACGCTCACGCTCAAAAACCGCGGGAGAGGAAGACTGTAAGTGCTGTGTGACGTCTGTGTGAAAAGCATGTGAATGGAGCCTGGAGCAGCGTGGATCATACACACATTACTGCTTGACACTTTCTAAACAGCCTGTTTTCTGTGAGACTGGTGTAATTAAGGACACAGACCTCGTGCATGACTGTTTTCATGCACTGGTTTAAAGTTTTAGCCTTCACTAAAGGAAACTGCATGCAAATTCAAGTGGAAACATAAATGTTTTTTCAGTGTTTCAAACTGAAACCATATTCAAAATAATACTATCTTGCTTCCACATGATTTCCTGTGGTTTTTAATTGAGGTTGACCAACCTTTTGTTTGGCATGTGCAGTCGCAGCCCTACGTGATGTGTTTTTTACAGTGCTCTTTGAGATATATTTCACTAACGTTCAGTTCTGATTTGCAGAGTCAGAATGCCAGCAAGCCCGAGGATCAGAGTGAGCTGGTCTCTCGTCTAAAGTGTCTGGAACTGGACAACAAGATCCTGCACAAAGGTATGCATTAGAAGACACAGATAGACATGATGGCTGTTCCACAATCAAAGGAGTTTCCTACCTAGACAGCAATTTCCCAGTTCCTGATGTGAAGTGTTCACAAACTACAGTGATTTGCAGTGCCCACGAGACTGGAGGTCACTTATTCTCAGTGTGTTCTCAGCGAAAAAATGTCCATAAATACAGCATAGCTGAGCAATGTTCAACTTTATGCAAATGAGGACTGATGCAGCAACTACCTCAGAGAAAAGACATTGGAAGTCATGGAGAATTACTGCGTGAGATTTCAGCGCATGATTTGTCTGCTCACACCGATAAAATAAAAGATTTTCAAATAATTTAGAAACTGTTGGCATCTTAAGTTAGATCATATGTGCATGGCATTTTTAGTGACCACAATGATTTAATTTACATTAGGAATGAATCAGGACGTTGTATTTGTGGTCAGATGTTCAAAAGCTGTGCGAGGTTTCCACAGGAAAAGTGATATCCAGGCCTAGAATATTCATGGAAATATTTTTCATGATTATACAGTTTTATAGTTATTCTCAACTCAATATTTTACAATATTTCTGTTAGAATATTTGATTTTAATTATATGCTGTTGTAGTGTTTATTAATAGTTTGAGGGTTATTATAGTAAACAAACTGAAAAACATTTGTTGCTTAAAGTAAATGTTGAAATAGACAAATCTTGAAATACTGAAATAAAATATTAAATATTTCAGTTAGTTTTTCATTTAGTTTTAACTTTATGTAATAAAATAACAAACTTAAAATCAAATGAATAACTATATAGGCATTAAAAAAATGAAATTACTGGAATTTTTTAATTGAAACTGAATGAAGACTATAGTAGTATATCTATAATAAAATTTAAGTGTCTTCTTTTTAGTTATTGTGATATGCAATTTGGTTTATTTTTCATAGTGGTTTTAGTTCGTTTTTTATTTTATTTCTGCAGCACATTAGGGTTTAAAACGGACAAAGACATTGATTTGAGTTTGGCTGAATTTTCAGTTTGAGTTACTGATTGTATTGAAGCTGCTCTTGATTATGATGAGATGAATTAACAGAGCTGTTGCTTTACCAGTGGTGGATGATCTGAGAGCCACACTGTCCAAACTGGAGTCCAGAACGGCTGTACTGGAAAAGAGCCAAACGCCTGTTTCAAAGGTAGATGACCCTGCCATCTTTGTGCACTGAACAAATTCAGCTATCATTCATAATCTGCATATTGTTTTATCTGAAGGCTGCTCCTGTCCAGAAGCCCAAGGTTGAGGAACATAATGGTGCTGATGACGACGATGATATTGACCTGTTTGGCAGTGATGAGGAATGAGGAGGCAGAGCGTATCAAAGCAGAGAGGTGCAGGAATACGCCCAGAGGAAAGCCAAAAAACCAGTCCTCATCGCCAAATCCTCCATCCTGCTGGACGTCAAACCTGTACGAGAACTTCCACACTCATGATCTTAAAGTGTCAAGTATAATTCCTCCGTTTCAAATGTATGGTTTTTCATTGATCAGTGGGATGACGAGACCGAAATGTCGAAGCTGGAGGAGTGTGTGCGCTCCGTACAGATGGACGGCCTCCTGTGGGGAGCTTCTAAGCTGGTTCCTGTCGGCTACGGCATCAAAAAGCTGCAGATCAGCTGTGTGGTAGAAGACGATAAAGTGGGAACCGACATTCTGGAAGAGGAGATCACCAAATTTGAGGACTACGTAAGTGCAGTACAAATCTGAGAATTTCACTCCAAAAGAAAACTGTTGTATAAAGAAAATGAAATACAAGTAGATTTTTGCTTTATATTCTATCTAGTTTCCGTTAATGTGTCAAAAATGTTACTTTTGCATTAGATTCAAATGACTTCAATCCTGTAATTTTGTATATTGCAGTAAAATACTGAATTTTATAATGATTTGTATTTTGCAAATATGTTTTTAAACATATGTTTTATGTTTTTATTGCATTTAAGTAACTTTAATAAAACATTTTGAGAAATGTATGAGGAAATGTCATTAAAATAAAGCCACAGCTTAAAAGAATTAAGTTACATTTTATTTGTTATAATGAATAAATATTCTATCAAAACAAAAAAATATAATATTGGTCTTAAATATAGGCTCAATGTATGCATTATACTGTATATGGTACATTTAAAAGCAAAATCTTTTTTTATAGTTATTGTATATTATAAAATAATTGTATAGTTCATAAATACTTGACACACGCATGTATTGCATAACAGTGATTTTTATCAAACAGGACAGATTATGAGGACAAATGAACAGTTGCCATGAAAATAAATAAATGAGAATTATATTCATTCATTATATACATTGGATACAAATATTTATAAAGTTATTTTAGAATTTATTATTAGTTATTTTATAATGTATTAATTTGCAAATGTTTATTCGTTTGTTGCATTACAGTACTACAGTAACTAATACAATAGAGGACAGATTGTGAGGAATTAACTTAATTGTCATGAAAAATTATCTAATTATATTAGATCAATTATAATGGAAATGCTCACAATACAAAACTAAACATTGGTCAATTTATTCACAATATACTTTTAAAAGAAAATTTGATTTTTTTTTTTTTTTTATGGTTAGCTGAAATCGATAAGGTTGTTGTTTTTTCTTTAGATTAACATTTTGATTACGTTACAAACTGTTGGAGAAAATATTTCAAGATTTTATTGACCAATACTACATGAATTCCTCTTTCTGTTGTAGGTCCAGAGTGTTGACATCGCTGCCTTCAACAAGATCTGAGCCTCACACCTCAAAGAACCACCTCACACTGGGTTACTGCTGCTTTTATATCTGTTACCAATAAACTCTTCTGCCACATCAAACAACTTGCTGTATTGACTATTGTATGCTCTTTATTCATGTCCTGGTTTTATAAGTTTCCATTATATTCATCTTTTTTTTTTTATGGTAACTTCAGCCAAAAATGTAAATGGTCATTCCAACAAAAGGATATATCAAAGCCAGAGCGCTTCTTTTCATTGTTGCATGGGCAGTTTAGTCTCTACAAGAACAAGCCACAAGAGAAAAACACAAAGGTGTGCACATAACATGCTTTTGATTTTTGGGTGAACTGTCCATTGAAACAAAATGAGAGCACAGAATGCATAGCTAAGCTGAAAAGATAAATGTTTGACAGTTTCAAAGTAGATCCAAGTCCGACCCAGAAACCAGGATAGAGAGGCGGAGTGAATGTAGTCTGCTCTCGATGCAGCAAAATCATGTTATCGTTTGCCAGAGAAATGCAATAAAACTCTAGCGTTCCAGCACTGTGATTGAGATACACACTGACTCTGTGAGGCATTGGAGTGTGTATTTCTACACTAAACTTATTGTGCTGGAACAAACAAGAGAATCTGAGAAATCTAGGCTCCACGATTTCAATTGCATCCCAGTTTTTGGTCCATATTTCCTCCAGTTCTGTAGGAAACGCCAATGAAACTTCTCCACTCCACCTCCCAATATCCACGTCCAGACAGACCTTCGGTGCACAAGACTTGAGCCCAGCTGAAGAAGAGCTCTGGGTGATCGGGGTACGGCTGCTGCTCGTGGCCGGTCGTGACCTCTGCACGGTCTCCAGAAAGGCGGAGGCAAGAGTTGGCTGTGTTGGGTCTAATGTCAAATCGCAGCAGTCTGAAAGAGAACGGATACGTTACTAAGAAGTCCCTTTAAGGCAAGTCATGTTACTCGGGTGTCTGGCTATTAGGCTATTTTTAGCTGTACAAAACGGCACATTTGCGGATTGAGATTTCAAACTGGTCTGTCTTTAACCTTTTTATTTCAATGTGTTATCTTGGTTATGAACACAGTTTTACCTTTTACTGCACTTTGATATTCTTCTCGTTATTTCCCTACAGCGGATAATGAACCGGAAGTCTCGCACATTGACAGGAAATTGCTTACTTCCAGATTTAAAAGTAAGGTGGATAGTAACCAGAGCTTCTTACGATGAAAGAGCCTGCAAAGTTGCCATTGTAAGAAAATTGCGTGTTTCTGAGAAAACGGTTATTGTGAGATGTAAACTCAAATTAGTTAGATATATAAACAATTCTGAGGGGAAAAAGAATTGCTAAACAAACTCGGAATTCTAAGACCAATTATGAGGTAATTATTACGGGTTTTTCCTTCTCATAGTCGTGAGTTTATATCTCTCAATTCTGTTTTTTTTCAGAATCATGAGAAATAGGCTAAACTCACTTGCGAGAAACAGACTCACAATTGAATTTCTTACAACTTCCAATTCTCAACTTCGCAATTGTGAGAAATATAGTTGCAATTTGGAAAATCTGAATTGCAAGATTCAGGAAAAACCATAGCAATCAGCTTTTATTTATATAATTTTGTGGTGAAAACAGGCTTCCATATCTGCAGCTTGAAGTGATATTCTGCCATTATTGCATGTTACACTTTCCTATTCATAAGTAATATGAGTGTACTGTCTTTGCACATCTTAAGTCATTGGTCTCATCCAAGAATGAACTCTGAACTCACCCTGTCAGAAATCTCCTCTGGTCCTCGGCTCAGTCTGGTGTAGATGTCTATGGGCTGGAAAAGGTCAGTGAGGTGAATTACGTCAGAAGAGGTTTGATGTACAGTGGTAAACATGAGTTGATGTGAGTTTGATGACTCACTTGCTGGGAGGGATGTCAGTGTCCGTACCTGTATCAGTGATCAACGGACAGCTCAGGGAGTTTCTCAGCTGACTGATCGTGTAACTTCATCAACTGTAAATATAAGGGTGTCAAGAGCCGCGTGTGTGTCAACCGCTGAGGATTATATCATCCGACGTAATCAGGTGTTGAGCTCATGATTTTGCCAAGACATGTTCCTGGATCAACTTCTTTTGTTGATGCCGGATCAACATTACTGTCCAAAAATATAGACTTAACCCAGTCACTACCCCTAAACCTAACTCTACCCATATTTATCCCTAAAATCAGTGGGAATGATAAACAAGGGTGTAGAAGCACCTAACACTGATCGTAACCCTAACAGAGATTTCCTGAAGTTATCCCTCAATTCTGATTGGTAGATTGGAATGTTGTTCCAGGAACAGGTACTTGATGAAATCACGTTCAAGGTCACATAAAAATGAAGGAATTGGTTGTTTCACTTGGAAATGGAAATATAAATCATTTTGGAAAAACAACAATGCAAATGCTCAAAAAAGTAGTTAACAAGTGTAGTGAATAACCCATAACAAGTGTAGTGAATAACAGTTGGGCTGTGTCTTAATTACCTTCATTTACTGATACAGCAAGATCACCAGGCAGACTTTAAGTTAAACAAAACAAGTGTACAACTACAAACAAATAGTAATTTACATATTTACAATCATTTTTGACTGGTATTTACTATTATAAATAAATTATTATTTTGTTATTTAACTGTTTTTAAATTAACTTTTTGTGGTATTTACAATTAATTATTTTGTTAATTATATTGTTGTTGTTCATGTATTTAACTACATTTTCTAATGAATTTGGAGTTAATTATAAAATTTTATTTAAAACTATTTTGTCTAATTATTTGTCAGTTTATTAATGTTTTTCATAATTCCTTCATGCATTTAAGTGGTTAGTAAGTCCACCGTAGTCCGCTTCCTTGTGTATCTGAGTTTCTACACTCACCTAATTCTGCGATCTTTGTCAATTCTCTGTCACAGACCTCGTCGACTTTATCCCTCAGCTCTGCGAGAGCTTTTCTCAGTATCAGTAAGAGAAGTATGGATGGACGTCGATGCTGGGCCGCCCCCCCAGCGTCAGGAGGAGCGCAGAGCGTCTTATATTTCTGCACAGGTGAGTCAGACAGGTAAAGCTAGCGTGTTAGCGAACAGCAAGTGAGCAACCCACACCTTTATATTCGCTGGGCCAAATTTCCCTATAGAGGCTAAACAAAGAATGCTATGCCATGGCCTTGTGATTCCCATAGTGCTTCAGTTTCGTAACCTCCAGCACAAATAAACGAATGTTTCAGACCTGCAGGAATTGGATATGATCCTCCGTGTTTGAGAGCGCCTCTAGCTCGGCTTCTCCTCTCCTGTGATTCAACTATCTGTTGATTCAATCGTTCCAGAAGCTTCTCCGTCTGGCCGAGAGCGGTCCCTCTCCTGTCCTCTGATCAGCTCTTTCACCTCCAAGTGCTTTCTTTCGACGGAGCGCTGCAGTCTGGTGAAGATCTTTTCACTGTCATCCTCAACCACTTGTGCTGAACGCTAAAGCAATGATGGAAAGGGCACGGTTTAACCTTCTGGCATTGTTCAATTATGGGCCACACTCTTACTGTTCGTCATTCTACAGATTTGTTATAAATTAATGTTCAATTATTTGTATTGCTATTTTGAAGTTAGAGGAGATTTTGTAGCACTAAACAATATTTTTGTAACTTTGTACAGTTAAAAATACAATTTGCCATGCACCCAAGTGAAATATTACTGAAAAATGATTTGTCCTAATATTTCAGCGGATATTGCTGTTTTTTTCAGCAACATGTTTTTTCGTTTTAGCTGTTTAGCAATTCATGAAAGCTCTGAACTAGTTTTCGATTCAGTTTTGATTGATAACGGTGAGATCACCTCATGCACTGTATGTTTTTGTTTTATAAAGAATCCGTTTCTTTGAGAAAACATTCATTGTATGATGCAAAAGTGCAAATGTCTTCTGTGGTTGAGAGATAGTCACTCTTTATTGTGCTTGTGAACGAGCAGCACACTCTGTACTGCAGGTAAAGACTATTTATATCCATGCATCTAAAACAGAGTTTTGAAATGTGTATCAATAATATTTATGATGAGGGTCTGTGCCCCAGTACTTATGAATGGCAAGAGACGCTTGTGTAGCCCGCTGTATAAACAGGGTTGTGCAATCCCGAGTTGCTGAACAGGTTTCAGACAAAATTACTTTTATAGGTTCTGTTTGGATACATATTTATATGATCAAAGACTAATTTTGCCAAAGTTTCAATGAAATTATTTGAAGTGCACATTTGAAAGTTTGCTCCGTTAGTCACACCAGTTCATATGTGTGCCAGTTTCATGGTTTTGAGGTTTTAGAGTTTACCTCTTCAAAGCTGTCATGACTGATTTGGAGATTGTATTACACAATATATACAATTTCTGTATTTTTCATGGCGGTCATTTTCAGTACAATTGCTACTCAATTCCAATTGTATTCCCTTTTTTTCTCACAAAGCAAAAATTTGTGCCATTCTGAACTAGACATTAAAAACGCGATATTTCGGGGGCTATGACTGAAAAGTAAACAGCACCTAAAAATAAGAGAACCTGTTATTGTGTGATATTTTTTTTTTTTACACAATGTCAGTAGACCTACCTTGACATATTTGACAATATCTCTGAGTTCTTTCTCTCGTTCCTTACACCTCAGTTTGGACTTTTTCCACGCTTCCTCGAGATGTTTCTGTTTGAAAACCACGCATGTGAGAATTATGCCATCTTTGAACTCTACTTTATGCAGTTCACTGATTTCTCAACAGTTTTTGTTACCTGTATTTCCATCCTCTCCTCCATCACCGTCACCACGCTGTGCCCCTTGTGTCCGTCTGTGACGCACAAACTACAAATGCATTGTTGGTCTGTGCGACAGTACGCATCCCGCAATTTATTGTGCCGTGAACAGATTCTCTTCTGCGCTAGTTTTGTAGCTTCAGTAAGTGGATGCGTCCTGCCACGATTCCTTTCATTGTGAGGTTTCAGGTGCATCTCGCAGTAAAACGCCTGACATTTCACACAAACCTAACAGCTCGATGTTTCTTCCCAGTGCAAACGTCACATTCGACATCTTGAACACCGGTTCTCCTCAGTTTCTCCACAACATCAGCCAGCATGGTGTTTCTACATAGCACAGGTTTAGGACTAAAGGTGCATCTGCACTGAGGGCAGCTGTATTCCTCTTTCAACTCGCATTTCCTCCAGTAACCTTTAATGCACTCCATACAATAACTGTGTCCGCAGGGAATGGTGACCGGCTCCCACAGCACTTCCAAGCACACCGAGCAACAGAACTGCTCCTTATCCACAGAGATATTCATTCCTGACGTTTTCTCCTACATGTGTACGTGTGTGTTAGATGAGAGGGCAAAGAAAGGTGGTCACCAAGGCAGGACAGAGAGAACGAAACAATAGTGTTTGTGTATAAACTGGGTGTGAACATAATGCAGGTACAGTAGAAGCTTATCGGGTTTCAGGCCGAAACGCCCTGCAGCCAATCACCAAGTACAGGAGGTCACCTTTTTGTTTTTATGCAAATATAAAGTTGCAGGTGCGTGAGTTTGCTTTACATTATATTGTGATCTGCTCCATTTTGAGAAACACATTGTGGGTATTAATCACTGAAAGAACAAAAAAAGTATGTGCTTTCAAATGATATAACTATTGTTTATCATTTATGAAACTATTTAAAAAATATATTTATGTGGCAAGTTTGTGACATCTTAGTCTGCAAACAATGCAAATGTGACTTTGTAAGAACATTTTGCCTATGTTCACATAGCAAGTGCCATGAAAGGCACTAAGTTTCATACCATTCTATTATTTTTATAATTGTCAAACTTTATAGTTTTTTTTTTCTCTTGGTTATTATTTGGTATTTCCCTTAGTATTAAACTGGCTACATTTACCAATATTACTGCGTTGCCATAAGGCTTACCTTGTTTATCTTCAGGTAAGCTAAAAAAAAGTTTCTTAAAGTTAAACATGAACAAAGACATTAAAGTGAGATATAACCTACAGATAGAAGGAAATTTTGCTTTAAGGTTGTACAGAAATAAAAACAAATGTCTGTATTAAACGATGCATTAACATGGATCATGTAAGTGAGGCATGTTGATTCAGTAGCTCATTCAGGATTATGAGATGCTAACATAAAGAAAAGATGAGAGAGACATAATTCTAAGATACGGTATAAAGTCAAAATTATGACCGGACTCATAAGCAGTTATTTGTTCTCTATAGGCGGTCTTAACTAACTTGTTTTTTCTGTGTATAGTGCTTCTAATAAACTTGTACTGTGTGTTTTCTTCATGGCACTTAATAGTTTTTGACACATTCTGTAGTTATTTCTCGTTGCTAACCTGAGCTGTGGCTTGTTTCTTAAAACAAGTTTACCAATAAGCCAGGTTTATTTCAGTTAGTCGGACTTCTTGTCAGTTGATTTAGTTCAAAATAAGTCAGACTAAGTGAAATAAGCTTGGATTATTTGGCAAACTTGTTTTATGGAACAGGTCTAATGTATGAAAGGCCTTCGGGCAAACATACAACTGTTTTGCATCGCAAGAAAGAAAATAAATTCCACAAACGATTTAATAATTTTCACTTTTAAAGTAGTTGTAAATTAATAAATTAAACTAAATTCAAGCATGAAGGCTAAAGTCAGTTTTATATTTGTCCCCCAAACTTCAAGTATTTATAAGTTGGGTTAATTACAGAGTTTTGGGCATTTCCCATCTATACAGAGATTACATGTTTTACACTAAAGCCGTTTTTATTCTAGAGCTACTGTAAAGATCACATGACTGATTATACAATCCAGACAGAGAACTTTCTTCCCTTGTGCAGATAATTGTTTCTGGGAATTTTTTCAGTTGATAAAATAATCAAGAATGTAAGGAAATCTGATTCTGATACAAAAAAAATCCTTCAATAGATAATCATTATGATGATGAAAAGATGACAAAAAGTTATAGTTATGACTTGTCAAAAAATACGAGACAATCAGAATTCAGAAGTAATGAGATAAAAAGTCAGAGATCTTAAGTTATAAAGTTCTAATTAAAAAGTCTATATGTAGATATTCAATAATTAAACTCTGAAACAGTCTAAATTATGAGACAAGATCATGACAAGTTATAATTATGGCAACTCTAAATTAGATCTAGAGTCATAATTATGGGATTCATAATTCTGGGAATTAAATATGGGAAGTCATAATTATGTTTTTTAATCAACTTCAACTTACTATTATGATTATCAAGACTATTTTAGTTTCTAATGTGGCAAACATGGGCGATGTTAAACCCATGATTGAGATTGTCTTGTGTTCATTTGTCACGTTGGGAATAAACTCAATTCAAGTGCTTTGAATCAAGCACACACGAGCCAGTCTTTCTTTTGGCTACACAGTAAAATACCAGAGCCATCAAACTGTTTGAAAAAAACCTTTATTTTTCATAATATGCTAAATAAGTATTTAACATCCTAATTAAAATTCTTGCAATTAAACAATGTTTTATACACACAAATAGATCTCAAACATACAGTATAAAGCTAAAATGAATATTTGTTAATAGATAGACCGCGTCAGGGAATAAAACTGATCATTTACACAAGTATAACACTCTATAATGTGTATGATAAATACTATAGTCATAGCTTAATCAACAGGTAATTATTTAGAAATGTTTTGATCACACAATAATGCAACTTTCACTCCAAACACATCTGTAATTTTAAGATATACAGATTAACATAAGTTTAAAGTTAATACCATGGAGACGTGGACACTTTTTTTAGACACTAAAACGCATCTGCATTTACATTTCTGTCTTATTTAGTAATAAGAGATGGCGGTTAATATAGCTTTACAGTTTTTTTAACCATGAAAATGTACATGTTCCAGAAAAACTAGCACAAACCGACATTGGCTTCTTGTCTCAGGCCAATCTTAAGGCTACCTTCGTCTTCTACGTGGCTGTAGTTTCTGACGAGGACCTTGTGATCTGCATCCTGAAGAGGAAAAGAAAACAATGATTTACTGTGTGCAAAAAAACTCAGAGATGGTCAACATTCTACACTGTAAGAGAAAGATCTGTAGAAAAATGCCCTGGCAGCAAATACTGTCTGTTACTGTATATTTACAGACATTTAAAACACTACAAAATGCATTTCAAAATACAGCTAAGACATCTGTAAAAAATCAATTCAGAAAACAAATATCATAATTCACAGAACACTGGCCCATATTGTTCAGTGTACAATAAAAGCTCTTCCTGATACTCACCAAATGATGAGAATGGAAACACACTATTGGTTGGGATGCTTACGGTGAACGGGCTCTGAACAGCCTGACCAAAGACCGGTGCTGAAGCTACGAAATAAACCATTCATCCTGTTAGCACTGAAGACTTCTTAAAAAATCTTAATACTCACTTTAACTTATATATATTCAAATGTTGACTTGTGTAGAAAATGTTAATATATGATATAAATGTATATTAGTAAACATTTGAAGTTGTCCAAAACCTAAAAGCATTCTTGTCTTAGGACAACTTTGATGAACTTTTTTATCCACTTCAAAGATTAATTCATACTTTCATCCCACAAATATACATTCAATTGATAAAGCCACATTGTTAAAAAAATATTTTTCAGATAAATGTTGTTCTTAAGGACTTTCTATTGATCAAAGAATCATAAATAAATGTGAAGCAGCACAACTGTTTTCATCACTGATAATAATCAGAAATGTTTCTTTCAGTATATTAGAATGATTTCTGAAGATCATGTGACACTGAAGACTGGAGTAATAATGCTGAAAATTCAGCTGCGCATCACAGGAATAAATTACATTTTAAAATATTTTAAAGTAGAAAACAGTTATATTAAATTGTATGTAATGATATTTCACAAAATTACTGTTTTTACTGTATTTTTGATCAAGTAAATGCAGCCTTGGAGGGCAAAAGACCCCCCCCCCTCCAAAAAAAAAGACAGACCCAAAACATTTGAACTGGTAGTGTACACTAGTAAGTGCGCGCTCAAGATTAAATGACTCTAAAATGTAGGCAATTCAGACACCTTGTTTTTGTGAACTACAACAGCATTGCAAATATCCTCCTTAAAGAAGGCTCACCCAGAATATATCTCAGTGAAACACGATGGAAGATGGACTACAAAGAAATGCAGACTATAAGAATGTTATTTTTTATACAAAAAAAATTATTGATATCTGAAATTTGTGACCTAGCGCCAGCATTACCTGAAGGAAGGCGATATGGTCCTAATCTAATTAATATACACCGTTTTACCCATCTATATGGAATGTCATTTTATGAACATTACAATATTGTATTAGTAGCTAATCAACAAGCTAATGCCAGATTCTATTGAAATTAAGTGCGAGTTGTGTTTCCTACAGTCGTATAAATAAAGCAGGTTTATTGTCATTTGTGGTTCCATTAAGAATCTTTAACATCCACAGAAACTTTTCATTCCAAAAAAAGTATTTTAAGAAAATAATGGTTCTTTTAATCACTAAAAGGTTCTTCAGGTAACCAACAAGTGCCCTAGGTTTTAGAACATATTGTGTAAGACTTAATTGAATGGATTTGTAATTCTAGGACTCTTACCTGTAATGGACTCGGAATCTGTCTTTGGTTTGGTTCTCTCAATAATAGTAACGTGAGTCACTGCAAACCGGAACGGGACGGTTAGATCAAGTACTCAACACAATGAAATATTGTCTCAGAATGCAAGTCTGTTCACCTTTCTCTGAGATATTGACAAATCCTCCCTGGCAGACGTCCTCGAGGAGAGCCTGGAACTCTGTCAGCGCCGTCATCAGGGATCCAAAGTTTGGGTCAGAGGTGATGTTTGGCAAGTCAACAGGCACAGGCTGAGCACACAGAGACCTGCAGTTCTGAACCAGAACAAGAATTATCGAATGAAAACTGTTAGCTGTAGGCAGTGGTCTGACTTCAAACTTTAATCAATCAAAAATGATATGAAACCCAAATACAATTCCTGATTCTGGTTCAGTTCACAAAAGCAGATACTGATGCAACCTCAACTCCATGCCACTCTTTGAGTCCTTTGAAGTAAAAAAACAAAAAAACAAAAAAGATTGACCATGTGAGAAATGGCCCAAAAGACAAATGTGGGCTCAGATCTCAGGTCAGCTAAGAGCCTTTCTTTAGCATACGCTCACATCTGAAGGAAAAACTTTATCTTCTCAGATTTCCAAGTTTATACCTTGCAGTTATGTGGTTGAATCTTGCAATTCAGACTGTTCTCACAATTGTGAGTTCATAATTCCCAATTCTGACTTCACGTTCTGTTATATTTCAGAGTTTATATCTCGTAATTTTTGGTCACATCTGAAGGAATTGGTCACCCAAAAATTAACATTTTTAATACTCAACAAATTTTTGTCAGTTCAAAAGTATAAGTGCAAACGAGATTGTGTCCACCATGAAAAAAAAATTAATCTGACTTTATTTCTGGAAATTCCACATTTTAAACTTGTAAAATTAAACTGTCGCAATTTAGATTGTTTTCTTTTTTCTCAAAATTGTGAGTTCATAACACAATTTAGACTTGAGGTAATAACCCAATATCTCATAACACAGGTCTGTATGTATTTCCCACACTTACAAGTTTATATCTTGTCATTTTGATTTTTTTCCCCACAATTTTGAGTTTAGTTTATATCTCACAATATAGAGTTGAATCCATAACCCAATTCTGAGTTCTGACTAAGTTTATTTCTCGCATTATTGAGGTAAAATACTGCAAATCTGTTTTTTTACACTATTTTTTTTCAATTCCAAGTTTATATCTTACAAATGTGACTCAATTCAAAAAATTTCTGAATTGCACGTTTATTTAAATTCTGACCATTTTAGTGTATCTTTTTTAGAAATGTAGACATTTTGCATCAGAATTGTGAGTTTATAACAGACAGTTCTGACTTAATTTCTCACATTTCAGAGTTTATATCTAGCCATTTTGAGGCGACATTGCAATTCATAATTGTTTCTCAGACTTGTCAGATATAAACTTGCAATTCTGAGACAGGTGTTTTTTCAAACAACAAAAAACTAATTGCAAAAAAACCGAATCAATAGATAAACATCGATAACAGTTTACTTTAAGCCTCCATGTACGATGCATTATAAAAGTTACTAATAATGTACATTGGTTACAATTATTTATGTAGAGATATTATGCATTACTAACGTATTAAAACTAATTTTAGAATTGCTTATAAATAAAGGCTTTCAGTAAACCTTACTGTCCTTTTTGACTTTGACAGCCCTGGTTGTGATGTTTTCTTGATATGGAAAAAGTAGTGTCATGGAAAAGCATAAAGTCATAGAGGTTTGAAACAACATGAACGTGAAGAATTCATGACAGTTTTCATTTTTTGGTGAACTATTTCTTCTAACACTGAAACTGAGCAGTCTAACAACAAAAGTTTAGAATGGCGTGAGCGCTGCTTAAAGATCAGCTGCTCTCCAGAACTTTGGATAAGAAAGCAGTTTGTGAACAAGCGGCAGCATTACCTGAAGGAAGGCGATATGGTCCTCTGTTTGCGAGAGCTCTCCTAATTCAGCGTGTCTTTTCATCAGCTCTGTTCTCTCCTGCTCCAGTTGTTGAAGGAGTGCTTCAGCTTGGCTCACTGCCGCCCTCTCCTGACCCCGGATCAGCTCCGTCACTTCAGCACGCCAGCGCTCGATGGAGCACACCAGCTCGGTGAAGATGCGCTCGCTCTCGTCGAGGGCCGTCTGTGCGGAGAGCTGAGAGGAGACAAGAGCGGAATGATAAAGAGTGAAAACAGGATTTGTATTGCTCTTAAGAAGCAGGAGTTTGATGCACTACGCAGATGTGCTCAAACTTTCAGAACTCAATCCAAGCAGAACGTTCTCTGAAACTAAAGTACAAAAACAGCTATTCAGAAATCTTTACACAGCCTTAGCCTTGAGACCCTGCTGTATAACGGAGACCTTGGTCAGGGTCACAGTCAAAGCTGGAACTCATTTGCATGATACTAGCACAGGATTTCGAGCAATTATATGAAAAAAAATGGTCGATTGTTTTAAATAATTTTTTTTATTACTATTTTAGTTTATTAGAATGGACAGCCTGGTATATGGACCAAAAGGTCTTGGTCTGGATCTGGGACTAAAGGGGTCTATTCTGGATATTAATCTTTTAGTTTAGTCTTATTCAGTCTAGTCCAAGCGTAAGAGGTCTGGTTTTGGTCTAGGTCTTGACTCCAGATCTGTAGACAAGCAAAACAGAAGTCATTAACATAACCATGACAATGACTTACATGTTATACAAATATATTTTAGGAAAAAATATATATATTAAATAATTTTTAAATATGGTTATTTTAAGACAGCCCGTTTAATCTGAGATATTGACTGCTGTGATTTCAATTATTGGCACAAGCTTTAAATTGCACTATTAATCACACTATGCTGATGATACCCTGATTTACCTAGCCTTATATCCACATGACTATAGCCCCATTGACTCCCTCTGCCAATGCATTGATGAAATTAACAGTTGGATGTGCCTTCAAGGAAATTGCATTTGGAAACAAAGAGGAAGTTCTCAAGGTGAATGCATACCTTGACTCTAGGGGTCAAACAACTAAAAATCAAGTCAGAAATCTTGGGGTGATTCTGGAGACAGACCTTAGTTTTAGTAGTCATGTCAAAGCAGTATCTAAATCAGCATACTATCATCTCAAAAACATTGCAAGAATTAGATGTTTTGTTTCCAGTCAAGACTTGGAGAAACTTGTTCATGCCTTTATCACCAGCAGGGTGGATTATTGTAATGGTCTCCTCACCGGCCTTCCAAAGAAGACCATTAGACAGCTGCAGCTCATCCAGAACACTTCTGCCAGGATTCTGACTAGAACCAGAAAATCTGAGCATATCACACAGTCCTCAGGTTCATACACTGACTACCAGTCCTCAGGTCCTTACACTGACTTCCAGTTACATGTAGGATTGAGTTTAAAGCACTTTTAATCGTTTATAAGTCACTCAATGGTCTAGGACCTAAATATATTGCAGATATGCTCACTGAATATAGACCTAACACAGCACTCAGATCAGTAGGATCGAGTCAGTAAGAAATACCAAGGGTTCACACAAAACAAGGGGAGTCCGCTTTTAGCTATTATGCCGCCCGCAGCTGGAACCAGCTTCCAGAAGAGATCAGATGTGCTAAAACATTAGCAACATTTAAATCCAGACTCAAAACTCATCTGTTTAGCTGTGCATTTGTTGAATGAGCGCTGTGCTACGTCCGAACTGATTGCACTATGTATAATCATTAATATTCTTATCTGTTTTAAATTCATTTAAAATATTTTTTTTATATAATTTTGTTTTTATTGTTGTTTTTAATTCCTAATTTATTATTATAATTTTTAATGTCTATTTCACTTCCTTTTATGTAAAGCACTTTGAATTACCACGGTGTATAAATGTGCTATAGAAATAAACTTGCCTTACCTTTAAAAGAAAAAAAAAAGTGTCAAAAAATGTTATGCACTTTTTTTGAAAAGTAATTTGTTAGATTTTGCTATGTTTTTGCCTTAAACATTATCTATCATCCATCCATAATATTATTACCATTTTAAATAACTTTTCTGTTATTTTGAAATGTAATTTATTTCTGTTATTTTATGTAATTTATTCTTGTGGTGCATAATCCTTTCTCCAGTCTTCATTGTCACACGATCCTTCAGAAATAATTATAATATGCAGAATTGCAGGTCGTCAAAATAAATAAATAATATATAAAATAAAAAAATCGTATTTATACTTTTGTGGAAACCAGGATGCAGCTCTGTTAAGTATAAATAAATAGCATAATAATATAGAAAAGGAACAATGCAGCTGTGGGTTTTGCCCCTAATAAATAAACTATTATCGAAAGAAGTTTTACAAGGTCTGATACGGATTGACCTTGAAACTTCAGTGGAGTCTGTTAGGAGAAACACACACACTCTCTCTCTCTCTCTCTCTCTCTCTCTCACACACACACACACACACACACACACACACACACACACACTCACAGTAAGCATCTGTGTAGCCTCTCTCAGGTCGGCCAGCTCCTTCTCTCTCTCCTGAATCCTCTGCTGGGAAATCTTCTGCATCTCCACCAAGGCATTCTGGGAAGAAAAGCACAAGTTAAATAACATGACATATTTCTACTGACTCACACTCTAGAAACACATTACCTTTTTCTCATTCATCTCTGCTGTAGCTAGAATAGTGTCGTGTCCTTTGTGTTCATCCGTCAAACAAAGATAACAAATACACTGCTGATCTGTGCGGCAAAACACCTCCAGCAGTTTATCATGGCGACAGCAGAGCTGTTCTCGCATCATCTTTGAAGGAGAAACCAGCTTGTGTTTCTGGAAGGCAGGAGACTCGTAGTGGGGTTGAAGGTGGGTCTCGCAGTAAGACGCCAGACAGACCAGGCAGGATTTAAAGGCTTTGTTTTTTGTCCCAGAGCAAACATCACACTCCACATCCCCGGGTTCGGCTTGGGTCGGATCAGATGCTGTCAGTCCAGCGTGGAGCCCGGTCTTCTTCAGTTTCTCCACCACATCAGCCAGCATTGTGTTCTTGCCCAGCACGGGTCTGGGAGCGAAGCTCTGCCTGCACTGAGGACAGCCATAGATCCCCAGATAGTCATCCTGGTCCCAGTAGCCTTTAATGCAACCTTTACAATAACTGTGTCCACATGGAATAGTCACAGGGTCCTTCAAGACGTCCAGGCATATAGAACAGTTGAACTGGTCGTGCTCCAGGAAAACCCCAGCTTGCGCCATTTTAAAAGGATTCTTGCCGTCCAACCCAGTGGCAGAACGAAGCCCAGGCAAGCTCTGTTTTTGCAGGAAGTGAGTCACGTGACCGCAGAGTCTGACAGGAGGGGGAGGGGCACAACAACTGAGCATGTCAGAAAACACGGAGCTGCCTGCAGCAGTGTTAAGTGTTCTGGTAAGAATCAGTGCACCACAAAATCAGCACAGAAATTAATATTAATAATAATAACTAAACAAATATATATATATATATATATATAAAGATTTTTTTAGATTTTAAACACATTTATAAATGTAAGTTTATGTTTATAATGAAGAACTTTTAAATAAATTAATAAAATAATGTGTGTTATATATATACACACACACACACACACACACACACACACATTTAAATATCTAGGATTTAACTTAAATAAAACAAACATTTATTATTTACTTTAAATTAAATGTTATATGTTAAATATATATGTATATATATATATATATATATATATATTCATATAAAATGTATTAATATTTTAAAGATTCAATATCTTTTTATTTCATATCCACAGTCCACACAGAAAATCATGGAACTCAAAATCTGTTTTAACCTTGCCAATAAACCACTTAAAAACAATTATAATAAAATAAAATAAATATAAAACTAAAACAAATCAAAATGGTTGTAAACGGAATAGAAGTCTGTACAGAACGTGTCAGATTGTCTTACACTGAAGCTCACGGTGCTCTGAGGAACATCTCAAGTTATGCTGCAGAACATGAACATCAGGTTTGGTTTATGTGAGCTTCAGTACTGCTGCCATTGACTCAAAAAAGAGACAAAACAAATATAATGCCATTCTGCAATACGTGTGCATTTTCAATTCATCTTTCCAGTTTGAGAGCAATATGTGATGTGATATGTCAGTGTTTGCACACTAGATGGCAGTAGTGCTGCTCTCACATGATCCAGAGACATGAACACTGTCTTTAATGACTGGAAACATACAAACATTATTTATGATGCAGGATTTTATTTCATAAAGCAAGTCATTACAGGTGCTTCAATTATTTTACATACAGACTCTTCTCAAAGAAATGATGCAAATCTCAGAAGAAAATATATTTTAATAAATACATGTTCCCATTTCATAAATAATAACAATAATAAACCGTTTCAGTTTTAAATTGGAATAAATAACTACCTAAATATATCTGACCAGCACAACAAATCCATGATGTGATATGATAAAACAACACACTTGTTCCAATGTACTGCTCAGAACTCATCTACCATTTCTACTATTAAAATACTCAGTGCAAATCCTTTAACGTGATTTTTCTTACGTTCATGTGCGTATTTGGTCATAGGAGCATTCAAAAGCCCCCAGCGTCCAAGTCAATGGAGTAAAGTTTTCAACATTCGTTCATGCGCTCTGTTTCTCAACAGAGATTCATGCTCTGTGGTTTGTCAGTCATATTTCTTACAGCTTCTGGAATGGATTTTATAAGTACAATAATGATGTTGTAATAGTTTTAAACAAATCAATTATACGGAGGGCTGGTGTGGTGGAGTAAACACTGAAGCTGCCAACAGCCAACAGCCACAGGTTCTAGACCAGAAAACCTTTTTGTAACTTTAAAACGGACACTTAGAGTTCTGGTTCCAAGGTTAGCATCACGGGAAACTTACATGCAGAAGGAAGGCGTATGGTAAGAGTCTTTGAAATGATCATTTGGTCTTGTCGTCCAGTCCACTCTCTGCTCTCAGAGCCTGACTGCTGGCAGAGATGAACCTGATCCAGTGCTGAAGATCCTCTGAAATCTCAGGACAGTCCACCTTCAGAGCCGAGACACGTGTGTTAGTCCAACAGGAACATACTTCAAGGAGAACCACGGTATTACCAGATTACACGTCTAACAGTATGGTATTACCAACGTGTCTTGAAATGATTACCATGTTCATGGTAAGACAAGGAGTCATAGTATTACCATGATAGTTGACGAAAAAGCATAGTATTACCATGGTACTCTTTGTTAGGGCTCTAATGCAGGGGTTTTTGAACTGGGGTCTGGGGACCTGCAGGGGGTCTATGGAAATGTTTAAAGGAAAACAGGGTCATTTTTTTTTATAAATTAAAACTAATAATAATAATAATAATAATACTTATTTTTTTATTTTTTTTGGAAATAATACATTTTATTAAAATAAATATTTATTTCAAACAGTACAGTACTATACTGAGTAGAAAAGAATAATGTAATAATTTTCCAAATAATATTTTACACATTTATAATATGCATTTTTTTCACTGTATTAATTGGGTCTTCAGAGGATCCAAACTATTTCATTAATTAATAATAACAAAAGTAACGGTACTATAGTAATACTACTACTTCTAATTATAATAAACTAAATAAGTACTTGTGAATAAAATTTTAAATGTATAAAATATAAAATAATATGCATTTAATTTAAATAAATAGCAACTCAATAATCATAATACATATATATTAATACAATAACTTTCACTGTATAAATTGTGTCTTTATACATGAAAAAAATACTGCCCTTTCAATTTTAGAATAAGCATATCAGTGGATCTAAAAAAAGAATAAAACAAATACATATAAATGATTACAATAACAATATAACTTTTATTTAAATAATTAAAACAAAAGAAATAATAAATCTACTAGTACTTCAGTGAGTAGAAAACATATTTAATTAATGCTGTGCACTACAACTAAATATTTTCAAACTACTATTTTACACATATTAATAATATTGGGTCTTTTACATGAAAATATACAACTGCATTTTAAAATTTTAGAATGGGGCCCCCGGGCATGAGGATGAGCACATTTGGGGGTCCAAAAAATGTAAAAATTAACAAGTAAAACGAATAAATACACAAATAAATAAGATTAATTATAAAAATAACACATTTCAAATAATAAAGAAAATATACAAGCACAAACATTTAACACTACAGTACTATATTGTAGGATGGGGTTTCTTGCACAACGATGAGCATATGTAAAAAAAAAAAAAAAAGAAGAGAAAAATAAAGGAACAGCTTTAAAGCACAAACTACACAAGCACACGATTCACTCGGTATAAATGTATACCTTCCTCTTGTAAAGGTGATCCAAGATCCTCTGTGGATCTCCGCGGATGACATTCTGTCTGCACAGCATGACAGCAGAAACGAACCCGTCTGTCTTGGACACGAACCTCTGCTCCATGTAGAAGGACTTGTCGTCCCACGCCACGATCCGCGTGCGCAGCTCGAAGGCCTCGCCGAACGCCAGCGAGCGCCGGTAGCGGATGGTGGTGGCTCCGATCAGCATGGAGGCGTCGAACGCACGCGCCGCCAGAAAGAGCCCGTTCCGCGTGCAGTACGCGTAGCGCGCGAAGTCGCACTCGCGCAGATAGCGGGCGTTATTCATGTGACACATAAAGTCCAGGTCGTGGAGGAAAACCCTTCCGTGGACCACCTGCTCCGCCAGAACGTCTCGAACCGGACCCTGGAACCAGGACTTGATCACCATCCACGTTGCTCTCAGAAAGTACCAGACGTCAAAACTGCCGAACAGAAGCAGAGAGCCGGACAGAATCCACAGCAGCATGATTCTGTTACAGTGAAGATTATTCATTATTCACATCATGATCATTCATACAGATCACACGGAGCCGCACAACAGTGACCCGGCTAGCTAAAAACAACACGCAGGGCATCATTGCATCTTTTTGTCTTATATAAATATATATATTTAAAAACAGTAATTTAAATACTACACATCATTTATTCATAGCGGAAATGAATAAAACAAATCAACGTTTAGATTAAATATCAGATGTACGTGTAGATCATAAACACAAGGTCATGCAACGAAACATAAGTAGACCATTTTCAGCTGTAATACATCAGTGTTCATAATCATAATACTGTCAAATATGTTTTTCTTGTTACTCACGCGATTGACACCCGCAAGACACCGGCTTCACGCACTTCCGCACAGACAGAAACTGCGCTCTGATTGGTTTGACGAGGACACGTGACTACGTCAGCAGGCCGCCAGACGAACGGCGTGACGCAAAAAATCCCATCATCACTTCCAAAAAAAACATCTATATTTTCTAAATTCAAACCTCTTTTTTTATATATATTCTAATGAAAATGTATTTTGAATCTGTTGAATTCTCTACAATATTAAAAGCAATAAGAACAATGGCTTTGCTAAAGGACTTAGCACTTCCTTTGGACTGAATGACCCGGTCTGTTTTATTGTTATGATTTGACAATGATGACAACTGTTATTGTTTTTAAAAGCATTCAATCAATTATTTATATATTTGTTTGAACAGATATGTTTTTGCTGCTACTTGGATATGTTGGAATAATTCCCAATTCATTATATACTGTATAATGTTTTGTATGTCATTTAAGCAGTAATATATTATTTTGTGTAGATGTTATTAAAGAAATGGAGATTTATAATGTAATCAATATCAATCTACCAAATCTTCTGATTTGTGCATTAGGGCAGCCAAAAATATAAAGAGAAATAGTTATCTCAGAATAACAGGATTAGACAATGGAACTTAAATTACACATACAGCACAAGTGGCATAGTTATTGGTTTATTTATTGTTATAGTTTTGTTTCCCTTGCTATTAATGCTTCACACTCCAGTCCAGTCAGTGGCAGTAATACACCATAAAAAAACCCACTTAAGAAATTGTTTCTACATATTCTCAATCTTACAGTATGCACAACATATAAGTGCACTGAACACTTTACGGTTTAATGTTTGTCTCTCTGCACCGTATTGTTATGCATTATACTGTTCCTGGTCTCTGAGAGTTACCAACACATTTCATTGTATTATTATAATGACAATAACGTTTATATTCTAATGCAGCATGAATCAGACATGAATTACAGCAGAACTCAGTCTTATTTTGCTTCGGAGTGTCCAAACACCGGAGATATTAATGAATGTGCATCAGAATGGTGTAGTGTTTTTGTAAACCAGTGTTTGAGAGATCATGTAAGGCAGTGATCCGTCATTCCTTCTTTTTGTCATCGAGCTGACTTTCCCCCCGGAGGGCTTTACTGCTGGCGGAGATGAAATTGATCCAGTGCTGGAGGTCTTCAGGAAATTCTGGCACGTCAACCTACAAAATCAGTTCATAAATGTCAGGCTTCGGTGTTTAATAAAAAAGGAATTAATATTCGATTGGAACATGTTCTTTTATAAAATTTTTGTGAACCATTTCTTTAACCCTCTGGTTTTCCTTGTTCCCTAAGTGACAACAGGCTTATATTTTTTCATGAAATAAATGTACTATCAATAATTGTAATATTGAATCATTTATTCTTTAATATTTAGCTTTTGTAGGGGATTTCATGGCACTACACATATTCACCTCTAGATTATGTACCATTTATTTATATTTAAAATAATTAAAATATTAGAAAACGCTAATGTAATAAATAATAATAAAAAGGCAATTGCAACTTTTTAGCTCACAATTCTGACTTTCTTGCAAATCTGAGAAAATACAGAATTGTGAAAACCTGCAAATGCAAAAAAAGCTGTAATTACCATTTTATTTATTTTCTGAAATTCTGAATTCTCAACATTATTTCTTGAAATTCTGAATTTGATCTTAATTGTGAATTTCTATCATGCAATTCTGCATTTATAAACAGACTTTCATAGCCTTTTTGAATCATGTCAACATTTTTTTGTGTTTATCTAGCAACAAGTCAAAAGAAATTAATTAAAACAAATCTCAATTTAAACCAGTCTAAAATAACAGAAGACCACCAGAGAGTTAACGTGTTAGCTGCTCACCTTTCTCTTGCACAGGTATTGCAGGATCTTGTCCGGACCGCTGCGCAGGATATTCTGTTTGCAGAACATAACAGCCGACACCATCCCATCTTTACAAGATACAAACCTCTGCTCCAGATAAAACGACTTCTCGTCCCAGGTAACGATTCGACTGCGAATCTCAAATGCCTCGCCGACACAGAGCGGACGTCTATAGCGGATGGTAGTAGCCCCAACGACCATGTTGGCCCCCAGAGCTCTTACAGCCTTGAACACACCATTGCGGGTATACAGAGAGAAACGGGCAAAGTCACACTCGCGCAGGTAGCGTGCATTGTTCATGTGGCTAAGGTCAAGGTCATGGAGAACGACTCGTCCGCTAACGGTCTGCTCTGCTGTGATGTCAAATACGGGCGAGAGGAACCAGGCCCGGATCAGCACAACCACTACCCGTAAGTAATACCACACATCCAGACTGCAGAACAGCAGCAACAACACACCCGCAATCCACAGCAGTGTGTCCTCCCTGCAACATACACGAAGCCAGAATAATATATACATGGTTTCTGTGGCTCTTAATTCACCCTTACACAAATGAATGCCTAAAAATCTCTTAAATCAGAGCAGAACATCTTAAATACATAAAGTCATGGCATGCACTGCAAAAAATTAATATCATCATCAGTATTTTTGCCTTTATTTTTTAAATACAAATATCTAAACCTCCTTAAATCAAGATACATTTACTTGAGATGCAAATTGAACTAATTAAGTCTAGTTTTCAGAAAAAATTTAAGTGAGTTTATGAGCTTAAAACCAGAACAAATATCTGCCAGTATGAAAACTTGTTTTCCCTTTGAATTAAACAGATTGTTATTTTATTAAATCACAAACTCACTTCAAATCAATCAATTTCTCATGAAACAAGACTTCTTGTCATTTTGCTTCTCAGGTTAATGTATCTAGATATTATAATCTTTAGATATTCGCACTGAAAAAAGCCAGACATACAGAGGAACAGCATCACTTCTTGACTCTATGATTGCAGGAAAAGTTATTTCCATATTTTAGTGATTTGGTGCAGAGCTAAAGCCATTTATTTTTCCTTTTTTCTTTAAAAACTGGATTAAAGTGTTGGAGATCGGTTGGAAGTTGTATTTTCAAACTGTGAGTGAAGCACTACTAATACAAGACATTTACATTTAGAGAGATCACACTGGTGTACGGAGTTCAATTAAATGTATTTCCTGAATTTTCTTTAAAAAGTCTTAAAACCTGCAGAAAGCCTGTATATTAAACACATATAGCATGGTCAACTGACATGCCACATCAGCCACAGAGAACAATGACATTATAAACTGCATATTTATGGTTACTGCATGTAACACTATTTGCACTCAGATGTCATTAATGAGGTTCTGAGATTTTCAGGGTTTGGCTACAAGCCTCGTTCAAGCAGAACTAGTTAGGCTGGTTTGAGAACATGTTGTAACTTGTCACATCGGTGATTTTTGGCTTCTTTTAAAGCGTATAAACGTAATTAAACGTGTTTCCAGTATCAGACACCAGAGAATGTATTTTTGTAAAATGATAAATAAGTTACATCCACAATAATAAGAGAACTCATTTAGTTTATGCCTGATCTAGTTTACGAATTGAACTGTAATCTCCAACAGTTGAACATAGTTGATCTGTTATAGATAAAGAGTGAAGGATTCCTGAATCGGTGTTTGATTGTGTTTTAATGAACTTCCTCTTCACAGCGGTCTCAATCACTGTTGTAGATGTTTTAAACGGGGATTGTTGTGGCATCTGAGCAAACCTTTGCGAAATCAGTTTCGCCTTTACAACGAATGACGAAATAGACATGAACTTCTCGTCGGAACTAAATTAAGAGTTGTGAAAATGTCGAACAGTACTTACATGTCCACGCTGAACGAGTTGCTGTTTTACGTCTTTACGTCCGGCTGAACGTACGACGACACGCCCCCTAAATATGTCGTCACGCAAGCCGGTTCGTTAGTACATTTATAATATTTTTTTGTAATAATTATATATGATATGTTTATTATATATATATTATATAATAAAATATTAATATATTATAAGTATTATGAAATAATTTGCATTTATATTATTTTTAATTTTAAATAATTATTTATCTTCTCACAGTTCTCGTGATGTTTTACAGACGTGATTACAGTGACTACAGATGTATATATACAGATGTATATTTTATTTATATATGCATATAACTAATATATATATTAGTTAAAAATGTAAAATAAAAACAATTAAATGATATACCTAATATTTTGAATTATTTTAAATAATATATTGCAATTTTCAATAATCTTTAATAAATAATACATAATTATTCTTCATTCTCAGAAAGACTGAACTAATTGTATTCTAATTATGTGAAATCTTCACATATAATGAATCAAAGAGATATGCCATTATTAGTTCTATCATCAACATTTAATGATTACATTATATTGTGGAATACAGTCTTCCTCTCCTTGTGAAATCCCTACATTTAGTATTCCATATATTATATTCTTACAAAAGAACAATAATCTGCATGTACCGAGTGTCTATTCTGCATAGTATGAGTAGTACAGCTTTAGGTTTCTAACATAGCCGCACTCTTTTGATGCTGACATTAATTAGGAGCTTCTTAAATGTGGATACACCTACTATATCTAGAAATGCTAGCATGAGCAGATTTGCATTTCTTTGATTAGATTCTCACAGGATTCATATTGTGAATGAATGTTTATATACAAACTATAGCAGGCTGTTTGTGTGCTTTCATATGTAATTAATGGAGCATGTGGGATGCATAAAATTAGCCTGTTTTAAAGGTTCCTTGTCTTTTTATGAATTCAGGTATTGATATCGGCTGGATTGCTTCCTGCTTTGGCTGCAGTTTGTGTCCTCTGAGAAGTCCTGTAAGTCAATATGAATGATGAATTATAGGAGATTGAGTATGGCATTGTCAGTGATGGAGAGGGATGAACAGGCTTTCACAACGTCTGAAAGAGATGGAAAATTACTGTAGCCATCTTCCCCCGTTCTCCTTTCACATGCGGCATTACCACATGAATTCATCAAGGCTTTAACGTGAAAATAATAGCTCTGCAGTGTGTCTGAATGTGAATAATCGGCTGTAGTTAAATGGTCTGAAATCCCAGGAAGACAGACGTCGTATCAAAAGTAAAGCATTAGTCATGACACTTCTGTGTCTCATAAACGCCATGATTCTGTTGAGACAGGAGAGCATTTGAAAAACAGTCGTCCATCACGCTAATGGACATGTATCGATTGTAGTGCGATGTGTTTCTGAAATAGTAATAGTAGAGTCTATTGAGGGATCGCTGCTGGAAGTATTTTCACATTGTGTTGATGGGTTGTGAGTGTTTGCGTTGAATGAGTGGTGAAAGACATTCATTTGATTACAAATAGATGAAATACTGTACGGTTACACAAAGACACGCAGATGAAAGCTCACAACATTAAAGTAATAGTTCACATGGAAATGTGTGTGAAATGTACCCCCAGGTTATCCAAGTTGAAGATGAGTTTGTTTCTTCATCAGATTTGGAGAAATGTACCATTACATCAGTTGCTCACCAATGGATCCTCAGCAGTGAATGGGTGCCGTCAGAATGAGAGTCCAAACAGCTGATAAAAACATCACAATAATACACAAGTAATCCACACCACTCCAGTCCATCAATTCATGTATCATGGAAAGTGAAAAGCTGCATGTTTGCATGTCAGGAACGAATCCATCATAAAGGCGTTTTAACTTTAAACCATTGCTTCTGGCCAAAATATAATCCATATAATCCAAATTATAATAAGTACATAATCCATAACAACACTTACTCCAGTGAAAAACTCTATCCGCTATTGTCTCTCACAGCAAAATCCACCAACATATTTGGAGGAAGCAATATTATGGATTATGAAGTCATATTTTAACCCAAAGCAATGGTTTAAAGTTAAAACGTCTTAATGGTGGATTTTTTTCTGAAAAACATGCAGATGTGGATTATTGTGATGTTGTTGTCTTTGGACCCTGATTCTGACGGCACCCATTCACTGCATAGGGTCCTCTAGTGAGCAAGTGGTGTAATGCACATTTTCGTTTTTTTGGGTGAACTATTCCTTTAATCGGTCTAATCTGCTCATTCTTCAACCCTGAACGGACAGTAACACAGAGACAGATGTCTGAATGTGTGTGTGATTGCTGTTGTGCTGTTTGTGCTAAAGCCCTTGTTTTCATCCCTCCCCAAACCCCCAAAGACTAGTGAAAAGAAAACATCTGTTTATACACCATTGCTCATGTTTTCTTTCTACAATACGACTTTTTCAATGCTGTAATCCTTCAAAGCTGTTTTAGTCATGGCCCACCTCTTTCTCCAGGGTAAACGTGTGTTCGCTTTCTCAATTCAGTAACAATAATCCCTACAAAGCACTCTGCCTATGGACACAAAACAAATGCACAATCTCTCTCTCTCTCTCGCACACGCACACGCACGCGCGCGCACGCACGCACGCACGCACGCGCGCACACACACACACACACACACACACAGCTCGTATAGTGACTGTTTTGTAGTTCACAGACAGCTGCTCTGTTCCAAACCTAGATGGCCAATCCTTGGTGTTTACAAAAGGCAAATCATAAAGTCCTAATAAATAATTGCTTTGGAACACACAGGCACAAAATGTCAATTTTTAATTACGTTTGGTGAATTAATAAATCCATTTTTAATTGTACTTAATTAAATATGCATTAAATCTGAATATATTTGCTACCGTTCAAAAGGTCAGTACAATATTTATTTAAAGAAATGTATACTTTATTCAGCAAGGATGCATTCAATTAATAAAAAATGACAGCAATGACATTTATAATGTTACAAAAGATTTTCTATTTCACAATAAATGCTGTTCTTTTGAACTTTCTATTTATAAAATAGTCTCAAAACCAGTTTCCACAAAAATATTGAGCAAAACATCTATTTTTAACATTAATAATAGTAAGAAAATCATCTTGAGCATACATTTTTTTCTTGATGCATAGAAATATGATACCTTTTTAACATTAGAAATGCCTTTAGTCACTTTCTAAAAAAATATCCTTTTAACATAGAATTGCAATCACAGTTTCCACAAAAAAATATTAATCAGCACAATAAGCACAATAAGAAATGTTTCTTGAGCAGCAAATCAGCATATTAGAATTATTTCTGAAGAATCATGTGACAATGAAGACTGGAGTGATGATGCTGAAAATTCTGCTTTGCATCACAGAAATAAATTATATTTTAAAATATATTAAGACAGAATACCGTTATTTCAATTTGTAATGGTTTTAACTGTACTATTAATAAATAAATGCAGCCTCGGCGAGCATAAGAGGCTCCTGTTCAACAACATGGAAGTGAAAACAAACTTAAATATACATGCCTTATGCTGCATTCTGTTTACCTCTGTAATTCTAGAATTTCCCAAACTCATCTTCCACACATAACGCCTTTGTTGTCAGAGGTCAGAGGTCAGATACATCAACTGAAACGTCTGTCCAATTTAGTATGGAAAGCATTATTAAGTCTTGGGAGCGTGTGTTTGATGTCTTAAAATAAAGAATTCAGATAAGCAGCTCTCTTGGTTTTGGAGCAGCGGTTGGTACAATCGGTCTAGAAAACCGAAGCTATAAACCGATGTTTGTTATTTTGTACGTGGTGAAGCAAATCTCTCATCTACTCCAGACACGAGTCTCTGATGTGTAATTACTCTGATCTGGGTCGACATGGACCAGCGCAGTCCTGAGGGTATTTATTTACACGCACAGTAAATGCAGACAAACACTACAATACATGCATCATCCGAATGCACACGGATCCAAACGCATGTGAATGTGGGTCAGCTCGCCTTGATCCCTCTCTCCCCTGCTCCATCCGAGGTTAGTACAACCCATATAAACAATAACGCATCCATCAAAAGAGCCCAACTGGGATTACGTGCACAGATCAGTGAGACTCCAGCTTCATTCTGCACGCAGGGGAACAAACAGACAGGAAAAAGCCGTTTCTCTTTCTTCTCGTAAACCAATAATAATGCCATCCCATGATCACATCACCATGGCGACAGTGCCATTGCTATTTGCTGGAAATTCAACCTTCCATTGTGCGCTGTAGTTTTATGGATTTCAGACAAAGGGGAAGTTACATCACCGATTTATCACCTTTATTTTTATAACAAAGTGCAGCAGCGGAGGACATGCATTATTGAGGTGTTGGGTTATGCAGTTGACACCTGGGCGGCTATCATTTATGAAGAGCCTGTTTCTGTCGAAATATTCATTAACAGCATGGCTTAGTCCTGAAATAAATGTGTTATTATCAGTTGGGGAGAGATGCATTATTAAAGTAGGATGACACTCGATTTGTCCGTGCTATGGGATGAGAGTCGGCCCAGGAGCAAAGACCAAATCAGTTATTCAACACAATACACTGTCTTTATCTCTGTGGAATAAACACACACATCAGTACACACATGATAGTTCTCACTACACAGAAGTGTTTTTTTCATGTTATTAGACTGTAAAAGACAGTAGTGGACCGTGAGTTAGTGCTATTATACCGTACCGCTCCTCCTCCTTTGGCAGAGCAAAAATAGAAATAAAGGAGAAAAATACAATATTCTGTCTAAAATGCAAGCTACTAATTAACTTCATGATTATTGAACTGTTGTATTAATGCAATTTAAGATTTTTTTCTCTAACTTTAAAGAGCAGATGTATTCCCAGTGGTTCACTTTGATTGAACTTTACTATGGTATTGCCATGTTTTTGTGAACTAACTTGTAGCATATAATAATACTCTCACTTTTTAACTAGCATGCATATTACTGCTTATTATTACATATAAAGCACATATGAATGCCTTATTCTGCATGAACATATCGTTAAGAAGTCATAATTCATAGTTAGTTCATAGTAAGAATTGGACCTTAAAATAAAGTGTGACCATATATAATTATTATTAACTCATTAAATATATATACTGATTAAGTGATTGACGTGATGTGACATACAGCCGTCACGTCGGTGACCATATATAATTATTATTAACCTATTAAATATACACTGTTCAAGTCATTATATTAATATATTTATTTGTATTTACTACTGTTGAATAAAACCAAATCCAGACTTGCAATTGTCCTAACGGTATAAACATGTATAGCCTATATACCCAACAACACAGGCCTCCTATATAAAAATAAATACAATTATATATAATGTAGTGCCTTTTATGTTTTCCTGTGGTGTAGGCGCCTGTGTATTTTGGTCGTTTGTCGCTGTCCTTGGTGCTGAAGTCATGTGACCGGAAACGTGTCAGTGAGTAACGACCGGTGAACAAAATACGCTTCAAGTGTTACAGAGAGAGAGAAAACATCGAAAGAACAACAGAAACACCAAGAACTTTGAGAGAGAACTTCAAAAGAAGCTAATTAGATTAATAGCAATTATTTATTATTGCTGTTGTTGTTGTTACGTTGGTCAACCGTTTTCTACAATGTTGTACTAATGGACCATTTGTCTTAGCGGAAGCTACTACTAGCCTACTAAAAATAAAAGAATATATCAGCCTATAGGCTGTAAAAATAATCGGCAGCATTCATAAATCAAGAACAGTATTTTATTATTTTTCAGTTACATTTACAAGGCCACTAATCTGAGTTGAAAGGAAACACGCTGAATGAACGCTTCATGGATGTTACTTTACAAATCAGAGTGAACAACAGAGGAGAGAGAGAGAGAGAGAGAGAGAGAGAGATAGAGATGTAGAGA
>QVTF01025050.1:22500-43975 GCA_003573665.1 Oxygymnocypris stewartii | reverse complement strand
TTTTCAGCACAGAACAAGCAAATTGGTTGGTTGGTTCTCACTAATCGTTGATATTTGGTTACATACCTGGCTACCTCTGAGACCCCCCCATGAGACAGGAGCTAAAATTTGTGTTTCTACAGAGATGAAAACTATAAACCCGCTACTTCTTATGCTTAAGTTTCTTCATTGTTCCGCTTATATAATATAAATATCCTTCACCTTTAGGAAAACTGTGACTGCGTGAAAAATAGGTGGCATAAATTCAGTGGTATTTTTTCAGACCAAGGCTGCTGTTTACACTTGCATACACACTGACACTCTTAAATCCCCAGGTTGTGTATATGCAAGGGGAAGGTGGGGAGTGTCGCGCTGGTCAACATTTCTGGAGGATTATTTGATTAATGCTGAGGGCTGCAGTGTGTTTAGACAGGGTCATGACCCCTGGGCATCCATTTAATCAAATCTCTCTTTTTCTCAGTTCACCCAGAGGAGGTCAAAACTAATACAGCCTCCCCTGTCTCCCTTTTTTCTCTCTCTCTCTTTCTGTTTAATACGTGTAGCCGGCTTTGAATGCATGAATGAGGTGTGCATGTGTGGGTCTGACCAAGAAACCAGGAGCAAAAGCAAAACTATACACACACATGCACACACGCACACACACACACACATGTATATATATTATTGCTGCCAAACAATTAATCGCGATTAATCACATCTAAAATAAAAGTTTCTGTTTACAATGTATATGAGTGTTTACTTTGTATTTTATTATAAATAAATACAAACACATGCATTTATATATTTAAGAAAAATATTTTATGTTTATACATTAAATATATATGTAATATAATAATAAATAAATATATATACATGTAAATATTTTCAAAATATATACTGTATGTGTGTGTATGTATATACACAATAAATAAACACAGTACGCGCACATATATTATGTAAACAAAAACTTTTATTTTGGATGCAATTAATCGCGATTAATCGATTGACAGCACTTATATATATATATATATATGTAATAGTGCTACATGTATTAAACAGAAAGAGAGAGAGAGAGAGATTAAATAATTAATCGCCCACCTAACATTAAAGTTTTTAATATAGTTTTATATTACAATAATTTCACATTGAATCTTCAAATTAATGTACAAACAACATATAAACAGTATATTTTTTTATATTTGTTTAATGTCATATTTTTTTATTACTGAAGGCCAGTATCACTGATACCAATTAATAATATTTAACCATTGACTATAGCCATTCAACTTTACATTTATTTAAGAGCTATCAATTTTAACATTAATTAGATTTTAATTAGAACTTAAAACAATCTTCACATAAACCCAATATAATAAATGTAATATTCATCTAGGCTACCTGTGCCCCTCAGCAGAAATATACAGAAATTGAAAAACACTAACTTATAGTTATCAAACACTAAATTCTAAACTAAATACAGATGAATTCTTATAACTATAAAAGTTATTGATTTCCTCTTTCCTCTTTTTATTTTGTTCTTGATGAACAGACATCACAGCAGCTCGTTATTAGGTTGTTTTGGCTGCTATTTATTTAAGAGCTGCCGCTACGAACATGACGCGGATCTGAAACGCATCGTATTTTCTCTCAACTCTATCTTTTCTGACCCACTTCAGGTCGGACCCATTTCAGTCTCTTTTAATGAGCTGACGAGTTTAATCGAGTGTATTAGATGAGGGAGACAGTGCTGGGATGCTCCAGGACAGTTTTGAAAACCATTTCAGAGACATGTTCTTAATGTAACTCATATATAACATATTACATGCATGCACAGTTTTATGGCCGCTTTAATCGCCTTTTTGGTAACTTCATGACTTAACTGATTACGACATTGCATGCTTGTAGTCTTTATCGCGATTTGATATAAAATGATACAGGCTATGAACGCCGGCACCTTTGTGCGTGTATGGAAGAGCACACGCTGCAAGCACAGTACAGTTTCTGCGCTCGTTTGAGTCACGCCTGATGCTGAAGTGAAGTTAAAGTCCAAGTCTGAAACGTCTCCAGTTTGATGTGATCGTAAAGACATTCTGCAACTGAATAAATACACTTCTTGTCAAGAAAAAATAGACAGAATAAGCAGTTATGAGTGGGGTGACCAACCCTAGCCCCGCCCCTGCATTAACGGCGTTAAATAATTTTAACGCATTAAACTGAAAAAATTAATCGCCTGCGTTAACGCGCTAATTTTGACAGCCCTAACATATATATATATATATATATAAAATATTTAATCGCGATTATTAGCATGATTGTCATGAGATAACTCGCGATTAATCGCACATTTTTATTTGTTCTAAATGTACCTTAAATGAATACTTTTCAAGTTTTTAATACTCTAATCAACATGTGCATGGAGAAATATGGACGCTTTATGCAAATGTCTGTTTATTATTATTGAAACCATAGTCAACAGCATGAAGAGTAGACATGTTTCAAAGGTAATAGATGTGTTTCAAAGAACTTGTTCATGTCTATTAGACTCATAAAAAAGGAAATCCAAGGTTCCCATTACTTCTCTTTCTTTGCACTGATTAATTTACTGACACAAACCTGTTTACATTTTTGCAGGACAGCGCAGCTCACTTCTTCTGAACATGTAAAATGTACATAGCCTATATTGTTTATTATTACATTTGTTTGTCTCTCTGTGCCCACATAGTGTATTTTGATGAAGCTAAATTCTCAATAAAACTGTTTTCATTTATATATTTGACTGTTTCTGTTGTCAGACAATGAATGAATATGAAAAAGTGAATGAAACGCGACCCATTAAGACTGCATAACTAGCTCTCCTTTACAAGATGTTAATCTGCACAAATCCTGTCTGATTAAATAAAACACCCATAAGATAATGACAATAGCTGTGCTGTGATTTTGGCTATACTTGCATGTAAAATTAGAGAAGCAAGCAAGTAATATATGTGTTTAACTGAATTAAGCTCTGCTCTTCTCTGCCGCACGTTGAACAGAAACTGAGCAGATGCAGAGAGAGTGAGAGAGAGAGAGAGAGAGAGATGCGTGTGCGCGCGCTGAACAGAAACTGAGCAGATGCAGAGAGAGTGAGAGAGAGAGAGAGAGAGATGCGTGTGCGCGCGCTGAACAGAAACTGAGCAGACGCAGAGAGAGAAGAGAGGTGTGTGTGTGCGTGCTGGGAAAGCAAGATTCTTGGAGACAAAATAAGGTTTGGGTGCTTTTTTTGAAGGGAAAAAAGTCACTAAAGGGGTCTGCAATGTTGCTAAGTTGGCAACACTGTGCATCTCCATTTCTCTAACTACGGGTTGGGCCACGGGTCAAACAGAAAATACGTGCTGCGTTAATGGCGCATTAATAAAATGAGTGCCGTTAAAAGGAATTTGCGTTAACGCGTTAAAAAAAGTTAAACTATTTTGTGTTAGGGTAGACTTACAATAATAAATACTACAGTATGTTCAGTCTACAATATGCACATTATTATTACACTGCAAAATATATTACAAATAATTTTTTACATTTATTTGTAGATATATTTATATATTTTTTATTTAGTTTTCTGACCAAAATAAGCCAGATACATGTACTATATAAATACAGAGAGAGAGAGAGAGAGAGAGAGAGAGAGATGTAGTATAGTGAGACCAAAGGGGCTTTAAAATAATTACATGATTCATAATAGATATTTTCTGAGTTCAAGTATATTTATCTTGTTTTGGTATTTAGAAAATTTTACTGGAAAAATAAAGAAAAATCCTGATCAATAAAATTACCTTTTACAATGTAGCTAAGAAAATGTGTGAGCAGATATATTTGAACAGTGTTACAATGTGTCTACAAAATTGTGCGACAGTTTGTCGTGTCGCTGGCAGTGTTAGCATTGTTTTTTTTGTGTGTGAGCACAAAGTTTGTGTGTATTTATGCATGAGCCTCTCTTTGTTTATCCAGTTTTAAGTAATTATTTCATGGCACAGCCCACTATCAGCTCGTACCCGGCCACCAGGGAGGCCCTGACCTCCGGAGAGAGCAGAAGCCCTTATTCAGCGCGATATTACTTAGTCCTTTTTCCTCCACTCCAATAGTGACACTTCAGCGCAAAACCCTCTTTCTTCTTCCACTCTCCTCACCTCTTTGAATACATTAGCCCCTGAGAAAAATACACGCTAACAATCCTTTGTTAATGATATGCTTATTTACCCGCTGCTGTCTGAAGTCGACACTCCATCCACGCTCACCTTACCGCCACTCGCTGCTGATGTCATCATCATTTTTAAGCAATAGTGCAATATTAACATTTCCCCTGACTTTCTCCTCTATGGGTTCTTTTCTTTTTTTCCCCACTTTGAACAAGCCATTACCCTGCTGGCCCGAGCCAATTACACAGTATTTGTTCAGGAGTTTTCAATAATACTCTCTGCTGTGTCTCTCTCTCTCTGTGTCTCTCACTCGAAAGGTTTTCAAAAGGTTGAGCTGTAATTGCCAACCAGTTGATCAGCATAAACTACAGGCTAAATGAAGTGTATTTGTGTACGGAGGGGAGAGGGGGTTGACATGACGCAGGTCTCTATGGTAATGGCGTCAGCATAAAATTGAAATAATGGCCTTGTTTGAATTACATGCATCTCGTAGTCTTTGCTTTTAATTAAACCTTTACACCAACGTTATGAACATAAATCTTAAAAGCTGCAATTTAACGGCATCTGCACAAAAGCAACACAATTTCTAGTATGCATCTCAGCATTTAAGTTTTTATATAAAACCTTTATGAAACTAACTGCGGGAAGATAGTTTCATAATCATTTTAAAACATCTTAAAATGTGTCTATGCACAAAGATATCATATCAATTCAAAACACTTGGGATTTGGCACACAGTCCCCATTCACTTTCACAGCATGGAAAAGAGCAGCGTGAACATTCTTTAAAACTTCTCGTTTTGTGTTCTACAGAAGGCAAACATCCAGACAGGTTTCAAATCAAATGAGGGTGAATATATGATGAAAAAACTTACTAGTCTTACTAGTAATATGTCCTGTCTGATATAAGCTGTTATAGTGGGAAAATCATACCAGTAAAAGATCTGTGAATGCATGTTTGTGTACGGGGATACACACACACAGGGGGAATAAGAGAGAATGTCCAGGCTGCTTGACTCCATTTATTAAGGGTGCAGGTGCAAGTCTGTCTCACTTTCAATCTCACACACACACACACACACCACACACACACACACACGGCTCCATTCACACCGACCAGCACAGCCCTGGGGAACGGCGGGTCACGGCTATGAGTTGACATGGCTGAGACTGAGGGACGCACGCACACACACACACACACACACACACCTTGGGTCCTGACTCCAGATTAAATTCCTTTAAACGTGGGAGGTGGACTATACACATGACCCTTATTTAATTAAAATCACAGGAGTGGCCCAAAAGAGAGAATCTTTCATTTTGTGCACACAGTACAGCAACAAGAAACAATAGAGAATTCACCATGAGAGGAGTGTAAAAATTCATGCCCCTCCTCTATTTGAAAAACCCACTTAAACTTACATAGAAAATGCTCGATGTGAACGAGGAACAGTTTACCGTGTTATTTGTTACTATTAATATAGATTCATCCATTACTGCAATAATGTTATTAACAAAACCATAATATACTAAACATTATAAGGACAAATAAAAAATGACCAATCTTGTACAGTTAACATCAAAAAACTGATTCATAACTATTAATATCATTTGAACAGAATTAAAACAACATTTTCTAGCAAAAATGTTATATTTTATGTACAGTCTCCTATACTGAGCTGACAAATTTAAGATCTATCGACGCTATTTATTTTAACAGGTCAACTGTCATAAAATAAACGAATGTATGGATAGAAATATAAAAGGTCTAAATGAACTGTTTAATTGTCATATGGTTTTGTTTCTAGCAACAAGCCCATTAAAAAATGCTAGAGCTAGGTTAGATTTATTCAATTTATCATGCTAAATGGATATTTGTATAAAAAGTCATAAGTCATATTTTATGACTTAACATAATGGTAATAAAAACAAAACGATAACATGATTTATTTACACAACATGCAAAGCTTAACTGAACTCGCCTTGACTTCAAGCTTAATACTTTGAAACTGCAAACCAAAGCCTTTGATTACTTTTTCTTTTTGAATTGGAATTATTCCCTCCATCGCTGTCGTGAGCCATCACCAAAACCCGCCGCACAAAGATCGAAACCTCAAATTACAGATAGCTGTTTGTTTTCATGCTGTTCTGCAGCACTTTAATCACTTTTTCCGAGTCCTGCATTTGTACCTCCCAAGCAGACAGGATGGGACAATTAATTAACTTTTATAACATTGAAACGAAGAACAGGATGTTTTCAAACACAGTGCTGTTGGAGCAAAGAAAGGCTATTGTTAGGAGCGCAATTGTTCAGCCACCGAACACAGATGACAAGAAATAGGTGATATTTAAGCCAGAGAGAACGAATGCATCTAGCGAGTTCTTCTTTTTCCTGAGATCGATCCGAGACAAAGCTTTGGGAAGGAACACGGCTAATTTAGGTCCCTTAAGACAATTAAACCTTTGGTGTGCATCCATCTGGACTGCATCTCATACGGCCTTCTAATCAATTGTGTTATGCTACTTTAGAAAGCCAAAAAGTGCATTCAAAACTAAAGAAAGAGGCAGTATTGCTGAAATAAAAATGATTTAAATGAACACATCAATCTAAAAGGATCGGTTTGAGAGTTCCAAACAAGCCACGTGCCGGAAAGGTATTTAACCTCTGAGTCTGAACACAACCTTCAAAAGAGGAGAAAAAGACACGCTCTCACACGCCAACAACAGTCGGTCATATTCTCACTTCCATACTTCACATACGAATGCATTAATTCCCTAATTGAGTTGCCCTCTCCATCCAACCATCGCCGCTTCTTCTCCACGCTTCATTCTCTCCATCGTTTTCCTGCTTCGTTTTAATAAACTTCTTGTTGGGGCTGCCACGGCACACACAGATAGACAGTGTGATTTGGTGGCGTTGTTTAATTTGATTTGCTGTAATTAATTTTGCCCCGTGCGACGAGACACTCGGAGGCTTGCGTGTTTGCGCTGTGCTTGCGCGCGACCCGATAGCGGAGTGCATGAAATAAATCATTTCTGTCAGAGCCTACCACTCACTTTAATTAAAAGCATGCCGCTCTATAGAAGACAATTACGCCGGCGATTGTGACAAAGAGGTGTATTAAGCCGGACCAAATGTCATGGCGAGCATTATCTACTGCAGAAGGCCTGGGGGAAGAAATGCGCTGCAGCACCTGTTTCTAAAAAAAGGAGCGCTGTTCGCGGCCCCTCTCAGGAGCGAGCATGTGTGTGAAGTGGACATTTCTCTTAACCCCTATCAATGGCAAATTTTTTCAGGCTGTGACATCGTGACCTTCCCGTGTCTCTTTCTGCATTCCTTACTGCGAGTGGCGAGTTTCCAAAGGTGCCAGATCAGATGTCTGTGATGTGTGAGTGTGGTTCTGTGCACTTACCTGATGTGAGGAACCCGGGAACCATACGGGACGGATCGCCACATGAGGAGAAAGAGAGAGAAACGGCAAGATGAGAATCCAGACAATACAACTTTAATGCATAACTGTACTTTGTCAAATGTGAAGTTAAAATGTTCTGGCATTGACTTTAGTCCCGGAGGATGGGTTTTACAGTATTCACGATCAACTGTGGTTTGATAATGTGTAATTGGTTTAATATCAAGCCATTCCACACCAGAAACAGGTCATTTTGATTTTACTGCAAAAGCCTTAATTTTATAAATTGGAAATTTATATGTCTCTAGAATTCAAAAGTCGCATGCACTATTTATAGCCAGCACAAAATCTGTTTAACTTCTGTAAAATGAAAAGTTCATTTTTTTTTTTTGAATTATATACACAAAAAAGAAAGAAAAGACACGAAAAACAAAGAAAAGAACCATGTATTTTAAGAAAGCTAAATAGTTAAAAGTTAAATCGATTTTTGATGTATATTTGATATATATAATATATATATATACACATACATACACAATTTTAGATATCAATTATAGATATACAGACAGACAGACAGAACAGACAGATAAATAGATCAATTTTATAAATACCTATATATATATATATATACATATATTCATATATATATTTTTGACTCTCTTTTTTTCGTTTTTTGCACTAATCAAATTTCCATTAGAAAATAAAACAAATCTAATTGTTTATTGAACTTTATAATTATTAATGAACATAATTACTTACTGAACATTGCTGTACTTTATCATATTGCTTTCTGGTGCTTTGCTTTTTGCCTAAAACACTCCTTAACCGTGGTAAAACCACCGTCACTCACATCCTCGTACTCTATCAATAGTTAATGCAACTTTACAGTGCGGAGCTAGGCCGGTGATTAAAATTTAAGCTCGTGACAATGTACTGACTTTATAAGGGCATCATTTCACATTAATATTTAAGCGTAGCTTTGTGGTAAATGCGAACATACTCGTTGTCGTGACCTTATAATAATCAATTTACCAAGCACAAACTGTAATCTGCTTGGCAACTGCCCTCACTGAGCGACTTCTTTTGAAAGACGAATCTTTCTGAACTCGTCTCGAGGTGACGTGAAAACTTTCTGCGCGCCCCTAAAATATTCATGAGCACTTTGTGAGTGACAAGCTCACAATGCTCTATAGGAAATTAATCTCATAACTTGTTCAGCGTTTTGACAACGCTGTTGCCCTAACAGCTCAGATTAAGGGAGACACCATCCAATTAGGTGTCAGTGTTAGCAGGCAAATAATAGCACTCATCATTTTGAGAACTATTGTTGAGGAAGAAATGCCGAACAATGCTAAGGACTACATTTTGGACGGAAACGGCACTGAAGCGAGAGGCTCTTGACAGGAGAGGCGGGAAACTGCTACATCTGTCACAAGAAATTTGCCCAAGTTCTTTTAACGGTAGCGTTCGCATTTTGCTTCGTCGAGAACAATTGTAGCCCACGGACCGTAGAGGTACGGTAATCAAACAGTACCGACTTTCTCTTTTTCTTCCCAGTCTCGGAACGGCGGGCGGAGCGACTACCTGCCAGTCAGTCGACGGAGAATGCGTATCGCGGCCTGACGTTATAATTAAACTATCCTGTAAGACATTCACAGACCTGCTGACAAGCACGTTCGCATTATGACAAAGTGGTCAGATGTTTGAGACTTATTCGTAAAGCTGCTATTAGGGAGGACCTGACAAGTCGAGCGAGGAACACACACACACACACACACACACACACACAAGCGCTTTGTGGGCGTACTGGGCGGCATGAGCTTGCTGTGGCATGAAATATTTCAATGCTGCGTTAAAAAGTTGAAAACAGGCTTCAATTTTTTGACTTCATGTATTGTCTGTTAAGTATGTTTAAATTACAGTGGTTTAAAATTGTAACTTTAATAGACATAAATAGGAATAATAACAAAAGTTAATCCCAAACTACTGTACCACTTCACACAGTTTTTCGCATTCTGTTAAATTCTCATTATTCTAACTCTTACGATCCATCATCCTATAGCCAACTTTATAATCCATCAAAAACTGCATTTGCATGTTAGTACCCCTGGCTACAGAGTCCATCTCTTACACACTGTCCCCCTGAGGCCCCCTCGGGCCCCTCCGGCCTGGCGACAGCAGAAGAAATGAGGGAAAAGAAGATTCTATTACAGATGACAAAAGAGCAAAGACCCGACCTCCGGTGAGCTCTATTATTTAACATACATTATAACCCAGATCCTGATTTGTCAAAGAAGACAGAAGATATTTGCGACTGCTTGGAGCGGTGACCTGAAAAATGTACGTTTGGACATGTGGAAAACTTTTGGTGTTTGTTCACTTCTTGTGAAGTTCTTCTTCAAAGTTGAGCTTGGAAAATGCACAGCTCAATTTCTGCACTATAAAACATTTTTGTGATGAATATATAAAACAAACTACAGACAAATAATATATATATGCACTATTTAGATGCAGTGACTAAAAGTTTGAATCACTTGTTGCAGACTTTTACAGAAAGTTTCTCAAGTCACACTGCAGGACCCAACATGCGACAGTTGCATTCTGCTTTCTATTTTATGAAATGAAAGCACTATATTGTCTATTTCCAGCACATGCCCTCTATTTAGAGTCTAAATTAGCGTGAGGCCATTAAAATCACATGCATGGTTATTATAAATAAAGAGCAAATTGTTTAAACCGTTTTGCATGTCTCACTGTAGTTACATTCCTGACAAAAATTAAACATCGTTTTACTGTAGTAAAACTGCAGAAGCCATGTTCAAATGACCAGAGTTTTACTACAAATACCATGGTCAAATTATGGTTAAAGTAGCATGGATTACATTAATTTGTGGTTACCATGACTTAACTGTATTAACCATGTATTGTTTTGCTTTTATCTGTATTAAAACCATGGTTAATGGTAGATTGTCTATACCACAGTAACAGCTACTTTCCAATAACAGTTCAAGACCACACACCTGCACATGCATGCCATGCACAGACACATTCACATACACAAAGATGTACCTTTAGAAAAGGTTTCACTCCAATGACAACCTTTTTTTCTGAGAGTGTAGGTAGAGTATTGTCTGTCACAGATTCACACTGCAGGACATGCTAACTGTGCCAATGCAGGCTGATCTTCTCTTCTCAATATCACAAAGAAAAAAGCAACTCACAAAACATACCAAACGGTAAAACCGTTCATGACCAAGGACCACACATGCGTGAACACAGTCACATTCTGTTTTTAAACGGTCAATATCCTGTATGTGACCGTCTCCCCTTCTACCTTCACATATCTGACCACTCCCTGAACTGTGACCATAGGGCAGAGAGGAAAAGAGAAAAGGAGACAGATAGCACACCAGAAAGAGAGAGAGAGTTACTGCGGCTCTTTCAAAGGTGAACTCTATCTGCGCTGCTGCTATAGTGAACAGAGGCGGGTAATAAAGAATGCCAGGCCTGACAAGGAAGGTCTGGGCGCAGGTGTTAAATCAGGCAGTGCGGAGGGCAGCCGTATGCGCAGGCTGATTTATGGGCCCTTCCAACCCGTGTGTTTTAAACGTGACCTTGCGTATACACAAACTCTGACCCGCTTCTTCACCGGCCCACTTTACCTTGCGCTTCTGCTTAAATACACACGCTTTCATTCCCATGCAATGCTGTGCATAGGGATGTGTCAGTGTGTGATGCCACGTATGTATATGTTTATGGCTCTGGTGTCCTTCAGATGCTGAGGCGCTGGAGCTGGCCAAGAAGGTGCGAGATGAACACAACATGCCTGCATTTATATGTGTCTTCGTGCGTTAGCTCTGAAGATCTGATGTTGCTTGATGCATCTCAGAGTGTTTGAGATGTGTTGAAAAAAGGTGTATGTGCAAGACATTTTACACTGATTCAAATTAACTTTATGAATCACTGGATGATTGCAAAATGCAGTAAGAAATGTGTGTGGATTGATTCAAGAGATGTTAGATGATTCACATGACTTCATGCATCTCAAACTTATGTCTTTCAGTAAGATATTTCGGACTGATTCATAGTACTTTATGAATCACCTGATGTTTGTGACATTCAGTAAAAATGTGCATTCAATGATGCATGCAAGACATTCCAGAATATTTCACATTGCATCTGTGCATATTTGTGAAGTACTGAAAAAAATGTAAGCACAAGACATTTTAGACTGATTCACATTACTTTTTGTATTGCTGGATTTTTGCAACATTGCAGCATGAATTTCATATGATTTGCGTTACTTGATTACTCTGGGTGTTTGTGATGTGCTGAAAAATACGGTTATGTGTAAGACAATTCAGACCGATTTACTGTATGTCACTTGATGCACCTCTAAGTTTATGTGACTTGCTGAAAAATGCATGTTTGTGTACATTTCAAAGTAATTTAGAAAAACCAAAACAGCATGTGCATGCATAAGACTTTTCAGGCAGATTAGGTGATGCATCTCTGGGTGTTTGTGACATGCTGAAAAATGCAAGTACACATTTCATTCAATTCAGACTGATTCAAATTACTTGAAACATCTCTAGGTGTTTGCAAAATGCTGGAAAAAAATGTGTTTGTCCACAAGTCATTACATGCAGATTCACATTACTTGATGCATCTCTGGCTGTATGCGACCTGATAAAAACGTCATCTTTGCCTAAGACAATTTAAAGCGATTTAGTTGATGCATCTCTGGGGGTTGGTGACATAGAGACAAATTTGTATTTGTTAATGTTTCTTTGGCCATTCAACATGCTGAAAAAAATTGTAGATGCATAAAGCATTTTGAATTGATTAACATTACTTGATGTGTCTTGAAATGTTTGTGATGCAGTGAAAAATGCATGCAGGCATGAAAGAGAGTGTTTTTGCAGCAAGCTTGCTTAATCTGGTGTCTCCCACATTGCTGACTTGGACACAGAGATAACCGTTTGTACGCCAGATCAGATAAAGTTAACACCAGATAACTCCACTTCATATGTTTCACCGTACAGCTGTACCAAATGCATCAGTCCTCTTTTAGAGTTATTAAACTCTGAGCTGTGTCTATTCAGAGAGCTCTCCTCGTCCAAACGGCTCGACACACTCTGAATATCAAAGAGGCACCGTACACCCTGCGCAGGGGCGACTGAAGGAAACTTTGAGGGGAAAATTAATGAGCTGAAATGGTTACGAGAGATATTAGCACGGCCGTGCGAGCATCCCGGGATACGCATTTGCCAAAAACGCACGCACTCACACGCACACGCTCACACTTTCTCATGTGTAGCCGGTGTGTGTTATGAGCTGCACGGGGCTCGTAAAAGGTGGATCGTGCCTGCGGTTGGGTTTTGGGCTGGGTTTTACGGCAGGTAAGGGTGTGCGAACAGCCCTCCTCTGAATCGCAGTCTGTGCCCATGCCAGCATGCCTGGTGCCAGTCTGGCAAAATCACTGGCGTTGAGGGTCCTTCTTTCTGCAGAGTGGTACATTTATAAAACATATACTCACAGCATGCATAATTGAAGGACTCATATATAGTAATCCACAAACAACAAACAAATATGCTAAATTGAAAATAAGTGCATGTTATAAAAAAAAATCTTCGTACTCATTCACCAAAATAAAATTACTTGTTCTGCCTCTCAAAAGACATTCCTTTTCCAAGGAGGTCACTTCAATGTTCACTTAATAGCAATAAGCTATTTAGGTATTGTTTTAGAAAATTAGCTTTCAGGTTTGACTCATTTCATTATGAAAACCCACATTTTCACAATACAAAAAGTCTTGTCCTGCCAATTTCTTGCTGATTATCCCTTTTCACATTATGGTTGTACATCATGGAAGAAAAATAGCTTGTGAATATTGAAATTTGAAAACACTAGAAAAAAAAGGTTGTTTCCAAACAGGTTTCCTAAACCCTCCAACCACGCATTTTACCCCGTCTTCTGTAGTACCACCATAAACTCCTGCCATTGGTTGAGCCAGAAGTTCACACGTTATGCTATTCCAACAAACAGAGAAATGTTTTAAAAGAGCTCCAACACACTGGCAAGGCAGTTTCTAGTCATCCTGAAGACCTTGATTTAACAGGTTCAGGTGTGTTTAATTAGAGTTGGAGCTAAACTCCAAGGTTGGACACCCCCGTTTAGACCCTTTAGAAAGCTGACCTGAACTTGAAATTTTAAACTCATGACTCAAAATTATGTTTTTCTTGCTACTGTGTTTTTATGATTTCTTATCTGCAGAGAGATATTTCACTTGATAAGGCTGCATAGTGAAAGCAGTATGTACATTGCACAATGTCTGAAATGTATTGCAAAGTGAATTTACTGATACTGGCATTGCAAATAATACTAATACATTTAAATGAATCAAACAGGTGATGGCATATTTCAAAAATCAAGTTAAAGCAAGCAAAAAGCATGCAATGGTTGTCTTGGCTTATCCCATGACGTCACAATTGAATACATCCATTTCCAGCATTTTTTTGTTCAGGCCAAATGAGGAGAGATGGTGTGTCATATAAACACTAATGATGATGCAATTCAATCATGAGTCATTTGTTGATTGAACTGATGGATTTATATGTGGCTGATGGGCGTCCAATCAATGGACCTGGGGCTCTTCTTAAATGGATGGAGGTTAACACAGCCCTATTACCTGCCGCTTGATTCCAGTGTGTTTTTATTACATGCAAAGCCATCATTCACCCACATATGCGTCTGGAGATACACTCCCCCGATGCTCTCTCACACGCACACACACCATTATCACCTTTAACATACCTAACCACACGTCACACCAGCTGCGTCGTCCCAATGACAGTATCAGCCCGAGCTTTCAACAGCTCCGCCAGCAAATAATTAAAGACCATTATTTACCTTCCGCGAGATGAACAGCTATCTCGCGCCTTTCCGTATTCCACCTTTCCTCCTCCACTCTCTCTCTCGTTCTCTTCTCTCTTATTCCGGTCTCCCCCCGCAGTGACACATTCATGTCAGCGCCAATAAATCATCCCAATTTGTTCCTTCTCCGCCAACATGAGCTTAAATCTTCGTTTACGACTTACGAAAAAGGTCTGTTTGTCTGAATCCTCTGATAAAACACTTAAGTAACATGTTTTTTCTAGCGATTGTCATTTGGATGTACCGCATATATTTTTCAGGCAAATGTGGAATATGATAAGAGAATAAAATGTGAACAGTATGCAGGGGACAGATGTCAAAACGTTGTGAATATAAAGTGGGGTGTTATTGTAACACATTCGAACAGAAAATTAAGCTCAATTCATGGACTTCTCTGTTAAAATACATTTTGAAAATATACAGCTATACAAATCAGATCAAGAGCTGTCATTACTGTACATTTTAACTTACTTATGAAGTATGATTGTTCATGGCCGACTCCAGAATCCTGTGACCTTTAGACCCCAAAGCCATTCCACTGGCTAAAGCAACTTTCATTGGAAATGATAAATCATTTTATTAGTAAATATGAAAATCAATGTATTTTCAATTTCATATCACATTATGTTACAAAAGCTGAAGCCTTTGTGTTTTCAGTTAGCCTTCAGTTAACAAGCTAACAACTCCTACTTGTGTAACACAGCGTTATTTGGTAAAAAAAAAATCAGCTTTTTTATTAGCTAGAACAATGTATCACGATAACATTCGGAATGAACTTTTGAAGGGGTTAAATCTTGCACAATAACAGAAGGCATGAACCAATGATAGCTTAACCTGATCGTTTGTTGCTTAAGTTTTATCATGGAATATGTCATATATATTATAAATAACACTTTCATGGTTAAGATGAGCGGTTCCAATCAGGAAACGAACAGGATATTCACAACAAGTTCTTCTAGTCAATGGAAATGCTTTGATGTCTAAAAGGAAATCTAATTGCTTGATGCTAGATTTTGGAAATGTCCAGTCTAGGTGATCTGTCAGTCTCTGAAGATCATAGAGCCAGAGGCCAAAGGTCAAGTGAACTGGTGCTCACCAATTTCCCAATATTGTTCCCTCCACATCCTGTATTTCCCTCTGGCTACAACCATGCGCAAAAAAAGACAAAACCATCAATGTTTAAAACAAAACATGTTACTTGCCAACTTTTTTCAAAGTTTTGTCTACTTACTTCTTAAGTAGAATCATTTAAAACTTTAGCCTTGCTTGGTGCCTTTTGCCACCACAGAGGCATTTTTGTTCAGTTCCCCAGCGTTTCCACTGGTCCCATGTTGATGTGCGGTGGAGGGGAGCGTATGTGTCTCAATCATGGCTCAATTACAGCCTTCTTGCCTCAGTATGAGAGATCTGTTATGAATACACAACCGCCGCCACCAATCACCATAACCACTGCTCTCATTACCATCCCTTTAACCGGAGCGATTATTACCCTTTTATTAATAGAGAGAGAGAGAGAGCTGAGAGGGAGATTGGAGAGAGAGAAAGGAGATACAGCGGCGCGCAGTAAACGAGTGTCAGGTTCGGTGCACGCACTGAAAAATTAAACCAATTAGGAGTGCCGTTTGGAGCCCCTCCGTTCGCATTCCTCTCCGAGCCACTGAACAGCTCCGAGGAAAGAGAGACAGAGGAGAGAGAGATAGAGGGAGGAAAAGAAAGAGCTCGGCACTCTATTCTGTCATGCTCGGTGAAGAGCGGAGAAGAGCGGGAGCGAGAGAGCAAACGCTGCCGCTGAGAGGCGGATTAAAAGCAATCTATATCCACATAAATCATTGATTAAATGAATCATGAAATTAATATGTAAATTGTGTGTTTAACCTCTATTTATATACCACTGTCTGTCATCGTAGCGTAAATCTAAAACTAATTGCGATTTCTCAGCGAGCCTGGGAAACTGCAAGAGAGAGACAAGGAGTGGAAAGAGGGAGGGAGAGAGAGGTAAAAGTCTGACATATTTATTAACTAAACGTTCAACTACATCAACTTACTCATTAACAGCAGTATTAAGTGAGAGTGGTGAGAAAACCACAGCGTTTGTGCTGCATCAGCACTCTGAGCGTAACAAACATAAGAGGGATGCTTTCGGCCCAGAAAGACGACAGTATATTGAGGGAAAAAAGCAATTTATGGTTGTCTGACAACTACAAGAGCCAATTATACGGATGCTGTATAATCCATACAATGTGTACCTAAATGTCTAACTCTGATAAAGGGCTGCAACTAACTAACAACTCAATTAATCAACTAGTACAAAAAAGTTCAAAAGCATTTATCTCACATCTGGTCTAGTGTTATCCTAAAAACAATGTGCACCTAGCACTGAGATTAACAACTATTTTGATCATCACTCTTGAATACTTCTTAGATTAATCGATTAAAAGGCTTAAAAAAACATAATTTGTTCAGCAATTTATTGAAAAGCATGCAGTTTTCTACATCTAGTTATACAAATAAAATCTCCTTGATTAGGCCTAATCTGCTGATTATTTTCAGATTAATCAATTTAATCAATAAAAATACCTTATTGCGGTACAATATTACTATTTAAAATGTATTAATTGAATTTATATAATCTAGAATGTACAATAATGGATTAATATGATTGAATAAATATTAGTCAATTCTCAATTATTCTATTAAACAAAAGCTAATTTTTCATTCTTGTTTAAACTAAATTTAACGATTGCAACAACTTTTTCTTATTAATCTGTGGGATTAAAAAACTGAAACAAATCAATTGAAGATTATATAACATATAATATGTAAGTTATGAAGTGCATGCAAAAATATAATTGACATAAAATTAGCACAGACCCAACTAATCAGTCGCAAGATCTTGTCCACTATTTTCATCATTGATTTATATTGATCTCATATTGAACTGTTGCAGTTTGATATATATCTCATGAACACCTGACAGTGTCTTAAACAGGTGCAAAAGCACAGTAGCAAGAAAAGTTTAAAAAATACTGCAGATATGCTAATGTTGATATATATATTATGTAAGTATCAAAGCTGACTAATACCTGCATATATGTCAGACAGACACATTATTTAGAGGTCCCACTGGCCGTTCTAGAGACGGTGTGTGTGTGTGTGTGCGCGCGCGTGTGTGTGTGTGTGTGTGTGTGTGTGTGTGTGTGTGTGTGTGTGCGTGTGTGTGTGCGTGTGCGTGTGCGTGTGCGTGTGTGTGTGTGTGTGTGTGTGTGTGCGCGTGTATGGGTGGGTGATATAGCTGAGGTGGAGTGATAGGATCGGAGGCCCTTCCTTCCCCGGCTGACATAAACCACACTCTGGACAGTCCAGCAGGCCACAGAGGACCCTGATTTATAGTCAGGCGAAAGCCAGGACAGCCGTGGTGATCTTTCAATAAAACATCAAAAAAAGCTCTGACCCATCCATTACCCACAAGCCCCTGTGGAACAGACGGGTCAGGTGTGCCTGCCATCCCTCACACTGCAATCTCACACTGAGGCACCATGGGAAAAGCCAGGAAGAGTGTGTACTGTTGAATTACAGCACACTGAAAAAGATACTACTATTAGATTCGGTTCAATTACACTTACTCTGATCGTAAACATCGGCACTGTTTTAACTATACTTGATCGAATTGTTGCAAATTGCTACTGTAATAAACTATAAAGCAAATGTCACTTTTTTCATAAGTTGGGTCTGTGCTCATTTATTATACAGTTTTATTTGAAACTTTTCTACTCTCATTGGACGTTGTTCATCAAACAAAAGCCGAACAAATTTGTATGTAAATTGTTTCATTTGTATATTATCAAATTCGAGTGAATGTGGCAATTTATGTGACAATCGTTTTCCTAACGATTCACACCGAAATTCATTCGTTTTATGTTTAATGAATTAACCCCGATGTATAGCACACATTTACTCCTTTTTAATAACCAGTCATTTTTTAAGTGATTTATCAAACAAATAATTGACAGGTAAATTGATCATTAAAATTGCATGAGACTGTTCATTAAAGTATTAATAGTATGTTCCAAATTTAATTATATAATAAATCATATTTCTTTTTTAGCAGAACTTATATTTTCTGACATCCATTTATTATAATATGAATTCATTAAAACAGGAGTTTTCAAACTAGGGTCCAGTGACCCCCAGGGGGCTGCGAGGGTGTACAAGTAGAGGGAAAACTTGAAGGAAAATATAAATATTATACAAAATAAATGTATAAGACTGAGTTAACCTTAAATATATTTAACACAATACATTTTTTGCACTTTGCACTTGCAAAAATTTTAAATCCCTGAAATATATATCAATATATTTGATATACTGTATATATTTACAATGTACTGATGACATTGTCTTTCAAAAAAAAATTCAAATAGGTCAACAGTTAGAAAGGATCCAGAGACAGGAAGGTGCAAAACAATGTATCCCACATTTGACAAGAATGCAGTGCAAGACGAGCCCACACACTTTACCTTTACTCACTCTCTCTCTTACTCACACACACACACTCGGAGGTAGTTTTTGATATGTTATCTGATACAGGCACTAAACTGAAGGCAGATCATTGTCAGTGTGTCTTCAAAAGAAAGCAATAAAGCGTTGTGCATGCTCTCCCCCCGTGTTTCCCTAATTCACTTCATTTCATTTTAACTATCCGTAACAATCTGGCGAGACATTACCCTGTAATGAAACCACACAGGGCCTGATTGTTTTCATCAGAGAAACCCCCACCCCCCCATCTCACATACACACACAAATGACACCCATTGCTACTGACAGACACAATATTTACACGGTTTCAGACATACACACACATGCACAACATCAGCCCACCCACCCATCCACACACTGACCACGCATTGCTCCGTAGGAAAAGAACCATCCGGATGGATGAAAGCTACTGATGACAGTGTGTGTAACTAATTCAACTTGTTTTATGTATTCAAAAAGAGCAAAACTATGTTTTTTACTAATCTACGGGATTGTAAAAGTTGTTATTATTAGGGTGTGTGTGGGCGTGGTCTTTAACCCTCTCTCTGATTGGATGGAGTGTCTCTATAAGGCATTTTTAAGACATGGCCATCATAATAGTGAATAAACAAGCACATAACCTGCTTTGTAGTGTGGTTCCAATTTACAGTCTGGGCACATGCTTAACATGTTTCCAATCAGGCCTAGGGCCGCTATTAAGAGAAACTATCTTCATACTTATGAGGGCACGGGAAGAAAACATGAGAATGGAAAACACATAAAAGCGGCTGTTATTGAGCGTTCACATTTAAGACCGTTTCAGTCTCTTTCAAACTAACAAATGAAATGCAATGCAAACCGGAGCAGGTTGAATATTTTTGTTGACAATTTGAGGATTGCTCATATGTTTTAACTTAGGTTAAATTGTCATTATTAAAAGTTTTCTGATGACTTAGGTGTGGCCTTATGATTGCATTTTGTTAAAGAGTAATTATATATCGCAGTAATATCTAACTATAGCTATTTTTGTACCAAGGGTTTTTACAGTAACTGAGTGAAATGTTAAAAAATATATATGATATATTATTAAAAAGCAAATTAAGTCTTGATATCAACGTGTGTGTGTGTGTGTGTGTGTGTGTGTGTGTGTGTGTGTGTGTGTGTGTGTGTGTGTGTGTGTGTGTGTTTATTAATTTGTATACTTCTGTTATTTTTGTATACTTCTGGGGTTTTTTATCACAAAAGCTGATCAAAATTTCCCAGATGAAAATATACTGACGGTATACTATTTACTGTAGGCCAAAGGAATCTCAAAGACAGAGCAGAGGATGACAGGAGACGTGCAGCATGTTACAGGGGGAGGTCACATGATTAGAGTACTTATAAAACATTTGGCAACTGCGTTCCATCATAAGGTGCTTATACCCTCTGCTTTAGTCTGAAATAATTGCATTTTTTGTAATATGATCTTTCTATGTGTATGATGTGAATAGTGCAGCGCTCCTGGGGGGATTTTAAAAGTTTTATAGGCTTATTCTGCAGACTTCCGGATGGTGGTGCGCAGAAGGGTGTGTGTGTGGGGGGGGTGGTAATTGGAGCTGGGCTGCCCGGGGCAGATAGAGACAGAATGAATCCCTTACAGATCCGCGAGAGCACCAAACCGGCCATGATGTCACCACATACCCAGGGCTTTTCTTGATTTAACCCAGGCGCAGAAAGAGACTCGCGTACATACAAACACTCACCCACACCCTCCTTGACCCTATCTCTCCTTGCATTCCACCTTGCTTTCATCCTTACTTCTTTTAATAATCCAGAGCAAGCAGATGTTTCTACGTCTGACTGCAGCATGACTTCAATATAATTTATATATTTTAAAGCATTTAGTGAAATCGTTCATTAATATGGTGATTCAGTTTTGAGTTTTGACAACATAATTTAGTGTTTCCAATCTATACTTTAATAATTATATAAATTATTAAATTAGTATTCCATTTTTTTTCCATAAAAATTCAAATTCATGACATTTTGTGCGTATTATAAATAAATACATATTTTCTAAAAAAATTAAATAATACTTTAAGGTATTGTTTGCTATATAGTTAATACACTACAGAGAGGTATGACACAAGTTATACTTTAATAATTATATAATTTTTTATTTATAAACGATATGTATTTTTAAATAATATTTTAATGTATTATAGATTAAATATGCTATAGAGAGAGTGGGAGAAAAAGTACACTTTAATAATTACAATAATTATTAAATTAATATTCCAAAATATTTCCTAAATAATTCAAATATCTGGCCTCTAAATAAATAAATAAACTTTTGTGTGTAAAACATTAATATGAAAATTACTTTATTAATATTTACTGCTGGTTTTTCATTTGCAATAATAGATGGATGATACATATACAATATAATATAAAGATTAATAGAGACACTTTTGTTGCATAAAGT
>QVTF01025050.1:0-17500 GCA_003573665.1 Oxygymnocypris stewartii | reverse complement strand
CTTTCATTTTGTCGCGCCCTGTCTGGCAGCTTTCAATAGAACAATCCGTCCTGTTTGAACACCCCCTATGCAGCTCAGTATAAGCTCAGTCGTGTCCCGTACAAACTGATGCAAAAGACATCTATTTTTCTCAGCTTAGCCCTTCTCCCAGTGAGCCTGTGCTGAAGGAGGAGAGGAGAGAGAGAGGGAGAGAGGAGGCGAGGGCCAGCACGCACATTAGTTTCAGCCATCTGGTAGCGGGACGGTGGATGATGTTTAAATCTGACTATAAAAGCGATGCTTGCGAAGGTGAACTGTAAAGCAACGATGCCGAGGAGCAAATTCAATTTCAGGGCGGCCCATTGCTCGGGCAATTTCATTATCCGACCGTATGCTGCAATCTGACAGAAGAGTGAAAAGCACAGCGTTCCGCACCTCATTCTCTTATTGTCCATTTTGCCTGGACTCAAAATTAAACAAAATAATGTTGTAAAACAGACTCTCCCCCGCTCACTTTCTCCTCGCTCTCATTTCTAATTAGATGTGCACGGCAGATTGATTCAGAACGGCGCAAAGCCCAGTAAAGTGATGGGGGATTCTTCTGGAGGTTGTGCTGGGATGTTAAAAGGTTAATTACTGAACCTTGCCCAGAATGGCCATCTGGATAAGCGCTCTCTCTCTCTCCCTCTCTCCTTAAAACACACATGCGTGCATCTCCACACACACATCCGCTGTGCAAAAGCCCACTTTAAGACCACGTTCCTGAACCTACTCGCCCCGACCAATTTTCAATACCTGACCTTTTACCTGTGAGAAAGTAAGAAAATGGAAATAGTAAATTGAAAATACTAGACCTGATGCAAAGCACTTCATGGAGAGGAATACATAGAGTTACTGAAGTTACGGTTACTAAAGGATGTGAACTTTTGGGGACAGACTCTTATGTAAAGTAATGTATAAATTATATTTAATTTATCATTAATATTATATAATTTATGACACAATATTACATTTTTGTATAAATAACACAAATGATTTCAAAATGATTTGTTAAGTATCTTTTAAAAAGTCAAATCATTTTGACTGTTATTCCACTAAAAGGAAGATGCTGCAGTTTTTATACTAACATATAATTAGAGACTGTTTCATTAGATGATAAAGGTCTTTATAGGTGTACTGCTCCCTTGAGTCCCACCACACCAAACACACACTCACACACACACACACACACACACACACACACACACACACACACACTGATACTGCTGCAGGAGCCTGAGAACACTAATGCATCTGTCATGATAACAAGCTAAGAATAACATCTCTACACCAAGCACAGCCCCAGATCCAGGAGAGGTGATTCATTGATTTATGCAACATGGCCCAACACCTTATCCAAAAGAGACGTACCATACAAGAACCCCAGATCTGGCCCTGGATATGACATGGGTTAATAAAAGTGCATAAATGATATTGATGTCTATTCATGTGAGCCTGACTCAGAGGAGCAAATAACATAAAGTGAAATACAACCAAAGTATGACCCCTAGTCCAAAGAGCTGTCATTGTATGAGCAAGAATAAAAGAGGGAAAAACATCAAATCTAGCTGTACTGAAAACCTTAAAGTTTCTAAACTCTTAGTGTAGAATGATCAATAATGAGTCAGTTTATTAAACAGATCAAAACGCATATCAATGAAGGCTATACATAGATCCAGGAAAAGTTAACTTATAAAGATTATAAAGACAAAAAGTAAAAATACATGCTACTTTAAAAATAATCATCTTTACCATCTTTGTTGTGCGGATTGTTTTATGACATCAGTGAAATAAATCCTGCAAGTTCAATTTCAGAACATCAGAGTATTATTTATATTTGCCTTCCAAACAGATTGTATTACAAGGCAGCTGAAATATTAACATTTGCATTTTGATGTTTATATAAGTGTAAATGAATATCATATTATTGTTTTTCGTTTATCTGAATCATTAAAAGGACTATGTTTGCGCTGTAATAAACGCTTGTATAAAGACAGTTAAAAAGCAGATCGAGTGGTCAGTGAGAAAAAGATTCCGCACAAAGTTATTTGCTTGATTTTGGAGAAAGTTGTCATAATTTTCAAGGTTTATTAGCCTATTTTTGTTACTGTTGTTTTTTCTCAGGACAATGATTAGATTCAAAACGGAAAAGAGGTCAAAACTGTAGGTGGTTTGGCAGAAAGAAAAACTGATTGCAGCTAATTTTATGCAAAAGTTTCATTTAGTACATTTAATGCGTTTTGACAAGATTCACAAACAGCACTTTATAATAACTTTTTATAAGTAAATTAACTTAAAACATTATTCATTTATATTAAAGGTAACTGTCTTATTTAGATCACGTGCTTTAAAATAGAAATGTCATAAACGTGTAGCCTAATTATGTATTTCCATAAATATTCCTTTTTACACACGCATGAAATCCTTTTTATTAAAGTTATAATAAAAAGTTAGCAACTTTCCCAAGCGCAACAACTCTGCTAGTTCTGAATGAACTTGAGAAGCACCTCAGTTCCGCAGCTGAGCGTAAATGTGAGATGCGTATGCGATATAAGACTTGCCTGGCATTGGTGCAGTCGTTATAAAGCGCCTCGAAGTCTTTTCGGGTGATGAGTTTGCACCGGTTTCACGCCCGGCTGAATGGCCCCGAGTCCGCGCAGGATCCGCACCTGCTCCACCGTGCACACCACCGGACATATATCCAGCCGCTTCAGCTTGGTGTAGACGGTGTGCAGCCCGCCGACCAGGTGCTTCAGGAACAGGTCGAACACCTGCGGGAGACAGATGAGCTCCTGACCGTCCACGGTGAACGAGGCCACTTTCACCCCGTGCACCTCCACCATCTTACACTCGTTATTGTGGACACCGCCGGGCCCGTTCCCGTTAGTGCTGCCGCCGCCGGTGCCGGTGATGAAAGAGTTGATCATGCTGCTGGTCAGTAGCGGGGACTCAGCTGGGCTGGAGTACAGAGAGTCGGGACGGAACAGGCTGCTCGCGCCCCCGGGAGCTGAGGTCGGTGAAAGCACCGGAGGAGTTGCTGATACGGCCATAGTTTATGCGAAGTTTCCTCCTTTCCGTACTTTTGAGTCAAGCACACCTTTGCTGGCTCCTCGTACTGTTTTCGCGGCTTTCACTCGGTGTTTTTCATGCGTCTCCGGTAGCGACTGCTGATACTCGGTAATGTGCAACTACCTTCCTCGCGAGTGAGATGGATAGAAGTGTATCGCACTCAGCGATTCAATTAGCCTGCCCACTAAAGGCCGGAGTGACAGCCCTCTCAGCCAATAAGGAGCGCGATGGCACACGCCTTCAAATATATTGGCCATCTGCCAGAGATGGGCGGGGACTTGTGTCCTTCTCACTATCAAAAATCAAAAACAACTTTTTAGACAGATGAGAGGCTATATACAGTACTTCATTCGTGTCTTTAGCTTGTACTGAACACCGCTGTTATTTTGGGTACACGTTTTCTTCCACAGCCTTTATACTAAATCAATTTAATGCTAAACATAAGAATAGTGCATAATGAAATAATTTTTGCATGTGTAATGATATTTTCATGTGAATGTAGCTTGGCTAGATTCCTGTCCTTTAAGCTTTATTAAATGTTTGTTAATAATGACTTCATAAAAGTTATTACAATTATCATTATTACACTATTGTGGTATTACAGGCCTATAACTGTGAATATCAGTGATGACTTGTAGTATTTAAGAATACTTCATAATATTAGACTTCTAGACTTTAATATTAACAAATATTAAATATGACAACTGTTCACAGTTACCAGTGACTACCCATTCCAACTATACATAAGCTAATTAACAGCATCACATTTTAAAATTGCAGTGCATCAGCAAGCAGTATAGTTCTTTAAGTAGACCTGAAATATATGATGGAAAATATTATGTTTCATATTTTTGAACAAACTGATTTTAAAGGCACAGAACATCATCGCTATTATAACATGTAACACATAAAGGTAAACTGAGGTGAACTAACTTTACTGTCTAAGCTTTGAGTAAGCACTTCTGTTGTTAATAACATTGCCTTTTAGGTAACTTATAAAAGATAGAGTTTTGGATTTTAAACATTTGGCCTAATTTGAAGTGGCATGTGAATCTTACTTAGAATTTCTAGTATATTATAACTGTGTTTTGTCATGTTGATTTCTTGTACCATTCATCCATAAACCTAAGAGAAAAGATTACTATTTTTTTGTAAATGAACATCTGCTTATTTTTCAGTATCTTTTTGTTCAACATATCCCATGGTGTTTGCTTATTTTAATGTATTTTTTATCTTAAACATTTACAAATGAATTCACTGATATTAACAGAAGAAAAGACCCTCTGGAAAGAAATGGGTGGATTTCATTAAAGAACATGGTAAAAAAAAGTTCTACAACATGTCTTAAAAATGTCAGTATCTCTAATACAAATTTTTGACATGCACATTCACTTTTTTTCAATACTTTGTCTTTGCTCTCATTATGAACCACTTAGTGAAGCAAATGAGGACCTTTGTAAATGAGAATCTTTATACAGGTCAAGAAAAGTCGTTGTAAAATTAATGTAGGAATCATGCTTAACCTTTGAGCCCTTGCAACTTTTGTGGGAAGATTAATATTGTAATGAGTGCCTAAATGCCCATGCAAATTTCTGCCAAGTACCTGCTGAAATTAAAAAGCTAGGTGGCAATCTAGAAAATTAGATACATATTTTACCTAGCTTTCAATCGCACCTCAATCCTTCATCTTATATTTAATCTTAATGAATACCTGATTAACATACCTGGCCCTGCAGGCACACATGCACCGCCCCCTCACCCGCCCCTCCAGCACCGCCCCAATGCTCTGTATGCATATTCACGAATTATACACACATACGTAATGGATCTACATACGTACACTGGCATATGTTAATAGCAATGTATGCAGCATTAGATTTAAACACTGGTCTCAGAATAATGTAAAACTTTGTTCACCTGCAGTAGAATCCACATTTGAACAAAATACAGAATACTACTAATTTACTACTAACTAGCGATTAATAGTATAAAATAGAGAAGAGAAGCAATCACATGGGGGAAAGACAAAGTAAGAAGGAGAGGAGTCATAATGAGAGGCACTGAGAGCTGGGGAGAAGATGAACCTGGAAGAAAAGAGGCAAGACACAGAAGAAAGAGAAGAGAAGAGAAGAGAAGAGAAGAGAAGAGAAGAGAAGAGAAGAGAAGAGAAGAAAGAGAAGAGAAGAGAAGAGAAGATGCCAGAAAAAACAAGACAAGTTGAGCATAGAGGAGACAAGATGAGGCCAAGGGAGACAAATCAAGAAGAGATGTGAGACAAGACAAGAAGAGACCAACCAAGCAAGACAAGAGAAATGACACGTTGAGCATAGAAAAGTAAAAAAATAAAATAAAATTATGACAAGAAGTATAGCAATCACAATGGATAGCGAAGAGACAATGCAAGAGGAGAGGAGTCATACAATGAGAGGAGATTATATACTTGAAGAGATAGACAAAACAAGATGAGAGGAGCAGAGAGGAGATGACACAAACAAGAGAAAACAAGAAAAGACCAGCTGAGCATAGAAGAGATCAGACGAGACCAGATAAGGTAAGTCTATGTAAGACAGATGAGACAATAAACGACACACTGAGCATGAGAAGAGAAGAGACGAACAGAAAACAAAGAAAGAAGCAAAGAGAAGATACCAGACAAAACAAAATAAGAAAAGGCATGCTGAGCATAGAAGAGATAAATTGAGGTGAACAGATCAGAGAGAGAAGCAACAGATGACAGGAGACGCGAGAGATAACAAGAGAGACAGTAGAAAAAAATGGTAAGCATACCAGTTAGACAAATAGAGAAGAGATGAGACAATACACGAAGAGACAAGCTGAGGATAGAAGAGATGAGAAACCACAACTTAAGCATAGAAGAGTAGAAACAAATTATGACATAAAAGACGTGTAGCATTAGCAATAAAAACCGAAGAGACAAAGTGAGAGGGAGGAGTCAAACAATGAGAGAAGATGATATACATGAAGAAAAGAAACAAAACAAAAAGAGAGGAGCAGAGATGAGACAAAACAAGACAAGACAAGACAAGACAAGAAATGACATAGACATGAACATAGACGAGAGAAGATGAGACAAGACAAGAAGAGGCCCGATGAGACCAGTCGAGAAGAAATGAGACAAGAAGAGACAAGCTGAGCATAGTACGAGAGAAGATGAGACAAGACAAGATGAGGCAAGTTGAGCAAGACAAATCGAGACCAAAGAGACAAGATGAACATAGAATAGGGAATAACAGAAAAAAAGCAAAGAAAATAAATAAAGTAATGAAATATGAAGAGATAACAATGGATAATAATGAGGTAAAGTGAGAAAGAGAGGAGTCATTCAATGAGACTTGAGAGAAGAAGAACAGGAAGAGAACCGGACAAAACAAGAAGAGATGAAGACACGAAAGACATGCAAAGTGATGTTGAGCATAGAAGAGACGAGTTAAGGTGAGATGAGACAAAACGAGACAAAATGAGGCAAGCTGAGCATAGAAAAGCATGAGACGAGACAACACAAAACAAGACCAGCTCAGCTGACATGAGTCAGAACCAGAAGAGGCAACACTGTAAAAAACAAAAGTTGAGAAAACTTAAAAGTTGAAGATAACTAGCTTCAGGAGATTATTGAGTTTTCTCAAATTTTTGTTGTACAAACTGAAAACAACAAAGTTGAGAAAACTCAAAAATCTCCTGAAGCTGGTTGCCTTCAACTTTTAAGTTTTTCAACTTTTGAATTTTACAGTGAATTTGACCATAGATGAGAAGAGATGAGTGAATATCAGAAGAGACAAGTTGAGCATAGACAAGAAAATGAATGTAGAGGTAAGATTTGTGAAGTGATACAATGGATAAGTATGAGACAAAGTAAAAGGAAGAGTCATATAATGAGATACACAGAGAGAAACTAAGCTAAATAAAATCAGATGAGTGAGGAAAAAGGGAGAAGACAAGAGAAGTTGAGTATAGAAGAGATGAGATGAAGCAAGATGAGACAAGACAAGTCAAGGTGAGACAAGCTAAGCATAGAAAAGACAAGCCAAGAAGAACGGAAAAATGAAAAGAACAGAAAAAGCAAAGAAAAATTAAGAGACAAGACGTGTGGGACAAATCAGAATGAATGAGATGAGACAAGGATATTGAGACAAGAAAGAGACAAAGTGAGACAGAGCAAGAGAGTTCATGTTTGAGACAGAGGGAATGACTGGCTGTGTTTTAATAGCATCAGTCTGTCTCTATCGTGTAAATTATTACACTGAGGCCAAAAGCAGATCAGCGGTGTAATGAACTGTTTCTGCATTCATTTCCACCTTACGCAAATCAATAACAACAATAAATTACAACTGATTTTAATTGAATGTTGTTTCTAATTTTACTGTCACTCGTGATAAATATTTATGTCTATTACAGCATTTTAAATTCATTACACTCCCACATCTTTTCACTCAATGGATTGCTACATACATCAGCAGTTCAGTAATCCATTTGGGCTGTGACACGTGCCAAAAAGTTGTCTGACTCTTAATTTAGGATAAAATATCACCCTTTAATACTACTTAAGAGTAGACAAGCTGTCGCTTGAATATGCTCTACGTTCTTAATTTCTCAGAGAAAGCCACCGCAGATGATTTAAGGACACTTTTCTCACACTTGCTGCCAAATCACGGGTGACTGGACCTGTTTGTGAGAGCTTTGTGTTTTGGAAGACACACCAGCTGTGTGTACGGCACTGTCCATCAACAAAAATTACTCTGGGAGAAAAATGGCCAAAGGAGGTTAACTGTTTTGGTCACGTCAGGCTGAAATGTGTTATTTCATTTTTCAGCTCCTGGGTAGTGCTGCCTTCAGCGCTTTGAATGAGTGATATGGAATTATGATAATGGACAACGTTACGTAGAAAGGTCCTGTTTGTGCCGTAAAGTGCCTGTTGGAATCCCAAGGTGACCTGATTCATTAAAAAAAATGCAACTTGGGCTCACAAAAATTGTAATGTTTTCCTACAAAAACAAAAGAAAAAAAATCGAAAATAAAGATTTTGCATGAACAAAGTGATATTAGTATTATTATTAAGTTTGTAGTATTTGTATTGATTTTTTTTTTTATCACCCTTATGACTTTCTTTAGATTCTAATTGAGTTCTCTTTTCTTTCTCTTGTTTAAAGGGACAGTTCACCCCAAAATAAAATCATTGTCATCATTTATTAACCTCCATGTTATTCCAAACCTGTATGACTTTCTTAGTCTGCAAAACATAAAAGAAGATATTTTCAGAAATGTTTTTGCTATGGATATCCATTATATGGATGAAAGAAAAAAAAAGCACTGAGACATTTCTCAAAATATCTTTGTGTTCAACAGAAGAAAGAAAGTCATGAAGGTTTGGAATGACATGAGGGTGACTAAATTATGATAATATTTTTGTTTCAATTATCCCTTAAATTAGCATTATTAAAAAACTATATAAAAAATACCACCACATTAAAATACAATGTAAATTAATTAAGAAGATTTGTTATATAATGTCAATATGCAATGATTGTGGAGATCCAAAATTTGAAACAAAATCATATTTATTTATTTTATTTATTTATGCCTCAATGCTTTTTATGGTTTTATGCATGCTTTTGGGGTGAAATTACACATAGATTTATTCTTGATAAGATTTATAAAGATAAAATGATACTTCAAAACTTGTGGCATGACAATGAACGTAGTTTAAGTTTACACCAAAATACTACCACATTATACAAATAATATGTAAATATATGTAAATTAATTAAGAAGATTTGTTATATAATGTCACAATGCAATCCACAAGATTTTAAACAAATTAACGTTATTTATTTATTATTTTTATGTTTTTATGCATGCTTTTGGGGTGAAATTAGACCTATTATTGATGAGATTTCTAAAGATAAAATGATACCTCAAAACTCGTGGCATAAACAACGAACGTGTAAGTGTACATGCGTTTATCAGCGCTGATACGTATTCATCAGGGCTTTTCTGCAGCACCCCTGCATTCACCGTGTGGCACACTCTGATAACCGATCTCTAATTTAATTTATATTTATGGTGAGATTTATAATGCAATAATGTTCTCGTGGATGTTTCATTTGGAGAGTTTACGAGGGGCCTGACAGATGGTGTCATTGTACGTTGGTTTGCCACCGCTCACCTCTCTCTACTCAAGATGGCCACCCTCAAAAAGAGCTGAGAGAGAAATGAAATGAACTGTGAAGTCTCCTTGAATTTCACTTCAAAGTTGCAGTTAAGTTTGAAAAACTTTGCCACAGTATTTTGCAATCGCCGATTGAACGAATGCCAGATCTTTCAACAAACACTGGCGGCGAAGCCTACAACTTTTTCACATGTAGTCTAGCTTTGGTTGCGGTGGCTCTGTTGATGAATTGTGTACTCATTCCTCATCTGAATCATAATCTTAATCCTTCATAATCAACACCGGCTCTCCAAAGTGCTTGTACGATACAACAGTTCAGCAGGAGACGGTAGGACCCGTCCTTGGAGACATCTTTACCCGGCCCAAAAGTAATAACGGGCAACAAAACAGCAAAGTAGATGTACTCTCCAAACACAGAAGCTGTGAATAAGGACGCTCAGAAGCGAGCATCAAAGCTCGAGGAACTCACAGAAGACTGCGGCTAAAGGTGCGGGCTCTCGCAAGATAAAGAGCGCTTGATTCTTGCAGAAAGCATTGTAGCGCTCGTCGCTTTGATTTCACTTTCAAACCCAGCCAGAACTAAATGCCTCTGAACATACGGGGTGATGGCACACGATGAAACCCCACACGAAATGATTTCAATCCACACAGGTTTTGCTTTTCATTTCTCCCTCAGATTAAAAAAAGAGCCGTATCCCCCAGAGAACAAGCCGTTGACATGAAGACACCCCTCCATCACAAACGCTGAGACAAACTCTCTTGTTAAAAGCATCCCTGGTGCGTCAGATATGAGAGAGAGGGAGAGCGAGCAAGAGAAGAAAAAAGGGTTCTCCTGTTGTAAGCCATCTGTCTTGTTTTCCGCTGTTGTTTTAAGCATGGACAAGACGTGCTTAAAAAGCAGACTAAAGAAGATCAAGTGTCACCAATCTTTCTTATTTGAAGCTATAAACACCTGTCCCTACTCCGGCCTAAGAAATAAGTATCAGTGACAAAGCCTGTGATGTTAAAGTCAAGAAAGCTGCGGAAAAGAAAGGTCTTAAGGGTTATCCGTGCTGCTTCTTTCTGTTTCGGGAGATATGGTCATCTCTCTTTGTTTACCAATGAACTACACAGCACCAAAAAAAGGGTTCTGGAGATCTACGGTATGCAGAAAATAGAAAGCAAGTTCCTCCCAGCACGCTTTTACAAGATGATTTTTCAAAACCCTTGACTGGCGATGAAGAAAGTCACAGAAACATCTGGAACATGCAGATAGGAATATTCAGAGAATAGACAAAGCTGCTCTGAAATATATTCTCCGGTGCATTCTGGCATATCTCGAGATAAGGAGAATGTTCTTGAAATATATGAATTATAAGTGGGCAACCCCTTAAGCTGCTAAAAAAAGGCCCTTGTTTTGTTTTAGGAGCAAATGGTTCAGAAGCTTATACTTTGGAGATATGCAATCGTTTTGAGTGAAAAAAATGGCCAAAGTTCTGTGAAATTATATCAACCAACTTTCTTTTTCAATTTTCTTTTTTAAAACAACAGTTTGTTATGGACGCCTATTCCTGTACACATGGTATGGGTTCAATGCTACCTAAGATTAAAAGAAAATCTAGACTCGCTCCTCAGTTTATAAAAATAAGCATATACAGTAAATCATACAATCAACATCTACAGACATGACATGTTAAAATACACACTGTTTGGGATGAATATACTGAAGACGCATTACGCATTAAAATGAGACATGACAATTGCCAATACTAGCTTATATGTTATATAATATATTTTTTGTTTTCTAGTCACCAAAAAGTACAAGCACAGTTCTACTTTAATTGAATGTCTTTGCCCATACGTCTGTTTTAAGTATTTCTGTTAAATGTGATTTTTGTTTGTTTTTACAAATGCATTATAATGCAGGAATAAGGATTGGTTCTATTTAATTGTTCCAATATATTGTATGGCATTTTTAGCATTTGTGTGATATAATAATAAATAATAAGAAATCTTAATAAACCAAACTGGGGTCATTAATTTCGAAAAGGCATTTTTACAAGGTCCCAAATTGACACTTGGATTAAAAGATATTGACATTTAAAGCTGCCAGAAGAAGCTTAAAATGATCTTTCATTTCAGTCATTAAATGTACTCATATATTTTTAATGAATATTTCTAATAAGTTAGATGTCTTTAGATGTGTTTTTATATACATCTTGATAGCTGGCTGTCAGTGGCTGTGAGAGCCAAGAGGGTATTTTGACAGCTCGTCATTATCACCTCTTCCCAACCCCTGCTATTTGAAGAAACAATGTTCTGTTGTTGACAGCAGCTGGGAACATAAGCCATCGATGAATTAAAAAAAGAAATTCAGCATTATGATCCCTTTTCAATAGACTCACCTTGCATTTGTAGGCTATGAATATTAAAATAAGTCTGCTTGAACATTCTGATCATACACTACTGTGCCAAAGGCTATTAGGCCATTATATTTTCACCAATAAAACAACAACAACAACAACAACAGCATGGTTTTAAGCCAATTATTTCTATATTTTGCAATAGTGTGTCAGTGGGAAATATTGGTTTACATTTCCAAACATTCCTTTTGCCATTACTTGCAATAATCCAGTGAGATTTTTATCTGACAGCAGCCAGTCCTCCACACATAGATCTGATCTCATCATCATCCAGTCCTGTATTAATGACACTATTTTGAAAGCATCCTCACTTTACAGCATTTTTACACAAGTGCCTGCAACATTTCACAGTCCAGTAGCTTTCCAGGAAGGTTTTCTTCAAGCGTCTTGGAGACGTAGCCACAGTTATTCTGGATTTAGTCTCAGTTTTTCTGTCTCTTCATGTAATAATAATGGTGAGATCAGATCCGTGTGTGGAACACGGGCTGTTGTTAGATTCCTTGTGGATAAACTGATATTTCCTACTGACACATACAGCAATAGATAGATAAATAAAAAAATAACACAATTGGGTTCAAATATTGACCTAAGACTTTTGCAAAGTAGTGTAAAGAGTGTAAGGAGAAACAAACATAATGTAACGTTACATTAAGTATGTTTAATATACTTGCATGTAAATATGTTACATTAATATCAAAACACTTTTACTAATTAATATTCATGAGTTGTTTCTTCATCGTATTTCTAATTAATATCCATTTATAAAACCAGACAGCTGTTTTCGCCAATTTCGGAACACAGGAAATCAAAGAATATGAGTCGTGTGGAAAATGTTCAACAAAAAGCCTGAATCATTTTTTATTTTTATTTTTCTTCTTTCTTTTAAAATATGGAGTATTCCAGTTCTGAAAATATATTGTGTGCATTTTTGCTACTGTGTGTTTAAATCTGTATGTTTTAGTTTATAAAAAGTGTACGTCACGCTATAGCGTGTCACGTGACAGTGTGTAGTTTCAAGATGGCTGCGGAAGATCTCCCGTCTCAATTTGATGTTGTCATTCTCGGAACAGGTATGACATATCAACATTAACATGATCATTTTTAGTGGTTTGCGCTACAGAGGTGTTTTCTGTGCTCCGCATTGCTGTGGGAAAGGAGTGTAGCATGACACTCTCTGTGTTTTGCCACAGACACAGCAACATATGAACGCGAAAGCTAATGAGGCTGTGTTTTTGACATGTATGATGAAGAATGGCATTTCTATATTTGTTTTGACAGTCATTTGACTGCTGAATTATGTAACAGGAGTCAATCTGTTATAAAGTGCAAAATAAATAATGTGACATAGGCTGGTCCTGAATCAGAGATGCTGGAGAAGACAGTGATGGAGGAACACTGACTTTAATGTTTCTTCACTGTTTGTCTCTGTGCGAATTCAAATGGCCAATAATATAATAATAATAATTATAAACACGAATTTACAGCAGCTATTAACATGAATAATACACTTAGTGTCTATTATTTTACTGTTTTATTAAATACTGTCTACTGTCTTACTATATAAAAACATGAAATCCTTCTAATCTGATATATCTGGCAAATAATAATAATGAATAATTATTAACACTTAATATGTACAAAAATAATACATTTTGTTTATTGTCTGTATAAAAAAACTCTAAAACGTGGGTAAAAATAATTACGGCTGACCCATCTAATCTGCGGCCTGTTATGCATCAGTCTAAGATTGCTGTAGAGACAAAATGTAATTCCATCAAGTTAGCATTTTTAAACACTCGCTCACTAAAAAATAAATCATTTGTGATCAATGATTTAATAACCACAAACAACCTGGATTTTATGTTTCTAATTGAAACATGGCTAGAAGACAACTGCAGTGCAACAGTCCTCACTGAAACAGCCCCTCCTAACTTTAATTTTATAAGTGTCTGCAGGACTGTTAGGAGAGGTGGAGGTGTAGCTGCTCTGTTTAAAGATGTTTATCAATGCAAGAAAGTGTCATTTGGTCAGTGCTTGTCTTTTGAATATCTAGGTATTGTGCTGAAAGGTGCCCCACGCATTCTGTTTATTATCATTTATAGGCCCCCAAAATACTGTCCAGCCTTTGTTGAAGAGTTCACAGAACTGTTATCAATGATTTCCTCAGAGTTTGACTGTTTGCTATTGCAGGGGATTTTAATATTCACATAGATAATGCTGAAATCAAAACTACAAAATAAATTATAACTGTTTTAAACACTTTTGACCTGATTCAGCATGTGCACGGACCGACACACAATCGTGGACACACTTTAAATTTACTCATCAGTAGAGGTCTAAACATTTCATCCATTGTCATTAAGGATGTAGCTCTGTCTGATCACTTCTGTATTTTCTTTGATATATTGATCTCTGTCACCACTGTCTAGATCTGTCTCTGTCAGAAAGAGATGCATTAACGAGAACACTAGTGCGCTATTTATGAAGGCTATATCTTTAACACCAAGCATTTCTGCAGACTCTGTTGATCTTTTCCTGGATTCATTTGACTCAAAAGTTAAGAATGTTATTGATGATATTGCACCGATAAAGGTCAGCAAGAAGAATGGCAGACAAAAATCATTTTGGAGAAAATCAACAGCAGTTCAGAATATGAAAAGACAATGCAGAAAAGCTGAGCGGATGTGGCGGAAGACGAAACTAGAAATACACTATAGCATCTATAAAGACAGCCTTCATGCTTTCAATTTGGAACTAGCCACAGCTAGACAGACCTTCTTCTCAAACCTTATAAACAGTAATTTAAACAACACTCGCACTCTTTTTGCTACTGTTGAGAGACTGACAAACCCCCCCAAGTCAGATTCCCAGTGAAATGCTCTCTGACAGCAAATGCAATGAGTTTGCTTCCTTCTTTTCAGAGAAGATCAGTAATATCAGGAAGGAGATTGGCACATCTTCCTGTAATACAGAGGTCACACAGATTCGACAGCAATCTCAAAAAGAAGTGACTATGTCTGTTTAAAAAAAAATTGATAGCAAAATTTTGGAAGAAATCGTACAGCATCTTAAATCGTCAACCTGCTATCTTGACACACTTCCCACATCTTTTTTCAAAAGTGTGCTTAAACTGTTTAGAAGCGATCTCTTAGAAGTGGTGAACACCTCACTTCTTTCTGGGACTTTTCCAAACTCCCTGAACTAACTGCAGTTGTTAAGCCCCTTCTGAAAAAGCGCAATCTTGATAACACTGTGTTGAGCAACTATAGACCAATATCAAATCTTCCTTTCATAGGTAGATTATTGAAAAGTAGTTTTTAATCAGCTGAACAACTACTTAAACTCAATTTTCCGCGTGCATCACAGCACAGAGACAGCACTCATTAAGATAATAAATGATATTCGCTTTATTCTGATTCTGGCAAAATATCAGTGCTGGTACTACTAGATCTTAGTGCTGCGTTTGACACTGTCGACCATAACATACTTCTAGAGAGACTGGAAAACTGGGTCGGGCTTTCTGGGATGGCACTCAATGGTTCAGGTCATACTTAGAAGGGAGAGGTTATTATGTGAGTATAGGAGAGCATAAGTCTAAGTGGACGTCCATGACATGTGGAGTCCCACAAGGCTCAATTCTTGCACCGCTCTTGTTTAGCCTGTATATGCTCCCACTAAGTCAGATAATGAGGAAGAACCAAATTGCCTATCACAGCTATGCTGATGATACCCAGATCTACCTAGCCTTATCTCCAAATGATTATAGCCCCATTGACTCCTCTGCCAATGCATTGATGATATTAACAGTTGGATGTGCCAAAACTTTCTTCAGTTAAACAAGGAGAAAACTGAAGTCATTGCATTTGGAAACAAAGATGAAGTTCTCAAGGTTAATGCATACCTTGACTCTAGGGGTCAAACAACTAAAAATCAAGTCAGAAATCTTGGGGTGATTCTGGAGACAGACCTTAGTTTTAGTAGTCATGTCAAAGCAGTAACTAAATCAGCATACTATCATCTCAAAACATTGCAAGAATTAGATGTTTTGTTTCCAGTCAAGACTTGGAGAAACTTGTTCATGCCTTTATCACCAGCAGGGTGGATTATTGTAATGGTCTCCTCACCGGCCTTCCAAAGAAGACCATTAGACAGCTGCAGCTCATCCAGAACGCTGCTGCCAGGATTCTGACTAGAACCAGAAAATCTGAGCATATCACACCAGTCCTCAGGTCCTTACACTGGCTTTCAGTTACATTTAGGATCGATTTTAAAGTACTTTTACTCATTTATAAGTCGCTCAATGGTCTAGGACCTAAATATATGTCAGATATGCTCACTGAATATAAACCTAACAGACCACTCAGATCATTAGGATCGAGTCAGTTAGAAATACCAAGGGTTCACACAAAACAAGGGGAGTCCGCTTTTAGTTATTATGCCGCCCGCAGCTGGAACCAGCTTCCAGAAGAGATCAGATGTGCTAAAACATTAGCCACATTTAAATCCAGTCTCAAAACTCATCTATTTAGCTGTGCATTTGTTGAATGAGCACTGTGCTACGTCCGAACTGACTGCATTGTATTTTATGTATAATCATTTTCTATTTAACTGTTTTAAATCTCATTTTAAATCAATTTCGATATCATTTTAAAATTCCTTGTTTTATTATTTTTAACTTCTTGTTTTTATTGCTGTGAATGATTATTTCACATTCTTTTATGTAAAGCACTTTGAATTACCAATGTGTATGAAATGTGCTGTATAAATAAACTTGCCTTGCCTTGCCTAATATATAACAACAACAACAATAATAATAATAATACATTTTATTGTTAACACTTACTATTTACTATTTATATTACCAAAAATAATAATTTTAATAACTTCATCATTTTGTTATCTAATTTGTTAATTGTTTGTTGTCTGTATAAAGCGTATATGGGTAATAACAAAAACAACTACAACAATAATAATAATATAATTATAACAAATTATTACTTTTATTATAATGAACCCATTATTTACAATTATTAACAATATTAATAACAGCTTTATTGTGTCTTGTTTATTGTCTTTGTTTAATGTCTTGTATTATTATTATTATTATGAACACTTGCTATTAACAAGTTATTATTAATAATATTAATACATTTTTTTACAACTTTACATCTTTATTGTCTTTACTAATATAATAATAATATTAATACTAAATGTTTTTGTAATATTAGTTTGGTTAATAATAATAATTTGATAATTTAACAGAATATTGCTACAAGCTACAAAACAAATCGAATAATTTCTGATAACTAAAGTCAAAGTCAGTTTTATATTAAATATTGTATATTAAGTAATATTTCATATTAAGTCAGTTTTATCCAAAGGAACTTGCAGTACACTTGTTATAGAAACATCTCCCTCTCTGGGGTTAGAAGTCTAGGGCACAATAGTGATGGCTTGGACTTCTGTCTACCAATAAAGAATGCACAGTGAGTTTTAAAGTGGACAGTTCTAGTTTAACAATCCCTGGCCTGGTCTAGAGTTTAGCCCTACTTTATTGAGTGCATCAGTGCTCTAAAGTAGTGCACATAAACCAGTTTGTCGTTTAACAGAATTGGAGCTGACCCTGACTCTATGACCTGCTTCAAACCCGGCACTGAATTGTAGGTTTGCGCTACGGACCCTCTAGAGGGTGGATACTTTACTGGACTGCGTGGTGCAGACTGCAGAGCGAGACTCCTGGAACCATACTGTCCTCGTTCTCTCTAGTGTCCTCATTCAAAGCACAGAAGTGTGTTTATATGCAGGCCAGATCCTCAGGACAGTGCAG
>QVTF01025049.1:0-44037 GCA_003573665.1 Oxygymnocypris stewartii | reverse complement strand
TATACAACTTTTACAACCTTCCATTTTACCCCTAGTGGCTGATTAGGGAATTGCATGTCCAAAATTAACCTTCTATTTGTAATAACTTTTGTCAGCAGGAAGATAGAGACGTGAGACCAGTGTCCATCAATAGAAGGAGACCGTGTACAACTTGCACAACCTTCCATTTTACCCCTAGTGGCTGATTGGGAAATTGCATGTCCAAAATTAACCTTCTTTTTGTAATAACTTTTTTCAGCAGCAAGATAGAGACATGAAACCTGTGTCCATCTATAGAGTGGGACAGTGTACAACTTTCACAACCTTCCATTTTACCCCTAGTGGCTGATTAGGGAATTGCATGTCCAAAATTATTCTTCTTTTTGTAATAATTTTTTCAGCAGCAAGATAGAGACATGAGACCTGTGTCCATCTATAGAATGGGACAGTGTACAACTTTCACAACCTTCCATTTTAACCCTAGTGGCTGATTAGGGAATTGCATGTCCAAAATTAACCTTCTTTTTGTAATAACTTTTGCCAGCAGGAAGATAGAGACATGAGACCTGTGTCCATCTATAGAGTGGGACAGTGTACAACTTTCACAACCTTCCATTTTAACCCTAGTGGCTGATTAGGGAATTGCATGTCCAAAATTAACCTTCTATTTGTAATAACTTTTTTCAGCAGCAAGATAGAGACATGAGACCTGTGTCCATCCATAGTGTTGGACAGTGGACAACTTTCACAACCTTCCATTTTACCCCTAGTGGCTGATTATGGAATTTCATGTCCAAAATTAACATTCTTCTTGTTATAACTTTCGTCAACAGGAAGATAGAGATGTGAAACCAGTGTCCATCAATAGAAGGGGACAGTGTACATATTTCACAACCTTTCATTTTACCCCTACTGGTAGAAAAGGTAATTGCATGTCCAAAATTAACCTTCTTTTTGTAATAACTTTTGTCAGCAGGAAGATAGAGACGTGAAACCAGTGTCCATCAATAGAAGGAGACCGTGTACAACTTTCACAACCTTCCATTTTACCCCTAGCGGCTGATTAGGGAATTGCATGTCCAAAATTAACCTTCTTTTTGTAATAACTTTTTTCAGCAGCAAGATAGAGATGTGAGACCTGTGTCCATCTATAGAGTGGGACAGTGTACAACTTTCACAACCTTCCATTTTACCCCTAGTGGCTGATTAGGGAATTGCATGTCCAAAATTAACCTTCTTTTTGTAATAACTTTTTTCAGCAGGAAGTTAGAGACGTGAGACCAGTGTCCATCTATAGTGTTGGACAGTGTACAACGTTCACAACCTTCTATTTTACCCCTAGTGGCTGATTAGGGAATTGCATGTCCAAAATTAACCTTCTTTTTGTAATAATTTTCTTCAGCAGCAAGATAGAGACATGAGACCTGTGTCCATCTATAGAGTGGGACAGTGTACAACTTTCACAATCTTCCATTTTACCCCTAGTGGCTGATTAGGGAATTGCATGTCCAAAATTAACCTTCTTTTTGTAATATTTTTTTTCAGCAGCAAGATAGAGACATGAGACCTGTGTCTATCTATAGAGTGGGACAGTATACAACTTTCACAGCCTTCCATTTTACCCCTAGTGGCTGATTAGGGAATTGCATGTCCAAAATTAACCTTCTTTTTGTAATAACTTTTTTCAGCAGCAAGATAGAGACATGAGACCTGTGTCCATCTATAGAGTGGGACAGTGTACAACTTTCACAACCTTCCATTTTACCCCTAGTGGCTGATTAGGAAATTGCATGTCCAAAATTAACCTTCTTTTTGTAATAACTTTTTTCAGCAACAAGATAGAGACATGAGACCTGTGTCCATCTATAGAGTGGGACAGTGTACAACTTTCACAACCTTCCATTTTACCCCTAGTGGCTGATTAGGGAATTGCATGTCCAAAATTAACTTTATTTTTGTAATAACTTTTTTCAGCAGCAAGATAGAGACATGCGACCTGTGTCCATCTATAGAGTGGGACAGTGTACAACTTTCACAACCTTCCATTTTACCCCTAGTGGCTGATTAGGAAATTGCATGTCCAAAATTAACCTTCTTTTTGTAATAACTTTTTTCAGCAGCAAGATAGAGACATGAGACCTGTGTCCATCTATAGAGTGGGACAGTGTACAACTTTCACAACCTTCCATTTTACCCCTAGTGGCTGATTAGGGAATTGCATGTCCAAAATTAACCTTCTTTTTGTAATAACTTTTTTCAGCAGGAAGATAGAGACGTGAGACCAGTGTCCATCTATAGTGTTGGACAGTGTACAACTTTCACAACTTCCATTTTACCCCTACTGTTAGCAAAGGGAATTACACGTCCAAAATTATCATTCTTTTTGTACATTAACATTTATGTTTAGTTATTTTGCAGACGCTTTTATCCAAAGCAACTTACAATTGGGGAATACATAAAGCGATTAATCTTGAAGAGGCAAACAGACAGAAGAAGTGCCCATAACACAAAGTCTCAGGCATTGTTCAAATAAGTACAAGCTAGCAAGGGAAGGAGAGAAAGATGAAGATTTAGAAAGTTTTTTGTTCATTTTTTTTTTCATTCCATTTTCCTTTTTTTTTTTTTTTTTACCCCTGGTAGTAAAGGGAATTGCATGTGCAATTTACAATTCGTACTTTATTTACATCCTTACAATGACAAAATTTACATAATGCATAATTTACCTGTTAACAGTCAAAACAACATACAAAAATTATAAAAAAAACATACAAGAGTAAACAATTAATTTTTACAGCTACAGGTTTAAAGGAATTTTAATTGCAGAAAACACAGAACCACATTCTTCTATTACATTTGTGTACCTCTTTTTTTGTCATGTTGACACAGACAGAGTGGTACCATCTTTCACAATTGGTGCACTGAATCTGGTGGAAGAAAATCACAAGTAAACTTTATTTAATTTTAATTTTAATTAAACACACACAAAAAAACTCTACTACATTATTTTAATACTCCATTAATAATAAACTAATATTAATTTCAACTTAAAAACATCTAATTAGAATGTACAACAACTAACATACATTAAAATAATTTAATTATTTGATCTTTGTTTACTTAATACAAAATACTACATTACATTTGATATAATGTAATTTCTATATTATCTGCATAATATTTATCTATTTAATTTAAATAATTTAACACTTGAGATCTACAGTAGCTCTAATAGCTAATCCAATTTGTAATTTTTCATTGAAAAGGACACAAACCCATGTGTTCAGACCCACACCTCCAACAGGATACTCTTTTCCACACAGGGAGCAATGTGCTTTGGGGTTGAATACTGAAAATACATTATCACAAATCAGTGTTTTATTTTAACCGTTCGGTCAGACAGACAGACAGACATATAGGTATGGACGAACGGATGGACAGACAGACAGAGATATAAGGTAGACGGACGGATGGATTAGTGCGGAAACAGTCATATATATAGATGAGCAAATGGATGGACAGACAGACAGATGTATAGTTAGATGGACGGATGGACAGACAGACACACAGTGGTGACCAATTGTTTTGGAATACTAGTATTTTCAGCAGCTAAAAAAGGATTTTAAATCTGTTATTTATATCTATAGCTGTAATGTGTCAGTAGGCAATATCAGTTCACATTTTCAAATAATCATTTTGCCATTAATTGTAATAATCCAGTGATATTTTTGTCTTACAACAACCAGTGCTCCACACAGACATCTGATCTACTCGTTAATCATTGAGTCTGTCTGAAATTACATAACAAAACAGAACAAACTGACAGACTAAATCCAGAATAATTGTAGCAACCTCTCCAAGATGCTTCATGAAACGTACCGGCAAAGCAACTGTATTGTTAGAAGTTTGTCAATTGTGTAAAAACGCTGTAAAATGAAGATGCTGTTAAAAATAATGTTATACATATATGTCCTTTATCAATTAACTTCTGTTAACTAAATAAATCAACATTTTGTGTGAGCATCCTTTGCGTTTAAAGCAGCTTTTGCCCTGGGTGCACTTGAGCATATTTTTTCAGGAATTTTTGCATGCACGTTTCTTGAAGCATCTTGGAGACATTGCCACAGTTCTTCTGGATTTAGTCTGTCTCAGTTTGTTCTGTTTCTTCATGTCATTCCAGACAGACTGGACGATGATGAGTTCAGATCTCTATGTGGAGCACTGGCTGCTGTCAGACAAAAACCTCACTGGATTATTAGACTCAATGACAAAATGAAAGTGTGGAAATGTAAACTGATATTTCCTACTGACACATTACAGCAATATATAGAGATAACTGACTTAAAACCATTTAAAACTGTTGAAAATACTAGTGTTCTAATAATGGCCACCACTGTATAGATGAGCATATGGATGGACAGACAGAGGTAGAGAGATAGATTTACAGACAGAAATACCATAAATCATACCTAAATGTGCACAGATATTCAGGTGCCAAATAAATCTTTGATATTGGACAATTAATGAAAAAAACATTTTGAAGGTCTTGTAGACCTTTCATCCATTTTGCATGACACCTAGTAAACATCATCGTCAGACAGTCATGAAAAAATAGTTAATAAAACAATTTTGAATTCGAAGCATCATGAAGATACAAGTTAATTCAATGGCCATGAGGTGACAGTAGTTGCAAGTTAACCTATATCTGCAGAATGAAAAATCCAGGCTTAACAGTCTCTTAACTGTTAATATTTTAATAGTCTATATAAAAATACTGAGTTCTTAATCAATTTTCATATTTGGTAATATGTAAAGACGATGTTTTGTATACTTTGTTAACAAATATACAAGTATACATTTCTCACTGTACATTACGTCATGGAGAACTATACAAATATTTATGATTAATATATTTAAACAAAAAAAAACATTTTGACAAGTTAGCTTATAGTTAAATTGTACTTTATATATTTCAGTTTCTACATTGTTAATACATTAAATAAATAAATTGATATATACATACATTAAATAAATTGACATATTAAATACATATAAAATAGCTAATTATAAATAGTGCATTTTATACTGTACAGAGTATGTTCTATCCCCTAAACCTACAAGAAGTATTTTAATGTGGTCTCATGAGTATTTGTATAATTGTTATTTATTTTACAGGTACCTTTACTTGCAATTACATAGACATAAAACCATACATTGTTGACAAGTTTTGGATCCGAGACAGACGGTTGAGATTGCCACACTGCAAAGTTATTGTGTACGGTAAGTTATTGCCTTTTTTGACGTAATTTATGACAATGTATGTGACTTTGTTGTGTAACTCTAGTAATGTTAACTCGAGGTTACATTAACCTAGGCCTGCATTTTCCACTGCAGTCCATGAATAGTCTCATACAGAAGTCAGTTTAAAACCAAAGACATTTGTGTTAGTCAGTGAATTATGTTAAAACATGCTGATTCCAAATTTGAATTAGGAACAGTTCAGACATAATTTGCCATCCCCCTCATTTAAGTGCGATCAGATTACACTTACCACGACTTTCAAAACATAACATGAAATAAATCGTGCTGAATGACACGGAAAAAAAATGTGTAAAAAAGGAATCAATAAACTATACATTTCGTGACTATAGCACGATTTTCCTTGAGATTATTGGACCAACCAAAATTGCCCTAAACGCATAATGTTGCAATTGAGCTGCCTTTTATTTTTGGATGAAAAGCACAATAACGTTATCCCTTCTACAGGGATAGATTTTCTCATCTATATTACAAAACTGAGAATAAAAAAGACAAAAGATTTGGCTAAACAATGTTGAATCATTAAATCATTTTAATCCTAATAAGCCATCTAAGATTTAGAGTCTACATAACTGGAGATTTTTTTTTTAACTTGATCATAAACTATTGCAATAGATTGATAAATTTGTTCAGTCCAGAAAGTGTCTGAAAAGCTCTGATATTGACTTACGTATTTAAATAAACTTTTTTCATTGTTACACAGACATTGTTAACAAGCATCACATCAGAATAAAACTCGTTCTTGTATTTCATCTTATGTTTATTGATTAGGTCTCATGTAATTTTCTACCTTAAATGTAATGTATTTTTATTAATTCTGTTGTTTTAATATAACTAATTGTGTTTGTTCATTTACAGGTTGACTGCATTTAGGAAATCTCCCAGACGCATGATTTTCAACCCTGGTGTGTCATCAAGGATAAACAGTACACTTTTATCTTATGTCTTGGCCATGCAAATATTGCAAATTTGAAACATCAAAACGTTTAGAGCTGTTAAAGCATTACAGATTGAAACATCCACATACCGGTCAGGGTAAGGACGTTCCAGTATGTACCAATTTTGCAGTCCTTGTCAGAAATTCTAAAGAACCCGGACATTCAGGATAAGGTGTTCAAGAGTGCAAGACATCATGGACCATGTCAGTATGCAAGTTTTCGTGATGGTTCCAATTTCAAGGAGAACAAATTTCTATCTAAAGAGGAGTTAAGATTATCACTTTGACTGTACTGTGATGATTTTGAAATTTGCAATCCTTTAGGAACCTCGCGCAAAAAACATAAGATAACTGGAGTCTACTGGGTGTTGGCTGATATTCCTTCTGTATTAAGATCTGCATTATCATCAATTTACTTAGCTGTTTTGGCCAAGGCTACTGATGTTAAAAAAATTGGCTATTCTGCAGTGCTGGGGCCATTGTTAAAATATTTGAAAAGCCTTGAAGAGGATGGAATTTTTGTGCCTCATTTGGGAAGAGTTGTAAAAGGGACAGTATTTTCTGTGATTGTTGATAATCTTGGTGCTCACTCACTCGGAGGTTTTGTTGAAAGTTTCAGTGGGTCACACGTTTGCAGATTTTGTGTTGGAGAACGATCGCAGTTTCAAGAACTTGAAGTAAGGACAGGAGCGTTTCCTAGCAGAACAAAACAGCAATATCAGTTGAATATTGAAGCGGCATTGGCTAGTAACACCCACAGCCATGGAGTTAAAACGCATTGTGCACTTACTCAAAGTTTAAGTCATTTTCATGTGACAACCGGTTACCCACCTGATGTACTGCACGATTTACTCGAAGGTATTGTACCTGGAGAATTGGCATTGTGTTTTGCTCACTTTATAAAGAAAAAATATTTCCCTGTAGAAGAGCTCAACAGAATCATCAAAAACTTCCCTTACAAGTGGAAAGACAAGACTAATTGTCCCCAAGGAGTACCACAAACATTTGCTTCCCGTAAAACCATTGGTGGTAACGCCCACGAAAATTGGTGCTTACTGAGGCTGCTTCCACTTATGATTGGGGACAAAATACCAGAAGAGGAACCGGCATGGCAGTTACTGATGACACTCAAAGATGTTGTTGAGTTGGTTATGTCATCTACCTTCACCGAGGAAAGCATTGGTTACCTGGACAGCCTGATTGCAGAGCATAGACAGAGATTTAAAAGTGTTTTTCAGCATGGGAAATTGATTCCGAAACACCATTTTGTGGAACATTATCCACAGCTCATCAAAGCATTTGGCCCACTAGTGTCTTTATGGACAATGAGGTTTGAGGCTAAACACCATTTCTTTAAGAAGATAGTGAGACAAACCAGCAGTTTCCGTAACATTTTATTGTCCTTGGCAAAAAACACCAGTCGATGATCGCATACCATCTGCACAGTTCAAATGTCAAGAAACCAGCTGTCACTGTGTCCAAGATGACAAAACTTCCAGTTGAGGTTGTAAATGAGAGTGTGCAAGATTTTCTAGCACAGAAATTTCCCAAGGAGACTGTTGTTAATTTGACTAAAACTGCAGAATTTCAAGGCACCAGCTATGCTGTAGGCATGATGTTGGTGTATGGCTCTACCAGTGGGTTGCCTGACTTTGCCGAAATATTACAAATTGTTGTTGTTCAGGACCATTTAGTCTTTGTTGTGAAACTGCAAAGTGCATGGTACTGTGAGCATTTTCGATGTTTCAAGTTAGAGTCCACAGGCATAGTCAAGGTAATTGAGCAGTCACAACTTGATGACACATACCCACTGTCTGCTTATGCAGTACAAGGTGATCGAATGGTTTCTCTGAAAGATTACATCTGCTGATCAAACTAGGTAATTTCAGAAGGGCTTGTGCTTTGTTGTGTGACACCTTGTCAAAACATATTTGTGTATTTGAAGACTGCAAATAATTCAAATAATACAATAAGCAAAAAGATGCATTAATTTTTTTTTTTTTGGCTTCAAATTTGAAAAAATATATTTAACATTTTAAAATGAGCAATTAACATACTTTTCACATTCTTTCTGACAAAAAGACTCTCTCTTTTTCTCCAGTCTCTCTTTTATCTATCATTTCACATAGACAACACCTAACTTTTTGAAGTACTTATTTTATTTTATTATTGCACACCTTTGTAATATTTTGATTCTTTCAATGTCTTGCAGTCTTATTTCAAATTTTTGTAAAATGTGTATTAATTTCCATACATTTAATGTGATTTTGTGCCAACATTTTATTTGATCTTGTCTTATTTAATCAGGTCTTTTTCTTAATTTTTATTGCAGTTCTGCTCGCCCAAGTCTCTGATAATGTCTGCCTTCACTCAACTACGTGTTATCATTGATGAGGCTACAGTTCATAAATTAACCTTTCCACATGGATTCCCTGGAACTGTTGATGAAATTTTGGCAGCTGCACAGGATCGTTTTCAACTCCAGGGAAATTTCACTGTTTTGTATATTGACCAAGAATTTGATAATCAGTTCTTCACTCTTACATCAACAGACCTGTTAAAGGACAAAGACACAATCAAACTAGTTAAAACAGAACCTTCTGTTATTCTCACGTTGACTCCTGTCAATGAAGCTGCAGATTCATCCCCTTCAGTGTCACTCAGTCAGTCTTTCCAGGATGACAGTTCCTCAGCTAGTTCATCGGACACCATTATTTACAACAGCCTCCAGAGTATCGATCAGAAGGTTGGCCAACTACTTTTGTGATACCAAGCTTTTTGTATAATGTTGAAATTGTCCTTCAGAAAGCAAATGAGGTTTTTAGAAGTGATGGAACACTTCTCAATAAACCAAGCATTACCTCTGGTGTGCTTGAGAAGCTTGCAGAAGAAATATTCCGCTACACTGCCTATCCCACTGGGCTTCAAATTGAGGTTGTTGTACAAGCTCTGTTGAAAAAACATCCTTGTCTGAGGGAGCCTGGTACCTCATTTTCAGGTATGTACGGGTGGCAGCAGCGTCTTAAGTATAAGATGGCCAATTATCGTTCTAAATTGAGAAAGCGTGAAGTACCTTGTCCCGAGCTTGACATCAACTCCTTAAAAAGGAAATTACCCGGTGAGCAAATTCCTGGAAAACACTGCAAAAGACCGAAGAGAGCGGAAGTCAACTTCCTACCTCCACATCCAAATGGAGAAAATGTTGATAGCCTTGAAATGGAGAGGCAGGAGCTTCTCGAAGAGGTAAAAAAAAAAAGAACAACTATAAAGTGATAAAAGAAAAAATGGCAAAAACATTCTCCTATCGAAGGCTTGAGGTTGTGAGTGGTAGTCCAGCTGCTGAAGACTTCAAGGAGAGATGGCCTGCCTTATTTTGTGAAGCTGAGGTATGTAAATGTATTCCCTTTTATTAAGCCCTCTTGTTTGGCCAGAAACAATCATTTAAAAGTATTATTAAAATATTGATCTCTTGTCATTTCAGATAATAGAAGAATTTAGGAGACTAAATACGATTTCCCTGGAACAGAGCTTCATGAACAGGCATGACGCCTACACACCAAAAATGATTAACCTAATGAAGCTCAAGGGAGGTGTTGTGGGCACCAAGCTGAGGCCGTACATGGACATACTGAGTCAGGTGTGTTTGTTAATTTGTTGTTTTGCTTTTTCATTTATTTCTGGAATGTGGTCTGTCTCTCACACACTACACACACATACAGTATCAATCCTCACTCAATAGTCAGTTTTAATCACTTTTATTTATATAGTACTTTACATAGCACAGATGAGGTCTTAAATGATGGTAGAGGTCAATTATTGGGTCTTAGCTGTCTGCAAAATATCATCAGCAGTCAAAAATTGGGCCTGGATCCAGACTTGATCAGACTGACTAGATCAGAAACCTAGGGTTAAACCTAAAGATAAGTAAGCGAAACAGTTAAAGGCAACTTTAAATGTTGACACCAATCACCTTTATATACATCTAAAGGTGATTGGTGCCAACACTTAAAGTATATGGGATGTGTCATTATGCGGTTTCCATTACAGTCTGTTAAATTATTGCAGCATAAAAATCTTACTTCTGTCTGTTTGCTGAAAACACTGTTCAAGTCTTAGATTTAAACCTAGTGATGTGAAATATCCAGACATATCTTAATTGCTACATAATGTGTAATATATGTAGTGTAGATATATTTAGCAGTTTAAAAAACAAAGAATGGCAACAAAGTAAATATAAAAAAAAAGATTAACACGCTACAAAAACAATCACCAGACAGACTCCATCTTTACAGGCTTTTTTCTTGTAGTCTTCGCTCAATTCTCTGCTCCTTGCACGTGTATGCCATTGTATTATCACTTGGTAGTTTGTTTTCTATGGATATTGGTTATGTATTGAAATTAATTATCTATTCACAGAACCAAAACATTGAGATGAGGCGTGAAGCTGTTATCAGGAGCCTCATACTGTACCTTGGCGAGAAAGAAGAGGAACTGTTTGAAGATTGCCAGGTAAAGTGTTTTTTATTCAATGTCATGTTAAAAATGTTACAATTGTATTACCATAATGTACACCAGGGGTGGGGAACCAATGCTCCTGGAGGGCCTGCTCATTCTCCAACTCCCCCAAAGTTAAAAAGTTGAGTTTTACCTTTTCTGAATCCATTAAATCGATCTCTGGTTCTGTCGATAGCACTTTTAGCATAGCTTAGAATAGATCATTGAATCCAATTAGACCAGTAACATCGTGTTCAAAAATGACCAAAGAGTTTCAATATTTTTCATATTTAAAATTTGCCTCTTCAGTAGTTACATTGTGTACTAAGACCGGCGTAAAATGAAAAGCTACGATTTTCTAGGCCAAAATGGCTAGGAACTATACTCTCATTCCGACGTAATAATCCAGGAACTGTGCTGCTGTTACACGAGCGCAGCAGGCGTAGTGATATAACTCTGGGGGAGTTGGAGAATGAGCCTATTTACAAAAAAAAGTGTAGTGTTCCTTTAATCAAAAACACCTGATCCTGGAAATCAAGGTCTACTAGAAACTTCAAAGCATGTTTGTTGGAGGACACTGACTCCAGGACCAGGGTTCCCTCCCCTTATGTACAGGTTAACCTTAAAGCAGGGGTGTCCAAATTCTGTTCTGGAGGGCCACTGTCATGCAGAGTTTAGCTCCAACTGGCCTGAACGCACCTGCCTAAAAGTTTCTAGTCCGTCTAGTAGAATATTAATGAGCAGAATCAGGTGTGTTTGATTTGGGTTGGAGACAGACTCTTCAGGAGTGTTGCCCTTTAGGACCAAAAGAGCCACATTCAAGTAGTACATTTATGGCTAAGGGTAACATTATTTGACTGTAGTGGCTCTTATGTTATGTTTGACTAATGTTTTACTAAACCTGGCTCGCTGTAAAATAGGCTTGACTCGGTTTAGTGTAATCTATACTGTATTACTTCAGTTTAGATTTTAAGTAAAATAGAAGTAATTTACTTTGTCAAAATTTTGCAGGAGGACAACCGCAGTGACACAATGCAACACACCCTCAAGATTCTGGTTGTACATGGAGCTGATGGAAAGGATCCAGTGGATGTATCCATTATTCTAGAAGGCAAGGAGATTCTGCCGGGATGCCACAATAATGCTAAAGCTTGTGCCCTGCTTATGGGACTCATTTATGCCCTCAACCTCGCATACCCCAGAGCACTGCGTTACACTTTCGAGGTGTTTCAGAAACTTTTCCTAGAATTGAATGTGATTAAGCTGTCTCCAAAAGTACAAGCTTTAAAGTCGAAGTTGTTATATTAATTGCTTTTGCCATTGCAAGTACTGCACATTTTTGGATGCCAGTACTCCCCAACTATGTTTGAAATATTCCATGTTGTATTGGACTATTTGCACAGACATTGTTATTCTGATCACTTGTGTATATAATTAGCAGTTTTGCTTTTGAATTTACTTTCACCATTGTGAACAGTGGTGGGAAGACACTTGCCTGTTAGAACGGTTTTCAGCTTTGTACCAACTAAGACATCTGGTCTTTTTTTCTTTATTGTCGTGTTTAGAGCACTAGTCTAGAGTGCCATGTTAATTGTTGAAACTGCATTGTTTTAGACTAATTTAAATGTAACTGAATTCGTAAAAGCACTACTCAATATCTGTTGGATGCAGAAGCTTTTAAAAAAGTAGTTTTGACATTAATTTAGCAACATTGATTTATATAGAAATGTTGACATCTTTAACTGTTAATCTAAATATTTTTATGCATTAATGTTTTATATTTTATGCATTTAGGTGGGAAGACACTTGCCTGTTAGAACGGTTTTCAGCTTTGTACCAACTAAGACATCTGGTCTTTTTTTCTTTATTGTATTGTTTAGGGCACAAGTCCAGAGTGCTATGTTGAATCTGCACTATTTGAGAGGATTGCTATTTTCACTGAAATAGTAAAAATGTTGAATCCATGCATTATATCCCATGTTTTTTTATTCCTCTTGGGATTAAAACACTTTCAGGTCTAGACAAATTTAGTTGTTTTCAGGACTCCAATCCCTAGGGAAACAGTTGTCATTTAAAAAAACATAGGTTTTGCTTTTTGTAACTTTTAAAAACAAAACATTTTTGTGACTGAGTCATTGTTTTATGTTGGAACAAAATAAATGTTGATTGTATCTACACTGTGTGGTTTATTAAAATGCAGACAATTTTTTTTATTTTTAGTAATATTTAATTACATATATTTAATAATTAATTGAAATAATTAATAAAACCTACCTTATTACAGTAAATAAAATGTACTTAATATTTTAAGAACAGCTGTGTTGGTATTTAAAAAATATGTATAGACTTTATCTAAATGCTTAGAGTAAATATAAATCCTACCTTAAATATAATTTAGTAATATTTACTTAATATTTTCACAAATGTTACTGAAATTAATACATACATTTTACTTGATTCTGGAAAGTGTGTTTTACTTAAAATTAAACCAGTAAATTTTACTTAATAAAATCCTCGTAACAATTTGCACTAACACTTTTTAAGTAAATTTTACTAGTTAGTTTTTTCAGTGTATTATTTGCAGTTCAGATTGATTACTTTACAAAAAAATCGTATTATTTACTTAGTTCCTTAGACCAGTGGTCTGGCCTTAATATTTTCCTCAAAACAATAGTCCCCCTAATGTTCTAGATATAATTATGGCCTTGTTTGGTAGGCTATAAATAAAAAAGTTAGGTGAAGAAATCACCAGTGTAGAAACAGTGATCCAGAGAAAGAGAAAAGATAGTGTTTTTATAATTATTATTCAATAAAAGTGTATTTTGTTGTGAAAGTGCAATATCTACAGTATAAATATCTAGAATGTACATAACACTACTACTGAAATTATGTAAACTAAAAATTTTTAAGGAATGATCACACAACATTTCTAACATGTTTTTGTAAATTTAGTAAATTCCCTTTCTTTGCCAAAAAAGTTGAATTTTCAAAAATGTAAAGATGTTTTATGCCTTAATTTGATAACCAGATACACAACACAGAATTTCTGAGGAAAAATAAAACATTAGGTGAGAGAAAATAAAACATTACTTTATAATTGTCATTTTCTTCAATCATATAATTATTATAACACCTAAAATACATTGCATGTCAAAAGTGTTGAAGGGTACATTGTGTGCACATGATCAGGATGGAACCACCTCCGCTGCATTTTGAGAAAGAAAAAACCCTGTTTGCAGGACTATACATTATTTGGATAATTAGTCAAAAACAACAACAACAACAACAACAACAGTTATGTCTGATTCTGTTGCATAGAACTGAATAAAAATAATACATTGATATTTAATATTAATATATTTTCTTTAATATTTTCTTTCAATAAAAGTTTGGTTATTTTATTGGCTTGTGTTTTTTAAATTCTGTGTCATTACAATTGAGTTAAATTAAATGTCTTTCAAAATTACTTTTTAATAAAATAAATAATTATTACAAAGAATTTATGGTTTTGGTTTTCGACCGAGCACATCCAGAATTCTGTTTCGGCCCAGAATTTTCATTTTGATGCATCCCTACCATTTACTGTAACTACATACAGAGCACTGTTTGCAACCAAGTGCTCCTTTAAAGGATTACACACACACAAGTATGCAGAGAGACATTTAAGAGGGTTTATTCTCCAAATAACTTTAAATTCATGTTGCTGAAAAATGTGTTAATGTTATGTGTATGGACTCTTGTTTTTGTTCCACATTTGTTCCACAAAATGTTCACTTATTTCTGCCTCTCACAAAAGCCACAATTCTTCTAAGAAGACAGTAAAGGCTTGTCATGCTTCAGCTTTAGTTAGGATCAAAGTTGGAAGATAAGTCGCACAATATTTAGATTGTATTATTTTTTTAATACTATTATTTCGATCTATGTCTTAGGTTTAGGCTGTACTATATTTACCTTATTTGTATTTGCATTTTGTATGTAATATGGCAATTAAATGCACTAAATGGGTTTAGTTTTCAGTTATTCAAATATTTCAGCTATTTAAGCAATACAAAATTGTATTTTTCTAAAAACAAATTACTTGTTCATTTTAAGAGACTTGTCTTATTTTCTCTTGTATATTTAGGATTGCTCTTTAAAAATAAAAAGTAGTTCTTATCCGATTAATCGATGGAATTTTCGGTAGAATATTCGATAGCTACAGCCCTAAATGTAATGTTTCCAAAGGATTGGCAGGTACTTAAATAATACAATTTATATGAATAATTATACTATACTATATATTAATAATTGTTATTATCATAAATATTAAATGTTGCTTTTTATTTTATTGGACAATATTATTACAATCAAGAAATCCACATGTTTGTCAAAAGGCGTTTTTTGCACCGGAGGAACCTTTTCATAGTTCATAGAACTATTGCCGGAAGTTCCCACTTTTTGGCTTGTTCTCACCGCAGGGGGAAATCGTTTTTTCAGGAATGACAGTTCCTAGAATTTCACGGTGCATTTTTGCATTAACTGTCCTTTGTGCAGTGCACTTTAAAATTATCTTTCATTTCCTAATTATTTGGATGCAGTAATACGTAATTAGTGTTACTAATTAAATACAAATATAAAAAAAAAAAAAAACACCTATGCAAAACTCAGACTAATCATTAATTGATCATGCAGAAGCATTATAAAAAACACACAACTTTGGTATTGGTATAATTTTTTTTTTAAAGATCTTCTGCATGAGCAAGTACAGCATTCCAGTGCTTTTATACAAAATCTCACTACACTTAAATATAACACTGTTGTCTTTTTGTCCTTTCAGTATCTCCCGACTTCCGGTGAAGCTTCAGTCCACTCTGATGTACCAGTGATTGAAGCTGACATGGAGATGTCACAGTGACATCATTAAAAACAGTTGTCATTTATAATATATCTCTGTATCTCTAAATCTTTCTTCTTAATTTTTTGTTTATGTTTTAGATTTTAGTGTTTAAGCTGCTTTCATATGTACATTTTGCCGTGTGTACATTTCATGAATGTTCTTTCTAGTTCTAAATATTTTGTATACATTTAAAAAGTCAATTTAAAAGTCTGAAGTTCTTAATTGTTTTTCAGGTATTTTCATATTGATCTGAACTGAAAATACTGTATGAACTGCTAGTGAATTATAGAATATGAACTGAATATAACTACAATGTAATATAAAGTATACATTCAATTGATTCTTTGTACATGTCATTGATTTTGTTCACAATGATGTGGTATCCATACTTGTTGCACATTAAGAGGCCCTGGACCACAAAACCAGTCATAATGGTCATTTTTTCCCTAAATTGATATATATACACATCATCTGAAAGCTTAATAAATAAGCTTTTATATTGATGCATGTTTTGATGGCATAGAACAATATTTGGCCGAGACACAACTGAAGATCCAGAATCTGAGGCTGCAAAAAAATCCTAATATTGAGAAAACCGCCTATAAAGTTGTCTAAGTGAAGTCCTTAAAAATGCATATTACTCATCAAATATTAAGTTTTGACATTTACAGTAGGACATTTACAAAATATCTTAATGGAACATGATCTTTACTTAATATTGTAATGAATTTTGGCATAAGAGAAAAATTTATAATTTTGACCCATACAATGTATTGTTGGCCATTGCTACAAATATACCTGTGCTGCTTATGATTGGTTTTGTGATCCAGGGTCACATTTTATTTTGATTTAATTGATAATTCAATGTTCCAGTCTTGACTCAACTTTTCTAGTCTAGATTTTAGGAACGTTGTTTTTAAAAATATTTTTATAATCTTAGAAAAACATTGAGGATGTTTATATAATGAGTTAATTGAATGTTCTAATAATGTTTTGAATAGTGTTCTTATAATCAAAAAATAGCGTTCATACGTCTAAAATAAGAACCTTCAACAATGTTTTATAATTTAATGGTAAAGTTAGGGAAATATTCTTAGAACATTAATATACTGGGGATGGAACGTTCTAATAATGTTTTAAATAACGTTCTTGTAACCAAACAAGAACGTTAATACAACGTCTAAAAAACTGGACTTAAACGTTCTAAGACACATTCAAACAATGTTTTTTATAACTTAATGGGAATGTTGGGAAAACGTTCTTAGAACATGAATATAACGGGGAATAGAACATTTTAAATAACGTTCTTAGAACATTAATATAACAAAAAACTGAAACGTTCTAAAAACGTTTTGAATAACGTTTTTATAACCAAACAAGAACGTTAATTCTTGTTTTTGGTTCCCACCAAGCTAGCTGTCAAACTCTAAGACCTCGGCCTAAACACTTCACTCTGTGACTGGTTTCAAGACTTCCTCACCGGCAGACCACAAGTGGTGAAAATGGGCCAGTTGACCTCCAACTCCATCACCCTGAACGTAGGAGCCCCACAGGGCTGTGTCCCGAGTCCCCTGCTCTACTCACTCTACACACACGATTGCGTGTCCTCTCACAGCTCCACCTCTATTGTTAAATTTGCTGATGATACTGTGGTTCTGGGCCTCATTTCCAGCAATGATGAGACCGCATACTTGGATGAGGTAGAGAGACTTACATCATGGTGCCAGGACAACTGTCTCTCTATGAACGTGAGCAAAACTAAAGAGTTGATTGTGGACTTCAGGAAGAGAAAGCAGCGGCCCTACACTCCTCTTATAATCAGTGGGACCCCTGTGGAGAGGGTGAGCAGCTTCAAGTACCTCGGTGTAAACATCTCCGAGGACTAGAGGTCTGCACGGGCTCAAAACTGAAGCCCGAATCCGGCCCGTACCCGAGATCGTCTGACCCGACCCGACCCGAGCGGCACAGTTAAATTTAGAGCCCGAACCCGACCCGAAATACCCCCCCCACCCCACAACGAATAGCCAACAAAAAAAAAAAAGGAAAAAGGTTGCATTTCACGATTGCATGCAAAGAAACGGATTAATCAAGGCTCTGCCATTTCACAAACATTTACCAGTTATGAAAGTTTGTGAACATCAGGTGCAGCGGTCGCATACATTCTGCCGAGTTTATGAATTTTGTATGGACAAGAAGATGATGACCTTGCAAATTATGGTCATTTTCTGTCAGTGAAGGCTCGTTAGCATTCTGTCTACTTTAAATCAGACATAAGATCTTAAATAAGATTGTATTTATTTGAATGAATTAATCATTTATTTGAGAGAGAGAGAGAGAGAGAGAGAGAGAGACCGAGCAAGCGAGAGACAGAGGAAAGTTGCGCGTGCATGTGAACCTGCTTCTGCGCATGTCTCTCTATAAGCAATGAGGCTTAGTTACTTCAAAAACAGCGATTTTGCCGCCTCATTGCAGATAAATATAATGTTGTGACTTGCGAGTCAGTAGCCTGTCGAAGCTATTTTACTAATAAAAGTTTCCGTGCTGTTTGTGCGCGATCTCTGATAAGTGTGTGCGTGCGTCTATGAAAGTAGCGAAGCCTCTGCATATAGTTTTGGTTTAGCTACAAACCCGAACCCGACCCGAGCCCGAAGCTATCCATTAAACATTAACCCGAAACCCGACCCGAAAGTATTTCGGGACCCGCGGGTTCGGGTCGGGTAGCAGACCTCTACCGAGGACCTGACTTGGACTGCACACATTCAAAAGCAGGTCAAGAAAGCCAGGCAAAGACTGTACCATCTGCGACAGCTGAGGAAATTCAGGGTCTCACCAGCTATCCTGAAAACTTTCTATTCAGGGGCCATAGAAAGTGTATTGACTCAGTGCATCTCAGTGTGGTATAGTAACGCCACAAACCAGGACTGCAAAGCTCAGCAGAGAGTCGTGAGAGAGAAAGTTGGCTGCTCTGTGGCACATAAAAATGATTTATTACCCTCATAAAATACCACCCAAACTGAACACCTGTTTGTACAGCCCCCACCCTTGTGTCTAGTCTCCCCACGTGGGGATCTTAGACGGATAACCCACGTGGGATATCTGATCCCGGGGAGGAGGTGTGGAATGTTTTTGTGAAAAAATAAAATAAAAAACATTGTTTTTGTGTGTTATTGAAATGTGCTTTTTTAAACAATTGTGAAACTGTGTAAAATGAGGAGAAAGGGAAGGTTTTATTAAAGTTTTTCATACACATACATGTGAAGGCATCGAATATACACGTAAAATTAGCAATGTCTACTTTTCCAGAAAGCGTTGTTTAAAAAAAAGGAAAAATGCAGTGTAAGAAAACAAATAAAAATTAAGACACGTTAGTTAAAACATATCTATAGTGAAAGGAAATCTATCTAGGGGTCTAACATTAAAAGTTAAATAATCAAATTGTCTTATCTTACTACGGTATAAAATAAATAAAAATGTGTCAGACGCGTTTGTTAAAACCTAGTAATATTGTAATTCAAAAAGTAGTTAGTTTGACAGTGTTAAAGAAAATACAAAATCAAAGTAAATAGACGTATTTGTATTTAAATACATTTTTCCACACAGTATTTTGTACTTTTATTTTAAATACATTTTGATGTATGTGTGCCCATCTCTGTCAATAATCACGGATTATGATACAGTCTCATTTCAGCAAGCAAGGGCTTCTGTTCTGTTGTGATTATCATTTCAGATTTCTCCTCACTGCTCTATTTTACATCGGCTCCTATACAACACTCGTTCTTATGTGTCTGAATCCTGATTGGTCTTTCTATTTGCTGACTGTCCAGAGAACTGTTGGGCTCCTTGTGCAATATCCTCAGCTGACAAAAGTGCTCCTTCACCGTTGCGCTCTCCTGCATAGCTGAAAGTATTGAAGACTGGGAGCGTTGTGACAAAAACTTTAAGAGAATAGCCAGAGAGAATGTCAGGAACAGAAAAGAGTTCATTATTCTTTCCCACTCTTATTCTTTCATTACCTTTTTTAGGTCCTCTGGCAGGTCAGCATCAGGGAAAATAATTCTGCATCCTCTGTAGCCAAACCAAACAGCCAGAAAGATCAGGACAACAGTGACTAACACCACCAAAAAACTTACCAGAAGCACAACTGCTATAAGCCAGGGCTCTACTTCATCTGAGCAGACAGATAAAACAAGAACAATACAGGATGTTGAGATTAAAGATTAAATCATCCCAAAACATCCAGTAAATTTGTACGACACCACAAACATAATATGTAGCGTCTACAGTACAAATACACACTGGTTTGCTTACTGCTGGGGGTGTTGGTTAAACAGGTGATGTTGCTGGTCTGACTTGTATTGTTCAAATACAAAATCTCTACTTCAACGCAGTAGTTTACAAGAGGATCCAGTCCTGGTAACATAACTCTGTTCTGCTGTCTTTTTTGTTCTTCCTGTTGAGAATAAAAAACAAAGACACATTAAGCAGGAAATATCCTGATGTTGTGACGGACATAACCAAAATAAATGTCTTGTTTGCTTTTGGAGGTAGATGTGTGTTCAGATTGTAAACTGCAGCAGAAGCTTCACAGAATGGGTTTCCATAGCCGAGCTAGGGCTTTGTGATATGACGATATATATCGGATGGACGAAATAAAAAGTCTATCGTTTCATATGTTCTATTGTTTATTTTGTGGTGTCGCAAAATACATTGTTTATGGTAATACTTTTTCATCATTTGGGCGACTGCGATCTTTACACGCCACCCACCACGTGGTGTGAAGGGGAGACAGAAGCAGGTGGAGAACGTCCAGCCAGGACACAACGAGGAGCTCGTTCCTAAACGAGAGACTACATCTGTAGCATGGATACGTTTTAAAGCACTGCAGTTTGATACAAACTTATTTTAAGCCGTTGAAACACAAACAACAGAGCTATATGCTTGCACCGTCTCTGTGTCTGTGTGAGAGAAGCAAGTTTTTTTCCGCTTTATTGGCTTTGAACTAGAGATCGACCAATATGGGTTTTTCTATAGCCGATGCCGATGTATAGAGGTCAGGGTCAGCCAATGGCCGATATGTGCTGCCGATTTTTTTGGCCGATATCTTGAAGTTTTCCCCCGTCATTTGCAAGCTAAAATGTCACACTAATAATAAGTGGATGCACAACATTTCTAAATGTAACATTTATTGAACACTGACTTCTACCATCTCTCGAATCTTAATTGTGTGCACTGCACGGTATTCAAATTAAATAATAACTTGGAATACAAAGATGCCATAGATTGCTCGGCCCTAGACCGCTCAGTGAGGCACAGCCAAGGTCGGTGATCGTGTACTTTCAAGAGTTCTAAGTTAAAGAGATGGTTCTGCACTTTGTGTGGAGGAAAAAGGAAATTTTTCATAGCGACAGAAGGATTTACTTCGATCATGACTATCCAGCAGAAACACTGGAAAAAAGAAAGGAGTACTCGCAGATTAGGAGGATTCTCAGAGAAAAGGGAATATGGTTTCAAACACCGTCACCAGCGAAGCTGCGAGTCTTTTTTGAGAGTGGGCCGGTTACCTATGGAAGCGCAGATGAAGTGTCAGATGATCTGAAGAAAAAATGGTTCCAGATCGGCCGCGAGAAGACTGCGGAAGTTCAGGCTTTTGAAAAAGCGCGGAAGACCCCCTGGCAGCAATCAACAAGTATGGCAAATCGGCAGATCCGTCAGGAATTGATTAAAGAGAAGCTCCGGAGCTTTCGCCTACCAAGATAGACTTGGAGGTTAAGGGATTGGGAGATAAACGACTGAATAGTGACTTTATACTGTAAAGGTAGAGAAATGGGCAAATGAGAGTTATCTGTTATGGACCTTAATGTTTTGATTGAAACCAAGGTATAGTGTTTGCCCTTAGTGCATGAGTAAAGACTGTTCCTGCGGTTTAAGTTGATTCTTTCTCTTTTTATTTTTAAGTTAAGATTGTTATTATATCATTTTTTTGTCTCCCATACTGAATGTAAAGAACAACAAGTCTTTGGAGTTGGAGTTACTGGAGTTGATTGACAAATATGGGAAAAAATATTTGTTATTGACATTTGTAAGTGCATACAGAACACCCCATTTGGAATAACAGGTTGCACTGTAGAGGGGCCCTGGTGTTTAGCTGGACTGTTCCCCCACATTTAGAAGTGCTCATTACTTCAGAATGGAGGTCCTCTAATGTTTTTTGTTTTGTTGTTACATTTTTGTATATTTTACTTGGATTTTGTTTTATAGTTCAGATTTAGTTCAGGCTTGGTCTCCAATAGCATGTAATTTATGCTTCATGTTTTACTACAAGCTTAAATGCAATTTCAGGAGTACAGGGTGATTACCCTTAATGTAAATATTCTGCACAATCCAATAAAGAGAAGCAAGGCAAAGATGAAAAGGGAAAAGTTGCATGTCACATTTTGACAGGAGACCCATCTTAATAGTGTAGAACACGAAAAACTTGAATAAAATACATTCTTAATCCCCATTTGTTTATCTTATAGGAAAGGGAACAGAAGAGGGGTAGTAATACTAATTTCAAATAGTGTGAACTTCCGTCTGATAATGGAGTTCTGATAAAGAGGGCCGCTATGTTTTAGTGAAAGGATTCTTAGATCAAAAGGAAGTTACTTTAGTTATTGTGTATATACCCCCTGATCAGGATAATTAATGTATTTGGGAAATTATCCAATTAATAGCTTCTGAAGCATCTGGAGTTCTAATATGCGGAGGAGACTGGAATACCCAAATGCAGCCTAAGCTTGATTCTTCTAACACACTAAAGAAGTTAACTCCTAGAGCAAGGGTAACTAAACAACTGTTGATGGAGCTGGGTTTGGTTGATGTATGGAGGGTTCTCCATCCAACAGATAAACTCTGCAAGCCAATTTGCATACTCAAGAATTTACTATTTTTTATTCATAATTCAGACAGACATAGACTTACAGACTGCAAAATAGGTGCCAGAGATATCTCTGATCATTCACCTGTCTACTTGACTATGCATTTAGATAATAAAAAGTAGAGAGAGTCCATAGTTTCTGTTACAACATCAAGTTTTTCTGTGCTGTTGGATATGCTGAGGAATTGAGATAAATCAGGAAGATTACTTTTGTGGTAGAAGTGATGGTTCTACCATATTTGTAAGAAGGAGTTGAATTTACAGCTTTAGCTATATTGAGTTTACGCATAAATAGATATTGATCTGATATATCATCGCTTTGCTGCAGAACTTCAACACCATTAACATCAATTCCATGTGACCATATTAAATCCATTTAAATCCCAAAGCAATCCATTTTTCCCAGTATTGAAAATGTGTCCATTCGTAAATTTAATGCGAAATTGATCCTCTCCATATTTTGAACACTGGTTATAATTTCAAACCATTCAGACATTGTTGGAGGGTCAGAATGGAGCCATTTTCGTTTTACAGCTTTCTTGCTGGTTGCTAATAGTATATTTAATAATTACTTGTCAAATGAGCTGGTAAGTTACCCAAGTAAATTGTAGAAAAAGAATAATCAATTGCAATTTACATTATTTAAACCAGATTCTAAAAGGAACTTTAGTCCATTGATTTAAACTATTAAAATACTGTTTATACAAAGTTTTTCTTCCTAATAGTGATTGTAATGGTATAGCTAGCTGTGAAATTTTCAGATCTTTCCACTTTGCTCTATAATCCACTTGGCTCTACCCCCTTTCTCTTTAGACAGTTGCAGTGTTTTAAATTTAATTCTTGGCCTCCTACCCCTCCAAACAAATCTTGAAATCCACTTATCCCTTTCTCTAAATTGTTTTAGAGGAACTTCAACTGGTAGGGATTGGAAGAGGTATAAGAGATGGGGAAACATGTTAATTTGTATTGTATCTATTCTATTATGCATCTCTAAGGGCAGCTGGGACCACCTATCTATATCTGATTTAATGATCTTATTTATAGGACCATAATTACTATAAAATAGTTTTGTAGTATCTTTAGTTAAGATTCCCAGGTACTTAATACTTGAGTTCCATTTAAATGTAAATATATTCAGCATGTTTCTCTGAGGAGTATAATTAAAACTTAAAATTAGTTTTTTGAACATTTAGATCCAGAGTAGGTGCAGAATTTTGTTTTAAATGGACATCAATCTAGGAATACTAACCTCTGGCGTTGCGACAAACAACAGAACATCATCTGCATATTGACAAATCTTTTACTCTAAACCTCTAACTCTTATTCCTTTGATTCCCTGATCATTTCTAATTAACTGAGCTATGGGCTCAATAAATAAAGCAAAAAGGGCAGGGCTGAGAGGTCAGCCTTGACGGCAGCCTCTTTCTAAGTTAAAACTTGGAGTAAGGTAACCATTGAGCCTAATACTATTTGGTGAAGAATACAACATTTGAATATGTTAATGAACTATGTTAATTAAACTAATTAAACTAATATTATAATATGTTAAAGGAGTTAATGAACTCCTCTTTGAAGCCAAATCTTCTTAATGTCAGATAAAGGTACTCCCACAGGGCTCTAGTCTAACTTTTTACACTGGGTGCACTGGTGCGCCTAACTTTTTTTCTTAGGTGCACCAGCACATAAGTTAGGTGCACCCAAATTTTCGTATAGGCAATATTGACTAGTAAACGATTAACTAACAATGTGGTCAACATAACGTTCTTTATTTGAAGCACAATTCTGCAAGAAAGGTAACTTACAGAAAAAGTGTTGGTGCTTAAAGTTAAAACATCTCAAGATAAATCTACACTGATTCTTATCAGATCGTCCACTGTGTCTGAATGAAGGGATGCTCTAGTGCAGTGCTTCTCAACCCCCCCTTTAACCTAAAACAAATCCGGTGCCCCCATCCCACAACCAAATAATTTCACTAAACATTATGAAAAAAAAATGTATTTAAAGAGGAAAAAAATAACACCTGGTCTGTCTGTGCTCATACTGTATTTTAATTAGGGATGGGTATCGTTAAGGTTTTAACGGTATTACTCCTCTTATCGATCCGGTACTTTAACGGTATTCTTATCTGTACTTTTTATTTATTTATATACACACACACACACATACATACATACATCTATATGTATATGATAGATTAGCAGCTTAATTAACATTGCTTTATATTCTGAAATGTTAAATAAACATTTAATGAAATATAAAACATCAATTTGTAAATGCACCAGTGTGCAGGCATGTTTAGTGTTTTATATACATAAGATACAGTAAGAACATGAACAAAGAAACAAAGTTAAACAAACTGACAAATATACCATTTATCATACCATAAAACAAATGTACAAATGAAATGAAAAAAACTAACTGTGATTTAATTTTTCCATGAATGTCTACTAACATTAATGTTCAGGTAAGTAATAGCTACAAAATAAATCTGAAAGTGATCAAATGTAAATGAACACTGCATAGTTTTCACTGTATATATTGATAGATTAATGCTTATTAAAGCTATAACTTTATTCAGATTAAGAGCTGTGAGTGATTTTCTCTTTGTGTTTTGTTCTTTGATTAGCATTAATGAAGCACCAGAATGTCACTAAAACAAAATATTGCACACACAATTTTAACACAAGTTTAATTGAATACTCTCCAAGCCGGCCATTTTTACATGCTTTATGTGTATTTGATCGTTTGGATGCGTCTGAAGCTCAAAGTGTACTTTGCTTGTCAGTTTTAGAGTACGCCGCGCAGGCACATACTCGAGTTCGGACTCGAGACGTTTTTCTATCGTCTCGGACTTGTCTTGGACTCGTTGGTATTTGGACTCGGACTTGGTCATCAGACTCGCCAAATGTTCAAGTTGGTCTCGACCGAGTCCAGCAATATATGCTTTTTTTTCTCTTTCAAAACAAAACCATTAATCTGGCTCGCTTGTTCCGCAAATGGGCAATGTAATTGCCATTGGTTTAACTCCATCTAGAACGGGCATTGTCATTGGTCGCCTGTTAAATGCACAGCTGCGTCATATGCCTGGCTCTGAGTGTACGCGCTGCGTGGAGGCATAAATAATTTTTATTTTGGCCACAGACACGCTGTCGGCAAGTTGCATAATACAGTTTGGTTTTACAAAGTTCGTTGGAGTTTTCCCTCTCATTTTCCTTCGCTTTTATATACCTTATTAATGCCCGTGCACATTTTGCTTTCACTTTCATTTCAGGTCAATTGCTTATCTATAACTTACAATGACACATTTTCTGCAATAAACATGGGACTTTAACAAAAGAAATAAAATACACCATTACCATGCTATAAGCCTAATATAAAATTACAAACTTGCAAAATGTTTAAATGTAAAAAAAACAAAAACACTGACAATCATCAAACACCGTGGCACCAAATAAATAAGAAAAAGAACGAATAAGAGCAAAACGAATAAATCCTGGAGGCACGGAAGACAACTGGATGTAAAATAAAATAAATTACACAATGTAAATAAAGTAAAAAATAAGCAAACAGTGTGGCAATGGCTGGGCGATTTATCAGATTGTATCGATTAATTCGAATTTAATGTTTTGCCACAATTATATTTTTTATAAATAGAGGAATGACGATTTTGAATAGAAATATTACCAAATGCTAGAATTAGACACTTTGATAATAACAGTAAAGAGAAAAGAACAATCCAACCGCATGTCACATGATTAACCGCTCACGTGTGATGCTCTCTTGGTGCCATTCACACAGAGTGTGTTTTTGTGTTGACGCGGGCAGTGGAATAGAAAAAAATAAAAGAAGATGTGAGTTAAACATCTTTTAATAACTAGAGTGCCGCGTTTTTAGAAAGCCGTTTCATGCACGAGACGCTGCAAGAGACGCGACAGTCAATCGCGTCCATGCTTACATAGAAAAAAACTATGGAACAGCAGCGTAATCAACAAATACAAAACCTGTGAATAACTACTGCTGTATATCTGATATTTCAGGTTTGCATCCCGGTGACAGGCTGAAAACTGCTGTTCATTGTTTTACAGAGCCTTTATAGTTAATAATAGCACTCTAGGTGTTATACCTTCAGTCATTTTGAATTTGAATTACTTGAGTTTTTTGGAGCATTTGTCTTGTATTATTTCAGAACATATAGCCTAATATGCATAATATAAGTTTGTACAAGATGTAGTTGTAGTTCATCTTTTCTGCAAAGATATTTAGTGATTTGTTTAACATTTACATCATGAAGACAACGTCATGTGTGGTGCACTTAGAATATACTTTTCTTTAACTAGAGGGTTAATAAAGAGAAAGTTGCTTGAATCATGTCGTAGTTACATTTTCAAGTTGACTAGATAAAATCTTACAAAATCGAGAATTGGTCAAATATTAGTGAAATTGCTGAACCTAAAATATCCTCCTGAGACGCCCCCCCCCCCCTAAAAAAAAAGTTATGTCATTACATTGTTTAGACCATTAGAAAAAAAACTCTCTATTTTATTCATAGAGGACACAAGGACTAAAATTAAATGTCATGAATAGACATCAAAACGGCAAAATCAATGGGAGTTTTTTTTAAATCACCAAATAAATGTTTAGGTTTCACTATGTTTTAAAATGTATAACAAAATTATTTGATATACCATTTTGTTTTATGCAATATGTGTGTAAAAAATTCCATAAACTGGTTTTCCATTAAACACAGTGTACCTATACACTGTATCTAATTTGCTTATTAATGTGTTGCTGTTGGGACAGAATGTGGAAAAATAATTTTCATAATGGAGTAATACATGGCCAGATTTTGATAATAATATTATATAATATTTCATAAGCAAACTGATATATAATTTATTTCCCTATTCAATTGTTGTCTCCCAAAATGTACAGGACATCCAGGCTTATAACTTTGACATGTGAGGTCTCAGAGAAATTCACTAAAATAGAATGTCCACTACAGAGGCAAAAACTCCATAGCTGGGTCTCAGGAGGAGAAATAAAATAGCCTAATTTGATCCTACAGTGTTGCTGCACATGCTTTTAGATCATTACAAACAATAATGCAAAATTATTATATTAGGATAGAAGATATGCCGTCTCTCGTATCACATCAATAATTAAGTATGTGGTTTTGAAGATGATAATTTTTTTCTTTCTCTGTTTTGACCGTCTCATTTGGACTTGGACTTGACTTGGACTCGAACCTCTTGGACTCGGTCTTGACTCGGACTCGAACCTCTTTGGACTCGGTCTTGACTCGGACTCGAACCTCTTTGGACTTGGACTTGTCTTGGACTCGACAAAGGTGGACTTGACTACAGCCCTAGCACACACACGCGCGCGCAAACACACACACTTTGCCTGGGGAACAGCGTCTCTCGTGCAGATTGTACTTTCAATATTTTATTATCAAACATGTCCAGCAATTTAGTAACTGTAAAGACGGCATTTTACAACAATCGACAAACGATTGATCTGATTCTGACGTTAAGTTTTGGTCAGGGAGGAACGAATGCGCGCCGCTGTGAAGGGAAGGAAGTTGTTTAAGAAGAAACGCGGCTATAATACTTAGACGCCAAAATAAAATAAAAACCCATTAAATAAACTTAGTTAAATATAACAGCCACAGGCCTAAAGTGAAAGCATGTTTTAATGGTTAGTTCTCTCTTCTATCATAAACAGGGCTTTCATGTTGCGCGTGCTGAAACTCCTCCACGTGAACGCGATCTCGCTTCTGATTTGGGAATAGCAAAAATGCATCATAGACAAAAGTTTGAGGTCCGCACTTCACTAGCTTTGATTGGTTTAGACCACGATATGAGCTAATGTGTGTCTGTTGTAGAAGCTGTGGGATTACAAATTTTATTTAAATGTTTAATTTAAATTCACTTCCTGACTAAGAAGTGTCAGGCAAATTCAGGTGCTTGAGATCGCTTCCTGACCATTTGAGCTTGAGACAGCTGGGCCTTTGTCTCTATGATAATGGTAAGTTCAATGAGGCAGACTACTACTGAGGCTTTCAACGTTTGTTCTGCAAATGGCTTTGTCCTGGCCCAGACGTGGATTCGTTAGGTTTATTGGATTAGTGTCTATGCATTTGATAACCACGGGAAGTTCCCGTAACAAACTAACGCCTCCCTCATGTGCTTGCTTTGTTTGAATTTGTCTCCACCTCCAAGAAGTCCCTCCTCCAAAAATGCCTATAAAATAACCTTGTAAAGTTACTTAAGATTGAGATTTCGATGACTGCAGCTACCACCAGCTTGGGTTTTTCAATAAAGAATCCTACGATCGAATCCGAAGTCTCCTGGTCTTCTCTTCGGAGTTTTCTACACTTTAGAAGAACAGAGTTCACAACAGATGGTGCCGTGACCCGGATAGAGTTCCAGCTTCCTCACCTGAAAACTTCAAGCTCAAACAAAGATCTGCATCCAGACTGCATCTTTTGGAATCCAGCGAAACTTCCAGCTGAACAAAGATTCCCAGACTGAATTTTTCTCTCAACCAAGGGTGGTGAGTGCTGTCTCTAATCCAAAAGAACCTGAGACCAGTACAAATTTTTGTATCCTCTGTGCCGTCAGAGAAGAGTTAACATACATCTGTAGGGTTTAACTAAATTTATCCTCTGTTCTTGTAGGCAGGGAAGTTATCCTCTGTTTCAGGCAGGGAAGAGTTTATCCTCTAAAGTTTTTTATTTTAGAGATGAAAGTTATCCTCTGTTCTTGTAGGCAGGGAAGTTAAGTGTGAAGTGTTGGTAATTTGGAAAGTTAACAATAGTTAAGCTTTTTTTTTTTTTTTTTTTTACAAGTGTACCCTCTGTTGATCAGAGAAGTTTTTTTGTTTTTTTGTTTAGTGTTTTGTTTGTGTGGTACAGAAGAAACTTACAAAATGGGTAGAAGGAATGCTAGACTGATTCCAACCACAGAAAAGAGTGGTCTTGCGACTCCTTTGTGGTCAGATAGTGAATTCAAAGGGGAACAAATGGACCTAATAGTCACTGAGTTAGACTAGAACTAACGCAGAAATATGAGATTCATCCAGACAAGACTTGGTCAGTAGATGAGTGTAAAAAGGTACTAGGAGCAAGTATTCGTAAGAACAATGTGAAAGGCATTATCTGTTGTCACAGAGAATTCAGTGTAACGCTAGCGACACAACAGTCTCAGCGTAACTCAGAGCTAGAGAAACAGAACAATGAACTCCGTGCTAGAGTATCCACTTTGACTAAGAAATTGAACCTCAAGAAAGTTGCAGCAAAAACTGATGTGGAAGTAAGTCAGCCTGATAACATTTACCCTGATTTACAAGCGTTCTTTGAAACAGATGTAGCTCTCCAATCAGTAACTGATGTGCCTGTAAATTCAGTCAATGTGTGTGTTGGTAGGAGAAGATCTCAGGGAATTGAGGAAACTGATAGTGTTCCTCTCAATTCTTCTGTTGTGCAAATACAAACTGTTGCCAAAGCTTTATGTCCTAAAGATATAGAGAGACTATCTCAGAGTTTACCGTCAGCACGCACACATTTTTCTGAATTTAGAAGAACATTGATCAGTAAAATGCGTTTTTATGACATGTCGTTGGCAGAAGTCACGCAGCTGATGTCAAAAATACTAACTGAATCTGAATTCAACAGTTTTGAATCTGCTGTCACTTCTGAAATGCGAAATGCCAGTAAGGGTGATTTAAGAGAAGGTATTTTGAAAATCCTAAAGAATATCTTAGGACCCAAAATAGATTGGTCTAGAATTACTACCTGTGTGCAAAGGAAAGAAGAAACTGTGAGTGAATATACTGAGAGATTTTGTCAGTCAGCTGTAATCTACAGTGGAATTGTTGATGACCCTGAAAGTGTGCTTGATGACAAGGGACCCCTGGTTCGTATCTGGTCAGATGGCCTTGTAGCCGAATACAGAAAAGCATTACCATTCTTAGATGAAGTAACCTAGACAGGTTAGCTACATGGGAAAGAGATGCTGATGTCAAGGCAAAAGTAAGAGTAGCAGCAGCTACGTTTAACACAACGAAACAAGACAATAGATGGTCTAAAAGAGAAAGCAAATGCAAATACTGTGGAAAATTAGGACATTGGGAGAAAGAGTGTAGGAAGAAGTTGCAAGATAGTAAAAGAAATGCTATGCATAATTCTGCTCCTTCTCAGCCTGCCCACAACCCTGAAGTAGTTCCGCCAGTGACCACTGAAACTGTAGGACAGCTAGTTCAGGCTTTTCTAAGAGCACAACAAGACCAGGACAAAAACGAATTATTGGGGCTGTGAGTAGCTACCTTTCCCCTGTAATCCAACACAATGACCAAAGAATGTTTGTGAAAGGTAGCATAAAAGAGAAAGAGATTGATTTGTTGCTTGATACAGGTGCAGAAATTACAGTAATTCCTACAAAATTGGCACAAGGTTTAAACATCCCATACAAGAAAACCAAACTTTGTTTAACTGGTGTAATAGGTGAAGATTCTGTTTTGTATGAAACTCCGCCCATAGAGGTACAATTTGGCCCAAAAACTCTGACTACAAAATTGCTATGCGCTCCATTAAATACAGGTGCAATTTTAGGCATGGATCTTCTGAGACAAATAAATCTAACTTTAGACATGTCCTCAGAATCTACTAGCATAAAAATTTCCTCAGCACAGATTTCTACCAATAATGCAACCCCTCCCGAGTATGCTTTCTTACAGAATCATCCAATTTGGGCTAAAGACAAGGATGATTGTGGGTTGTTGACAGGTGTAGAACCAGTTAAATTGACAGGAACTCCACCTCCGGTCACCAAACAATATCCGATTAATAAGGAAGCTATACAGGGAATCAAACTTATTGTAGAAAATTTGCTGACGCAAGGAGTGCTAGTTAAAACCAACAGTCCATGTAATTCACCCATATGGCCCATCAAGAAATCTAATGGGACATGGAGACTTACAATAGACTACAGAGTAGCCAATAAACATATTGAAAAAAATCACCCCCCTAGTGGCAGATCCATCTACAATTTGTAATGGCTTACCATTAGATTGTAAGATTTTTTTTCAGTAATTGATATGTCTAATGGATTCTTTTCTGTACCGTTGCACTCTGACAGCCAGCCATGGTTAGCTTCCACAGTTGACTATGAACAATACCAGTGGACACGATTGCCACAGGGATTTCAAAACTCCCCAACCATATATCATCAGGCTGTCAGACGTGATTTGTGTGACCCAGAATGTCCGGTAAAACAGTCCACTATGATCCAATATGTCAATGATATTTTGATTGCCTCAACAGATCATGAGGTACATCAAACTGAATTGGCACCATTGTTGGACTATTTGCATAAAAAAAGACACAAATGCAGCTTTCACAAAGCTCAAATCGCTAAAAAGCAAGTCACATTTCTGGGTCAAACAATTGGTGCAGGAAATAGATCCATTACACAGGATCGAGCGGCTTCAGTCAAAGCCATACCTCCGCCTACTACCATTAAAACACTCCGCTCATTTTTAGGAACAACAGGTTATTGTAGACCTTGGATTGAAGACTATGCCTCGATTGCTCAGCCTCTCTATGATTTGTTGAAAGGCCATGGTAAAGATTCAGATACTGTTTGTATGGAAGAACTTCATCTCAAAGCTTTTAATGATTTGAAGAGAGCACTATGTCAAGCACCAGCATTAGGAATTGCCCAATCTGATAGACCCTTTGTGCTTTATGTCCATGAACACTTAGGCTTTATGACTGAATGTCTAATGCAAGATCATGGGGGCAGCTTACGCCCAATTCATTACTATTCCGGTAAACTTGACATAGTCGCTCAAGGTATGGGCCCATGCCTCAGAGCAGTACAGGCAGTTCATCTAGCGCTTCAGGCTTCATCAGGAATGGTGTTAGGTCAGACTGTAAACGTAAAATGCCCTCACACAGTGTCCGCACTAATGAATCAAGCAAAAGTCACTTCTGTCACCTCCTCCCGTTGGGAAAATTGGTTAGCAACTCTCACAGCCCCGAATGTTGTTATACAGCGTGCACCAGTCACGAACCCATCCTCATGTATGATGTCTGCAATGACTGAATTTGTGTTAGAGGATGAAGGCGAAATGACTCATGATTGTGTTATGCTTACATATGCAGCGACAAGTGAAATAGCAGAACCTCCCATAGAGAACGCAGAATTGGAGTTGTTTGTTGATGGTTCAGCTCAAGTTATTGAAGGTAACAGACGAGCAGGATATGCAGTAACTTCCACCACTGAAGTAGTTGCTTCAGGTCGTCTTCCAGCAGTAATGTGTCAGGGAAGGAAAACTTGGACTCATGTGTCACACTATAAAGTTGTTCCTCCCCCTGCAGGGATAGGATAGGGCAGACACAAGAACCAGTGAGGAGCCCAGGGAAGAACCGAAAGCAACAGGCTTCGGGGGCCAACCCTGCGGTGAAGATTTCCTCATAGGCCTTTTCCCTCCATTAGTCCATCCTTTCCTCACTGTTCTTTAGGTGTCGCAGGAATTGAGAAATAGGGAAAGAAGGAACAACAATAGCAGACTATATTTGAAAAGAGGATACAACCCTAATGTTTGCAGACGCTACAACAAATACTGCTATGTGCCATTGTTCTCTTTTGTTTTGGTTTCTTTCTTCCTCTGTGCAGATACCATTTGATGGCTGTCCTGAGATCCAGATGCACCGCCCTTCTCACCTGCGGATGAAGCCACAACCTCTAGAAAACAACTAGACCCGTTGCCGAGCCAACTATCACACAAGAAAGAGAAAAGAAAGAAAAAAATAAAAATACACAACGCAGAGACTCACATACGGGAACTTCAGTCATCCATCAACATGATCAAGATTTTCGTACTATTAACCATCATGGACATCACGCAAAGTGTAGACCCCAGAAACAACATATTCTTAGAGCTGATGAATATGTCAAGAAATGCCTTGTTTGCTGGAAAGAACGTTTGCATGCCGCATGCACCTTCAGTAGGAAAAGGAATCCCATGGGTGGCACACCCTATCTCCAAATGTGATACGTGTACCTTATTCGATCATCATACTAGTGGATTATACAACAAGGATACATGTCACAACGTAACAATTCCTCCAGCTTCTTCGTGTTGCATTCCTGGACTACCATCCTGCAACCTAACTTCAGCTACTCCCATCATGACAGATCTACTCATGCCAAGGATGTTCTATTGGTGCATGGAAAATTACGGTTTTGGCCCTGGGCAACATCAAGGACACTCTTGCCTCGCACAAGATGATGATCTTACAGAACAGAGTGGCCTTGGATTACATTCTTGCAACACAAGGGGGAGCCTGTACCATTATCGGTCTTGAATGCTGCACCGGGTTAATGGATCCAACAGAGAACTTGAACAAAATCCAACAAGACATTCTTGGTCTTTCAGCAAAATTACACCAGATGACTGAAGATAATTCTTCATGGTTCGGAAACTTGTTAGGTAAACCCTGGCTGTGGATCAAGGAAATAGCAATTCTGCTGTTGCTTCTCCTACTTGCGTACTATCTATGCATCCACAGTATCAAGTGTTTCTTTCAGCAAATGACTCCCGCCTCTCACGAGGAAATGACAGTTCCAACCAGAAAAGATTATTACCCGTAAGAACTTCACGGACCCTAATTGCATGTTTTGTTTCTGTGTCAGCATGCAATTACATATAAGAAACACAGAACATGTACTATGTGCCTGTAACGATTACAAGTTACAAGAATTAACTTTTAAGTGTCTAAATTTGTATTTTGTGAGAGTTATTAGAACTCTCAAAGGGGGAATTGTGGGATTACAAATTTTATTTAAATTTTTAATTTAAATTCACTTCCTGACTAAGAAGTGTCAGGCAAATTCAGGTGCTTGAGATCGCTTCCTGACCATTTGAGCTTGAGACAGCTGCGCCTTTGTCTCTATGATAATGGTAAGTTCAATGAGGCAGACTACTACTGAGGCTTTCAACGTTTGTTCTGCAAATGGCTTTGTCCTGGCCCAGACGTGGATTCGTTAGGTTTATTGGATTAGTGTCTATGCATTTGATAACCACGGGAAGTTCCCGTAACAAACTAACGCCTCCCTCATGTGCTTGCTTTGTTTGAATTTGTCTCCACCTCCAAGAAGTCCCTCCTCCAAAAATGCCTATAAAATAACCTTGTAAAGTTACTTAAGATTGAGATTTCGATGACTGCAGCTACCACCAGCTTGGGTTTTTCAATAAAGAATCCTACGATCGAATCCGAAGTCTCCTGGTCTTCTCTTCTGAGTTTTCTACACTTTAGAAGGACAGAGTTCACAACAAAGCACAGGGAGACTCAGCATCGTGGATACTTTTTTTTATTTTCACGAACGGCTGGTCGCACAGGTGCGCCCTCAGATTTTTTTTAGTCGCACCCTTGAGAAATTAGGTCGCACTCTAGAGCCCTGTCCCAGTGGACAGAGTCAAATGCTTTTTCAGCATCAGGCAAACATCAACAACCTGATCTTCCTTCCTGGTATTGTAGTACTTTTACTAATTGTGCTATAAAGTTTTTTCACCGGTGAATGACATGATGTAGACCAGCGGTTCCCAATTCCAGTCCTCGCGCTCCCCGCTTTGCATATTTTGCAAATCTCGCTTAGTTAACGCACCTGAATCAGATAACCAGCTCGTTAGAAGAGAGCTACGTGCATGAACTGTGTTCCGATTGACATGCTCCCTACACAGTGTTTATTGCTCCCTACTCCCTGAACAGGGAAAATCCGTTGAAGTTTATTTCACTTCGGAACATTCACTCATGGATTTGTGCTGCACAGTGTCTTCACACACAGACGAAACTTACTAGAGAAGTGTGAAATAATATATACTTCTGTAAATAAATACAATTTCAATTCACATCTAGCACACTTTAATGTCCTTTGTATGGAAAATATACGCTCGTTTTGAACTGGAATCATGGCAGAATATCTGGTGATGTCCACTTCACAGGGCAGTTATGACTTACAGTCGAACAGAACAACTGTCTGACGTGATAAAATATGCATATGAAATGTGCAGAGCAGGGAGGGCGCAAGGACTATAATTGGAACCCGTTGATGTTGTCTATTGTAGTAATTTAATGTTGTCTCTGGTATTCTGCTCTTTGAGCGAATGTGCGTTCAGGGGGTGTGGCTTTGGACAGCGATTACAGGGAGGGTGGGACGTTCGCTTTCAGTGCTATCAGGCTAAAGTTAACATTTTCCGATATCTCCAACTGCACCTTTAAGTTAAGTTAATCGATTTTAAAGTGACGTGACCTGTGGCCAAGTATGGTAACCCATACTCGGATTTAGAGCTCTGCATTTAACCCATCCTAAGTGGGTTGCCTTGCTCAAGGGCACATCAGTCATGGTATTGAAGTTGGAAGAGAGCGCTGTACATTCACTCCCCCCACATACAATTCCTGCCGGACCGGAGATTCAAACTCGCAACATTTTTGGGTTACGAGTTCGACTCTTTAACCATTAGGCCACAACTTCCCGATTTTCTATGGATTCGGTCAACTCAAATCTGCACACTGGCACTGATCTTTGGCAACTAGCATCAACTTCTCCAGACTGTACATGTCTGGAACATGTCAATTTGTCCCGATTTTCCACAGATTTAGTGTATTCCAGGCTTAAGAGACTACAGGCCAATTAACATCCATTTAACAAGAGGTTTAATAATGAGGCAAATTTCTGTGTTCATCCCCATGAATTTATTGTTTTATGGGTTTGTTTTATTTGATTTTGTGTTACTTAGCTGAACATGGACTAGCCTAGATGTTACAATGTGCTTAAGGGTGATTTCACACCTGTAAATCGATTGCTTTTTTCCCGAAATGGGGATTAAAAAGGCATTTTATTTTTGGTGCGGTTCGCTTTCACGCGGCAGAGTTTCTAAACGGACCAAAATTGTTAATAAAAGTCACATGCGAGTAAACGGTCCTCTCATTGATCAAAGTTCCACGGAGCTGGAATGACAATGATTCATTTGGAAAGAGAGGCAAACAAACTCTCTCTCTCTCACACATACATCAGTATGGAACGACAACAGCATTGAGGGCTTATTGTTTTTTTGTAGCTGTTAATATATGTATTAATCTATCATTTTGAGCAGGAGTCCAGGATACATAGGCAAAACATTGTTAAAATGCACTAATACGAAGAGCATTAAGGCATTATAAAATGAAAAGGCACGCTTTTATTTTAAATACACCCACTGCTTTTCACAGAACTAACGTAATTACCCATTATACAGTGTGATATAGCCTGGCTCGTTGGTCCGTTGGATCGGATTGCTTTCTCACTACAACCGAACCACTCCAGAGTTAATTTGTTCATACTCTCATTTATTATTGCCACATCATCTGATAAAATCAACATGCATAACTAAAGAGCGGCTATGTGGTGGTTTTGGCTATTATATTTTGTCTCATGCAGCGCACTGCCTGCAACGGAGTAAAAAAAAGAAAAAAAAGCACATAATATTAACAGACGAACTATGCTCGTATTTATAATTCCAAACATTCAGTTAACACCGACAGGTGCTTGGAAACGCTGTTTTGTACTCATTTACTGTCGAGTCTGCTGCGGTACAGACAGCTCTATTGTCAAATTTGAGACACCTCTATTGTCAAATTTGCGGATGATACTGTGGTTCTGGGCCTCATCAACAACGATGACGAGGCCGCATACTTGGATGAGGTGGAGAGACTTACATCATGGTGCCAGGACAACTGTCTCTCTCTGAACGTGAGCAAAACTAAGGAGCTGATCGTGGACTTCAGGAAGAGACAGCAGCAGCCCTACACTCCTCTTATGATCAGTGGGACCCCTGTGGAGAGGGTGAGTAGCTTCAAGTACCTCGGTGTAAACATCTCCGAGGACCTGACTTGGACTACACACATTCAAACTCAGGTGAAGAAAGCCAGGCAAAGGCTGTACCATCTGCGACAGCTGAGGAAATTCAGGGTCTCACCAGCTATCCTGAAAACTTTCTATTCAGGGGCCATAGAAAGTGTACTGACTCAGTGCATCTCAGTATGGTATAATAATGCCACAAACCAGGACTGCAAAGCTCTACAGAGAGTCGTGCGCTTAGCTGAGCGCATCTCAGGGTCTGCTCTCCCCTCTCTGCAGCACATCTACCTCAAACGCTGCAGAAGCAGAGCTGCAAAAATCCTCAAAGATTCTACTCACCCCGGTAACCATCTTTTCTGTTTACTGCCATCTGGCAGGCGCTTCAGGAGCATGATGGCAAAGACTGAAAGACTGAGGAAGAGCTTCTTCCCTCAGGCCATCAGGCTCCTAAACACAAACTCTGTTTCATAAACACTCACAAGACCCATTGTCAACTGTAAATATCATCACATTCTCATCATTGCTGCTCTATGTACAATACCATGAACAACCCGTCTGCACATCCCTCTTATTCACATTACTATTTATTAAGTCCCAGTACACTGTTTTGTTTTTCTTTTTTTGTACATCTTATTGTTTTTTTTGCACATCTTGTTTTTTTGCACATCTCATTGTCTTTTGCACATCTCATTGTCTTTGCACATCTTATTGTTTTGCACTTTTTTATTTCATTGCACATTTTACTCTTATTTCTCATTTTCTTACCATATGTATGCCCTGTGTGTTATGTTACTTATATAATTTGTATTCTTATTGTTTTGCACTGTCCACTGAGCGGACCTGATTCGATTGCATTTCACTTCTAGTTATGCCCTGTATAACTATTATGTGACAAATAAAGAAACCTTGAACCTTGAACCTTGAGCTGAATGCGCTGCTTCTCTACTGCACAGAAGAGACACAGAGAGAGGCGACACTGTGCCGGGAGAGTCAGACCTTGCGCTCGCGGGGCAGTACTAGAGACAGAAAAGTCGCTTGGTTTGTCAGTATGTACCTTTTATAAAAAAATAAATAAAAAAAAACACTAAAAGGGTCAGAAAGTTGCTAAATATAGTCCTAAAGTCGCTTGTGTGTGTGTGTGAGACGCGGTAGCTGATGGCAGTGGATATTTGTGGCCGAGTTCTAGTTCTACAGCTTCAGTTTAAGAACTTTCACACTTAGTAACACATACAGCCGTTTCCTTGCCACAGTGCAACAGTGAAAAAAGACCCCTCTCAAACAGTGTTGCGTTACGAACGTTGTTTAAACGTATTGCGGTATTTTAAAAATTTCATATCATAAGAAAAATAAACACCGGTATTCAGTATGAACCGGTATACCGCCCAGCACTATATTTGTACAATTTTTCTTCAAAAATTGTCCTTAAAATAAACAATATTTTTTATAAAACATGATGCGAGCTTAATGGAAACAGGGATGTGCTTAAAGGGTACAAAAATGTACCCATTAAGCACAGCCAGACTTTTTTTATTTAATGCAAATCTTAATTTAAATTCTTTTGTCATTTAAAATAAAATTAAATATTTTTGTGTGAGAGATTAATATTTTATTTTAACGTTTTGTACTGAAACCAATATCTTGTGCACTAAAAATGTCTCAATGTAGATTTTGGTGAGCTTAATAGTTATCCTAATTATATGAGGATCATTATCATTATATGATCGAAGATATTCTTTCCTAGAACATACTATACAATTCAAAACATTTAAATTACAATGTTCCATATTACAGTAGTCCCTTTAAAGGGTTAGTTCACCCCAAAATGAAAATGATGTCATTAATTACTCATCCTCATGTCATTCCAAACCCGTAAGACCTTCATTCATCTTCGGAACACAAAATTAGATATTTTTGATGAATCGGAGAACTAGCTGACCCTCCATAGAAAGCAATGCAACTAAAATGTTCCCAGGTCCAGAAACATATACATCAGTAAAACATTTCATGTGACATCAGTGGCTCAACTTTTTTTTACGCAAAGAAAACTAAAACTATTTACTCAACCATTCCACTCCCCCAAGTTACATCGTCTGCCATTTTAGAGAGTATCACAATCCACACACGCGCTTTTGCATAAGCGTAAACAACGCTTATTATACAGCTTTTGTTCATGTGCATGATTTCTCCCAGAATGTAAACAACGCTGATTACGACATGAGAGGGAGTAAATAATTACATAGTTTTCATTTTGGGATGAACTAACCCTTTACATTTTTTATATCTAACCATACAATGTAAATTATTTCCTGCAGCAGCTCACTCGGTGTCCTCCGGTATTATTCTGATGTGTTTAATCCATAGAACTTTGTTACTTACTATTGTGAAGTGACTGGTAAGACTTTGCATTCAATTTAACAAGCATAGACCCACAAGTAGACTATATGGCAAAAGTCCACAGACAGAAGTTATTGCATGTGATGTAAGATTCACTCTTAAGTTAAAGAAACTGATATTTACACCAAATTCATACATATTTGAAATTCTATTTTAAACTGAACAGTAAATATGGTGAGTGCCAAGTTTATGCCAAATGCAAATGTATACAGGAACAAACTGTGATAAATCTTGAACACTAAATTAAATTAGCAACATTCTGGTAGGGGGGGGGGGGGGGGGGGTTGAGTCGTTTTTTTGCAGTAGAGTACAGGCTGAATGGTGTGTTGTGGGGCCCCAAAGGGTTTGCTTCGAGGCCCAAAAAATTCAAGACATCAATGCATTCATTACCTTTTTTGTTTCTCCATTTTTCCAGAAACGAATGAGGTAGGAAATATTTCCAAAGACATCCCTCAAATTCTTTTTTTTCATAGGAGGATCAGTGATATCAACTTCTGTTTGTCCTTTTCTGCTTCTCAGTTCTACATGAGGTGCACTAATCTCAGCTGCAGACACAAAACACATAAAACCGAATGAGACATAAAGTGCAATGTTTGATATTCAGTGCATTTAGGAAGTATTCAGACCCCCTCCCCACACACACACACACACACTTTTTTAACATATTGCATTGTTGAAGCCTTATGGTGATTTTTTTTTTTAGGGGTTCAAGCACGTAGTGCTGAAACCCTATTGTATCTGTTAGGATTTTTATTATTAGGGGTTCATACACGTAGTGCAGAAACCCTATTGTATCTGTTAGGATTTGTAGGGGTTCTTGCACAGTGCAGAAACCTACCTTTTCTGTATCTGTTAGGATTTTTTTTATTATTATTCTCCGGTAAAGTGCATCGTGCAGCCCAAACCGTAAGGCCTAGAGAGCTGAAAATTTGTCAAAACGTAGTAGTATTGCTCGCTACTCAGATCCAAAGACTCGCACCAATCGGCCTAAAGGGGGCGCTACGGCAACCAAAAACGCAAAAGTGCTAATATATCCTAAACCACTTGTCTTAGACTCAAGGAATTACATTTTTGGAATCCGTCGGTCAAGGCGGATAACAGCCTAAAAAATTTGAATCACCCTGCGAGGTTACGGTTTTTCCGCAAAATAGAGTGATATCCAAAATCTACTTTTGCGAACTAGCCCTAGGTTTTATACCCGATCGGAGCCAAACCAATGCAGAAATATTCTCTGGACAGTGAATATCAATAATTATAAAAAAAAAGTTAAAATTTCGACTCACTGTTGCAATGGGGCCCCAAAACGTTCAAAAGTGGAGGGCCAATTTTACGAAAAAGGCTATAACTTAGAACGAAATTAGATTAGGGCTGCAGCTAATGATTATTTTTATTGTCAACGAATCTATCGATTATTTTTCAATTAATATATTTATTATTTTCTCATCAGTTGATTAATTCTTTAGTTAAACTATCAATAAATATTAACAGTAAATTATGGTATTAATCTTTTATTTTATTCAAACCTTTTCTCATAATTAATACTTTACAAAAAAAATACCAACAACAACAAAGAAAGATGATAACAAGAGAGAAAAAGAAATAACAATAAAAATTTAATATAAAATGAAATAAATAAAATAATAATAAATAAAATAAGAGAAAAAGAATAACAAAAAATAAAAAATAAGAAAAGACAGAAAAAGAAAAATAACAATAAATAATTAATCAAAAATAAAAAGAAAGAAAGAATGAATGAATGAATGAACAAAATAAAAAAAATAATTACAGGGCTGTGATACAATCAATAGAAATTATGGCTGGTTTCATAGTTATTGTTTGGGAACTGACAGCAGTTGCTTACAGGTGAGAGACTTGAAAGGTTGTGTTTATTCAGCAGATTAAAACATCTGCTTGAATATACAGGTGCTGGTCATATAATTAAAATATCATCAAAAAGTTGATTTATTTCACTAATTCCATTCAAAAAGTGAAACTCGTATAATGTATACATTCATTCCACACAGACTGATATATTTCAAGTGTTTATTTCTTTTAATTTTGATGATTATAACTGACAACTAATGAAAACCCCAAATTTCAGTATCTCAGAAAATTAGAATATTACTTAAGACCAATACAAAGAAAGGATTTTTAGAAATCTTGGCCAACTGAAAAGTATGAACATGAAAAGTATGAGCATGTACAGCACTCAATACTTAGTTGGGGCTCCTTTTGCCTGAATTACTGCAGCAATGCGGCATGGCATGGAGTCGATCAGTCTGTGGCACTGCTCAGGTGTTATGAGAGCCCAGGTTGCTCTGATAGTGGCCTTCAGCTCTTCTGCATTGTTGGGTCTGGCATATCGCATCTTCCTCTTCACAATATCTTAAAAACCTACTTTTGTCTCTGTTTTTTTGCTAAATCTTGATCAAACCACTGCAGTAATAATCTCTGGACTCTCTAGATCAATAATTATAAAAAAAAATAACCTTTGGTTAGCTATAAAGGTCATTTCAGGGCTCTAGAGTGCGACCTAATTTCTCAAGGGTGCGACTAAAAAAAATTTGAGGGCGCACCTGTGCGACCAGCCGTTCGAGAAAAGATAATAAAGTATCCACGACTCTGAGTCTCCCTGTGCTTCAACAACAGACAAACATTAGGCTCATATCGTGGTCTAAACCAATCAGAGATAGTGAAGGGCGGATCCCAAACTTTTGTCCATGATGCATTTTTGATATTCCCAAATCAGAAGCGAGATCGCTCACGTGGAGGAATTTCAGCACGCGCAACATGAAAGCCCTGTTTATGTAATGGGTTTTTATTTTGGCTTCTAAGTATTATAGCCGCGTTTCTTCTAGCCCAACTTCCTTCCCTTCACAGCGACACGCATTCGTTCCTCCCTGACCAAAACTAAACGTCAGAATCAGATCAATCGTCTGTCGATTGTTGTAAAATGCTGTTTTTACAGTTACTAAATTGCTGAACATGTATAATATACAAATGTTGAAAGTACAATCCGCACAAGAGATGCTGTTCCCCAGGCTGAAGTGTGTGTGTTTTAACGCGTGCGTGCGTGCGTGCGTGTGTGTGCGCGCGGCGTGCTCTAAAACTGACAAGCATTGAACACTCTGAGCTTCAGACGCATCCAAAGATCAAATACACACAAAGCATGTAAAAACGGCCGGCTTGGAGAGTATTCACTTAAACACAGTTTATGTCTTAAGGTGAACGAGAACAGTTGGGAGAAAATTGGTGTGTCAATATTTGTTTTAGTGACAGACTGGTGCTTCATTAATGTTAATCAAAGAACAAAACGCAAAGAGAAAATCACCCACAGCTCTTAATCTGAATAAAGTTATAGCTTTAAGCATTAATCTATCAATACATATAGTGAAAACTATGCAGTGTTCATTTACATTTGATCACTTTCAGATTTCTTTTGTAGCTATTACTTACCTGAACATTAATGTTAGTAGACATTCATGGAAAAATTAAATCACAGTTTTTTCATTTCATTTGTACATCTGTTTTATGGTATGACAAATGGTATATTTGTCAGTTTGTTTCTTTGTTCATGTTCTTACTGTATCTTATGTATATAAAACAAAAAAATGCCTGCACACTGGTGCATTTACAAATTGATGTTTTATATTTATTTAATTAAATATTTATTTAACATTTCAGAATATAAAACAATGTTAATTAAGCTGCTAATCTATCATATAAATATAGATGTATATATATATATATATATATGTGTGTGTGTGTATATATATATATATAAATGTGTATATGTATATATATATGTGTGTGTGTGTGTGTGTGCGTGTGTGTATATATATATATATATATATAAATCAAAAAAAGTACAGATAAGAATACCGTTAAAGTACTGGATCGATAAGAGGAGTAATACCGTTAAACCTTAACGATACCATCCCTAATTAAAATACAGTATGAGCACAGACAGACCAGGTGTTTTTTTTTTTCCTCTTTAAATACTTTTTTTTTCATAATGTTTAGTGAAATGATTTGGTAGTCTGAGGTGGGATGGGGGTGGCCATATTTTTTTATAGGTTTTAAGAGTGGGGGGTTGGGGGGGTTGAGAAGCACTGCACTAGAGCATCCCTTCATTCAGACACAGTGGGGAGATCTAATAAGAATCAGTGTAGAAGGTCCAAGTCTGGAAGATGTTGATGCTAGAGAGAGTGTGGCCAGCTGG
>QVTF01025048.1:0-43949 GCA_003573665.1 Oxygymnocypris stewartii | reverse complement strand
ATACAAATCAGAGAAATACAGAGATTGCCTACCTTGCAGGCATGGCTAAAAAAAAAAATTTTTTTAAATCCTGTAAACAAGCAATAAATAGTAAGTAAATTAGTTATCTATGTTTTTTTTAGAATTGAGAAGCAGAATGGCTGCAGGTACAAAATAGTGTTTATATCTGTTGGTTCTCAATTTTGGGAGATCCCGATGGCAACATCTGAAATCCAGCTTGTAAAGGATGAGAACTATCTGACAAGATAGATTCAACCCTTCTTAACATCTGCTTCTGATAACGTTCATTCAGGCCTTTCTGCTTAGAACCTGTGATGCAACTGCTCACCTTAATTAACCTTGAAATATAGTTTTTTTTTGTTTTACAGTGATGGACATCGCCAAGCAGCTTGGTGAGAAAGTGACAACAGTTGGCGCGATTATTCGCAAATGAAAGAAACGCAAAATAACTGCCAATCTCCCTCGGTCTGGGGCTCAATGCACGATCTGGAGTTTCACTATTCATGAGAACGGTGTGGAATCAGCTCAGAACTACACGGGAGGATCTTGTCAATGATCTCAAGGCAGCTGGCACCATAGTCACCAAGAAAACAATTGGTAACACACTACGCTGTGCAGGACTGAAATACTGCAGTTTATGACCCCAAGAACACCATCCCCACCGTCAAACATGGAGGTGGAAACATTATGCTTTGGGAGTGTTTTTCTGGTAAGAGGACGGGAAAACTGCACCGCATCAAAGGGAAGATGGACGGGTCCATGTACCGTCAGGGCCAGGGCATTGGAGCCAGCCAGGGCATTGAAAACGGGTCGTGGATGGGTTTTCCAGCATGACAATGACCCAAAACACATGGCCAAGGCAACAAAGGAGTGGCTCAACAAGAAGCACATTAAGGTCCTGGAGTGGCCGAGTCAGTTTCCAGACCTAAATCCCAAAGAAAATCTGTGGAGGGAGCTGCAGGTTGTCAGCTTCGAAACCTTAATGACTTGAAGAGGATCTGCAAAGAAGAGTGCGACAAAATCCCTCCTGAGATGTGTGCGAACCTGATGGCCAACTACAAGAAACGTCTGGCCTCTGTGATTGCAAACAAGAGTTTTGCCACCAAGTACTAAGTCATGTTTTGCGAAGGGGTCAAATACTTGTTTGATTCATTAAAATTCAAATCAATTTATTACTTTTTTTGAAATGCGTTTTTCTGGATTGTTTCTCTCACTGTTCAAATAAACCTACCATTAAAATGATAGACTGGTCATTTCTTTGTCAGTGGGCACACGTACAAAATCAGCAGGGGATCAAATATTTTTTTCCCCACTGTATATTACTGAGCATAAGAGACTGAAATATCTTACACATATATTCACATGATTACTTCTACAACAAATAACACTAATATATTTCAGTCTTCTGTTATGTGTAGTTGAAGCAATCATCCAACAACCTGTTAAAGTACTCAATGACAATGTGCTACTGAACAATGCCACAACAGCTGGCCATGTTTTGAAGTTCTAGATACCTGTTCAAGCTCGTAGGCTTTAGCTTTGTCCTCATCACGGTCTGCATTCTTGCGGTAAGCCATGCCGAGCCCCCACACTGCCAAGATGCTGTAAACATTATCTCTGACCCAGGCATCCTTCTGTTGCTCGCTAGCTGGCAGGACCTGTCACTGGATTCTATGTGGAGAGGTCAAACCCATCTTTATCAATTCAAATATACACCATTTAATTAAATACAAGTTTGATCTGATTTGTTATGCTAATTCTCACCATAACACTTACATATTTCATATGTTTTAGATGTTTTAAACACTAGTAATGTGCTGAGAAAATGTTAATTCATACAATCAAATAATAAAAAAATCAAACATAGTTATGTTGATCACTTATTGTTCCTTATACAGTTTATTGTGTTATGCATAAGGCATCAGCTCTGCTTTCATAGGGAATGTACATGCTGTGTAGATAATACAAATATTTTCCTCTCTCATGGGTTATTTAAAGGTGACCTTTGTTCAAGCCTTTTTTATTTTTAGATTTCTCCTGTCAGAATGGCCCCAATGGTGCAGAGGAATCTCAACCACAATAAACTACTGTAGACAGAGGCCTATGTTTTTATTTGAGCTGGGTTTTTCTTTTTTTCTGTTTTTTTTACATTATATTTTAATAATTCATTACGAACAAGATTGTATAGAACAGAGATTTGCAGAACACATTAGAATTAGAATAGATCAGAATACCGAGTTAGTAGAATAGATTAGAATATAAAAATGTATTGATTAGAACAATGGAGTTAAATAGAATAGTATGGAATTATATAGTACATCCGAACAGAATAATGCATATAGCTAAATAGAACACAATAGACTATATAATAGAGCAGGGCAGAAAAGAATGGAGTAGAAGAGAATAGCATGATATATGTGACACACTAGTCTAGACTAGAATAGAATTTTCGATCATGTTTTGAACAAACCTGGTGGCATAATATTGTTTCTTGGACAAGTCTGGCAAATCCATCCAACCTCACTCCAGAATTACTGCGGCTCCTCATGCTGTCATCTATTTATGTCTTGGCAGAATTTAAGAAGATGTGAAAGAGAAACCTTCTGCTCCCTGATCGATTAGAAGAGAGCATGCAACTAGATCTGTAGTCTATTAACGTTAGTTATTCATAACGGCTAGCCAAGTCATATCCGTCCGCAATGTTGTCCATTCATTTACTAACGTTACATAATAAACACGATTAAAATAAGCAGGCCCACCACACAAACAGTCTATTTAAAGACAATATTCGCCCTTCTGCAATTTTAAGGATCTGTAAAGCTCTGTATTTTAATTAGGCATTGTCCATTCCGCATGAATTCCGATGTTGACAATGACAGCGAACGAGAGCCCGCCCACATGATGACGTACGGCCGGTTGAGTGACATGAAAACTCGGAAGTTCAGTAATCTTTCGCCAGCATCCAGAGACTGACGGAAGATTATGGTTATTTTAAAACAACCTTAAGAGCTTCTTAAGAGCTGGTTTGGGTTGTAATAAAAAAAAAAAATCGAATCGTTCTCGGCTATTTCTCGTGCCAAGCGCTTCTAAAACGTTAATTAAAACGTCTTGTTTTGGGGTTTAAATTAAAGGAAAAGTCCGTGTATGTTTTCCGTTTGTCATTGGGGTCCGCCTACGGTATGCGCTCTGGACCAAACGCGATTTGTTTTCATGTAGAAGCTCGTCTTTTGATTGGTTCACGATGAGTGCTTTTGAATAATTCAGGGTCATTGACACTGAAAGCCAAAGTAAATATTCTCCGTAGTTTTACGAGGCCACTGTGATGTTAAGGAACAGTTTAATCAACATTGTTCAACTGTGTAAAAGTATATATACTTATAACTTTTTTTAACAACAAAAGTGCCACACATTTATAATCTGTATATTGTTTCAACATTCATAGACAATTTGCATTTAGTAACCATTGCCCCTCAAAAACCACAGGCAGCTGCTTCTATAATACATAATTTAGAAGAGAGCAGAATAGCATAGAATAGAAGAGACATTTATAACAAAATAATATACTAAGGTAGAATAACAGAATTGGGGTAGAATTGAATTGAATTCTCATTCATTTTAAACAAACCTGGTGACATAATATTGCATAATAAACAAAAACCACAGACTCCTCAGTTGTGTTACCACAGCTTGATTTATTGTACTAAAACTTGTTTTGAAAGCAACTATGGAAATCTTAATTCAAGTGTTCAACAACATGTCAAATATTAAAATGTTCCTTTTCGGTTCTTAGAAATAAGAGACTGATTGTGGTAATAATAATGATCACAATTGTTTCATAATTATCTTGTACATTAAAGGGCAAGTGAAGAAGCGTCTACATTTCACTGTTAAATCTGAAACACTGGATTTATAAGCATGTGTTGGCTCAAGAGTAAATGAGCTGTGGAAAGTGATATTTATTTTGGCTACAGTCAATGGCCATTCAAATTTAACAACATTTTTAGACATAATTTTATCTTAAGTGATACAGAATGAATGTGGCAAGTGTGTTTTGTGTTTGAATTCTTGTACCCCTGAATTAGTGCACTTTTTTACTAATGTGCAGCTGGTAATGATATGCAGGAAAAACTCCAGTCTTACTCTGGTTTAGCACCTTGTGTATAGGAATATATAAAACAAAACAAAAAATCAGCTAAAGGCCTTTCAGAATAAAAATACAGAAAATAACTACAGTTGCAACTTTGTCAAAATACACATTCAGTACATATTCTTTGGAGTGTTACTAATAACTTGGCCTCTTGGTTTACTGCAGTGTCTTTCTGTACCCAAAGCCCATCTCCACTGGTGAAATGATTGAGTTAAATCCAATGAAACTGTTGCTGGTTATCCTAAGCAGTCCTAACTCTGTATAACAAACCATTTTTACCTTTTTTCCACAATATAAGTGCATAAATTGCATCGATTTAGTGTAATAAAATGCATCAGTTCTATTCTAACCATTGTGCAGAACCCTATAACACACCAATCCCCCCCTTTACTTAAAAACCCGCCCACCCCTCAACAGATCCACCGAACGAATCGCTCAAAAAAGCTAGCTTTGTTCAGACTAGTAAAATCCTGACCCCTGAAAATGGCCGTCTGGTCTCCCAGCGAAAGTTTAGCTAGGATCTCCTTGTCAACGTCGCTGCCCATGGCAACCACAGTGGGAACGCCCTCTGCTCTGCGCATGGCACTAATGCCTTCCTCCAGGTTCTTGTTGCTGGTGACCCCATCGGTGATGAAGACGAATGCCAGCTCGGCATTTCGTCTAGCCAATCGTGTGCCTCTGATCGTGACGATGTTGTTGACGCCGTAGATTATACCGCTGCCCACATTGGAAGTAGAATCCAGGTACTTCAAGCTGGCCAGGCCATCAGTGATGACGGTGAAGTTGTTGGTGAGTTTGAAGGCCAACTGATGTTTGTCTTCATCACCATACTGCAGAAGAGCCACCCTGGCATTGCGTTCATCGTTATCTCCCTGGGCGAGGGTCAGGCGGCTAGCGACGTTCTCCACGAACTCACGTGCATAGCGGAAATTCTCCTGACCCATGCGCTCCGAGCCATCCAGCATGAAGATGAGATCAACAGGCCGCTGGATGCAGTTGCTTACAGCTGGCTCTATAAGATACAAAAACAGCAATAATTGTCTAGGTTGACATGCTTGATTTGTTCCGGTGGAAATTTCCTGAATTAAAATAATGAATTGTGCAAAATAAATGTGTTAGTTTACAGAGATATGGTTCATTTAAGAGCAAAAAAATTAACATTTCATTGCTAAAGATATTTATTTGTCAGAAATAATTCAAGTTGCATTTCTTGCAGTCTAAGAGCTTGCCATTTTTTCATTGCACATTTCTGATATACAGTATACATAAACTGTATGTTACTTACAACTAAATATACATAATCTTGCATTACCAAGAAAAATCTCATTATTGTCTATAAGGCAAGACTGAAACACATTCTTATTCCATTTTTCTTTCACTCACGGATAGTCAGTATCACGTTGCTCATAGCTAATTCACATTGATATGTATTTCCACTCAAAAAGATTCACTGAGATAATCATCAAGCATAAATGGCCGTTAACATTTATATAAGACTACAAAAAGTATTACTGAAATGCCGTTGTAGTACATGAATGATATTATAGAGATATGTCAGATATTCTCTAAAGCTTTCTGTTGCCCAAATAGCAGATTCACTTTGGGGGCAATTTACAAAATACATTTAACCAGAAAAAATATTGAATAATTTTTTTAGGAATAAAACACGCTATAGCATTGGTAAAGCAGTTTATAAAAAATCCTTAATTTATCATGCCAATATTTGAGTAAAATATAATGGGTATTTGAAAGTCTCCCATGGTAAAGCAGCACTAAAAGCTCCATTTATATGTCACTGTTCTATGCGAAGCTACAGACTTGTGAATTCAGCCTTAATGTGCAAAGTGCAAAAACTGATATGAACATAGTCTCAAAATGAATTGTTCATTCATTACAGATCATATCAAGTTAAAAAGTTTAATTCAGTCATCATTATCTGGTTCTGTCATTCAAAACCATTATGAATTTCCAATTTTCTATGTACTACTTTACGACACGTTTATGGAGTTTTTCCTTTCCTTTCTGGAGTTTGACAACCCCTGGTCACTCTGTTTTCATTTTTAGAAAAAGATCACGCTTTATAACATTTCCTTTTTTGTTCCATTGAAGAAAAAAAGTAATACAGGTTTGAAACAATGTGGGTAAGTAAATGATGACAGATATTTTGTTTTTCTAATGTAAAACTAACCCTTCATTTATCAGTTACCACTATCTTTGATATTCACAACACCAAAGCATTTATAAAAGATCAAAATGCCTTCAAATCCTAGAAGCCCTGAGAAATCAAGCAAAACAGTATAAGCTAATGAGAGCATGCTATGCAAGCAGTGTCGAAAAATGGTTCATCTATTCAAAACGTGTTCATTTGCATATTTGAATGCAAAAAAATGATTACAGAGCAGCAGGCATTGAGATCAAGAGGCAAGGTTGCATTTCACATTTTCGTAGCATAGAATTGCTTTTAGCAGAGGCTAGAAAACAAATGTAATTGGCTGATAACTGGGCATGATGTTAAATATTTGACATGCTATTTCTTGCTAATTAAATCTTTATTAGCAGCATTAGATTATTAACGCGAATACTATATTCATGCACAGACCAGCTAGCTTTTTACTAAACAACTCTACAGTGAGGCCAAGTTAAATTATTTTAGTCAAGCTGTCAGTTTGAATTTTTGGAAATGCCCAAACCCATGCTTCCTAACACAAGCCAAGAGCTTTGTTTGGGTCTCCCATCATATCGGAATAGATCACTCTAAATGAGTCAATGAACAGATTGGTCCATCTCTGTTTATCAGGATCAGAGGACAGTTTAGCCATCTGGGCTGTGTAAGCCAATGTAGCTACAGCCTTGGTGTAGTTATCGGGGTGTTTGGCCTCTTGTAGATTGTTGAATAAGTTTGGGACGCTTAGTACAGTGGTTGGGATGGGACTGTCCTTCCACTCCTCTGCAAGGGCGTCATCTGCAAGTGAGTGTTGAAACAATAGTTTTAGGGGCCTCCTAGCAACTGGCTCTGCCTAGCTGCTGTTTGGATTGATTTTAGTCTTTGATTTGATATCTTTTGCATTGATCATAGTGTATTTTGCTGACACACTCATAAGGAAATGCCACTAAAAACATGTTTGCACACCTTCGTTGCGATAATGTGACATTCCCATTGTGAGACTTTTGAGACTTGCTATATCACACATAACAAGTGTATGATTAATATGCATAACATATGCATATGAGATGTATAGCTCAGCATACGTATAACATTTGTTATGTGTACTGAACCATTAATGTAAAAAAAATGACTTTTTATAAATATAGTACGTTTATCATTTACCTTGCAAATCTAGACAGTTCCGTGGATTTTATATTATTTTGCAGAAAAAAACATTATTATTATGACTTTAATAAACCAAATACAACCTGATTTAGTTTTCTCTCTTTTTTAATTAACATGCTAACCGTTATGGCTGACATAGTGTCATCTAATAATTGGCCATGAACAATATTGTATGCAGTGTTGTTATTGGTAACTATAAGTGAAAAATTATTTTCAGCAACTGAAATAAAGCGAAATGAAAATAAGATGAAAAACTAAAACAATGTAAAAAAAAAAAAAAATGGTGCCTTAAATAAATGTTTGTTGAAGTACTAAAATGACCAAAACACAAACTTACAAATAAATTAAAGCTTATTAGAAATATTAAAAAACACAAACTAATAAAATATGACAAAAAAATACTACAACTGTATATAAATAATACTAATATAACACTGATTGTATGCATTGTATAGAGTATTTCCCCCTATTTAAATCCATATAATCCATATTTCACCCTGTGAAAAAAGAAAAATGTAAAGAAAAGAATCATATATATCAATAAATATATACATTTTACTGCATACGTTAAGTTAACTGAAAGAAAAAGAGTCAGAATGTTTTTTCAGAAATGATGAGAGTTAATCATACACATCTTTGTGTATATGAACAACAACACGTACCACTTTTACATGGAAGATCAGGGCAAACGATCACTGGATCTAAAACAAATAAAGAAAATAAAAGTCAATTATTTCTGGATTTCAAAACAGCAAGCTAAAAACAGTAAAGTCAGGGCAGGCCTCACCTGGACAAAGTACAGCCTCAATCCTATCGATGAAATCCTCTGCGACCAGATCAGCGAAACGCCTCATTCCCATGACTCTTCCATCTTTTCTGCAAGCAATGGACTTGAGGCTTTCGTTCTCCTCCGGCTGGTCAAACATGTCACCAATCCCGATGGCATTCACATCAATGGTGGTGTCTGTGCAGAGGTAATTGAGCAGTTTGTCGTCATCACGGGGGTCGTACCGGCCGTCTGTGATCACAACCACTGTCACATTAGCCTTCGAACGACGGCTATCGCGAATCAGGGTGTCGTAGGCGAACTTCAGGGCAGAAGGCGTCCACGTTCCTCCAGCGATCCACTCAAGCTTCTTCACGGCGTCTTTGAAGGCGGACATTGAGTCGATCTTGGAGTCGTTGAGGCGAATGGCCTGGAATGTTCCATTGTGACTGTACTGGACAACGCCGACTCGAGTCCCTGAGATATTTAGCAAACACAGATTGTTTTAGATTACATCAAACCACGTCTGCATTGCTACTTAAAGTATTTAAAGCTATTTTTTTCCCCCCAAAGAGATTCCAGAACAAACTTTGTAAAAACAAAAACCAATTTGAACAACAATTTGACATTTTCTAAAGTAAATATGAATGGGGCTTGCCCATGCAAACGTTGACCCTTCAATGTCTTTTTACCTGTTTCAGAACTGGGATCTTTTGCTATTGAGCCCAGTCTGTTGATGGTGTTGATCACGAAGTTCTTCTCCAGGGTGAAGTTGGTCAACCCCACACTTTCAGAGCTGTCAATCACAAACACAATATCCAGGGCACCACATCTCTTTTCACAATCTGAAACAGACAAGAATGTTTTCTGAATATACTGCAGCAATACATTTATTTGTACTGAAAATGTACCGCATGAGAATCTTACCACAGCATCCACAGGTCTCTCTGATGTAGTTCATGACATCACATTCCTGAAGAAAAAAAACTATATATTTAAAAAAAAATTCATTAAGTAATTTTGAGCTATTTAATAACTTAATGCTTACAGTAAGGCCAGGGTCTCCCTCTGGTCCGGGGTCACCCTGTTAAGTACACAATTTGAAATCATTTAATAAAAATTCACTTAAATCACACTGCCGAACATTCAGAACTTGGTTTAATCTTACCATTTACTGTTATTTAAGGACTTCTCTGTGGCCAAAAAAATGTATATATCCCAAATATAGGGCTGGGCAATATAGCCGAATTTGTTTTCTTCATATAAACGATATCATGATATTAAATTTATATTAATGGTGAAGGAAATCCTCTCCACATATTTGTTAGACCTTGACTTGTTCATAATTAAACTCCACATATTTAGCTACATTTTAATTTAGAGCTCTATAAAAAACTATTAATTTAAATTTTTCCTTAATTTATGTGTTGTCCATTATAAAATGCTGCTCTACAGAACTGTATAAAGGAAAAATAGATGACTATATATCTCTTTCCCATAGTACATAATCGTTCAGTGTCTGCAGCCTCAATATATGAAGATATGAACACATGAACTTCATCTCCAGAGCTGCTCTAAAAGTAAGAGAGTATGTGTGTGTGTGTATTCAACAGTATTTTTCTCAAATGAAATTGTGAAATGAAGTGACTCTCGGAGCAGCTCTGGAGATGTGTACATGTCTTTATATATTGAGACAGAAAATGTATATACTAGAAGAAAGATAACAAGCAAGCTTATTATAACATGCACTGACTGACTGTTATTGCTCTTATTTCTGCTGTGTGATAGACTGTTAGGTTAATCCATACCAAGAGCTTATCATCATTAGACATAAATTTGATTGCGATCTTGATATGATATCGTTTATCACCCAGCCCTACCCAAACATCATTCAAACATTAATATGCACTAAAAATTAAACTTGCATTTCTTCCTGGGTCTCCTCTAGTACCCCTTAGTCCAAGTTCTCCTGAATGCCCGTTCTCTCCCTGAAACACAATGAAAACATATCACATTATGAAAGTAAACTGATTGCAAATGGCATTTCATTTTGATTTTACAAAAAACTTCTGAACAGCAAACATGCAACAAAAATGTGTCAATTTGCTGACCGCCTCTCCAGGAGTTCCCTTTAGACCAGAGTCGCCCTTTGGTCCGCAGTCTCCTCTACTTCCCCTGGGACCAGGTGCACCTTTATCACCCCTGTCACCCTGTTAAACACATATTTATTATATTGTAAAATATAAAATATGATGTGATCTAAAGTTTAGAAAATTGACATTTCTTTCAGTACATGTACAAATTTGACTCAATACGGTACCGTAGATCCTCTTGGTCCAGGATAGCTGAATCCAGGTCTGCCAGAATCACCCTACGGCAAAAGAATCAGCATCTTGTATTTACAACAGACATGCAAGCCTTACATTTGAAACCATCAGATTTGTTGTGTGTGATGTACCTTTGGTCCTAAAGAGCCAGGATCACCTCTAGGGCCAGAATCACCTGCGTCGCCTTGGGAACCCTATAAGAGATTTAACATGTTCTTTGCTGGCTACTCATCCAGCTAAATAAGTTCATCACCTGACGTAAGCAGTGAGACAAAAAGGCAGCTGTTTTTGGTTTTAGAGATTTTCAGCCAGTGTGTACTGTGAAATGGCTTCCAAATATGGCAACATTGAGTCATTTTTACATTTCTGCCTGGTTCTCCAGAAGCTCCTGGTGGGCCTCTTGGTCCTGGAAGTCCGTTATCACCCTAAAAGTTAGAAACGAAAGCCAGAAAAATATTTATGTTTTCAGTGATATATATCATAAAACCAATAAAAATCATTTTTCAACAATGACGTGTTTATAACCAGCCAAATCAGTGACTCTTACCTTTGATCCTTTGTTGCCAACTTCGCCCGAAAGACCCCTGGGTCCCTCAGAACCTGGTTCAGCCTGTCAAACAAAATAAATGTTTGAATCAATCAGGGAATGGTTAAAATAATTGTTAAATCAAATAACATAGTCTCCCCTCACGCAATCTGAGTTTACAATACAATAAGAGCCACTTACTAAGCACATTTTTCAATTGATAACTGAGAACCAATACTTTGTAATGTTATAATTTCAGTGAACCCAACACTGACCTTTTCTCCCTTTGGCCCATTACTTCCGGTGCTGCCTTTAGGCCCAAAGTCTCCTCGTCTTCCCTAAAAAGACAATGGTGAATATCCCCAAAAGTCAACCTACTGTAGTTTTACAAGGGTAATATAACAGAAAAAGAATTCCTCACAGAGTCGCCTTTAAGTCCAGGTCCTCCAGCTGTACCCTATAAAACAAAACAAAGTTCGCTTTAACATCATCTCCAATTTAAAATGCTAAAATAACAATAATGACCATAATTAAAACAAATACATACAGCAGTTCCTTTCTGGCCAGGAATTCCAGGTGTTCCGGGACTTCCACTCTCGCCCTGTAGGGGTTGTCAGAGAGCACATTATAATATGATCGATAACTAATGCTAGTGTAATCTCTGTAGTTAAGAAATCTTACTTTGGGTCCAGGATCTCCAGCTGGCCCAAGTGGACCTGGTCTTCCTGGACGACCTGGATCACCCTGAAAAGAAAGTGAGACACCATGACACCTCAAACCACAATGCCTAATTAATGGCTTTTACGTAAATGCCAATTTTTCTTTTTTCTGCAATTTCTCTGGTACCTTATCTCCCAGAACCCCTGGAAGACCAGATTCTCCAACATCTCCAGGATAGCCATTAGGACCCTGTAAAAGGCACATTCATCTGTTAATGGACTTGCATAATACCAGTATCTGTTACCACAAAGGAAAAGACTCACACCTTGTCGCCAGGGTCACCTTTGCAGCCAGGAGCGCCGATCCTGCCAAATTTTCCCTGTTAAAAAAAGTTATTTTTATTAAATTGTTGTATTTTATTGCTACCCACATTTCACAACCCCATATTTACTATTACATACCTTCTGCCCATCTGTTCCATTTCGGCCCAGTATTCCTGCAACACCCTGTTAGACAAAGAAAAAAAAAAAGTTGTATTAATATTTCAAAATAGATGCAGCATGGAAGATTCTGGAAGAAATATAAAATGATAAATAAACAGTCTAAGGAACTTACCTTCTTCCCTTGTGTTCCTATTTCTCCCTAAAACAGATAATTTGCATGTAACGTTTTTGGTGCATTACCAATAAATCAACCATATGTATTAGATATTACAGATAACATCATACCTTTTCACCTCTGAGACCAGGTTCTCCCTAAATAAGAATAAACAGGAGAGTGGTTACAAACAGTTATCTGGACAAATCAAGTGCAATAACTCTAATTAGAAACTGAAATTAAATGATTCAAGTGAACTGAGCATTTAACACAATATATATAAAAAAAAAACATCAGTTAACGCAGATAATCTTAAAATAGCCAAACATATACAAAATAAATGGTCTGATCAATACGTACTGTATTGGTTTATGATAGGGCATTTAATCGCGCCTGAGGAATGAGAAGAACTTACTTTATGTCCAGGATGTCCAATGGGTCCCTCAATACCTGGATCTCCCTGTAGGTTTCGACATGAGTTAATACAAATAGCACTGGTGTGAGAGCCTCACTGAATACGCATTAGATTTAGTATAGTCTTTGGTTGAAATGCAGTCTTTTACTAAATGCATTCAATAGAACTGGTTTGTACTCACAGGACGTCCTCTTTGACCTTTAAGACCGGGGTCGCCATTATCTCCTTTAGCTCCCTGTAATAATCAAGACGTTAGATCAAGTGTTAAGCAGAAAGAAAAAGAGAGTGAATTACTTGATAGTTAAGATTTCTGTCAGTGCTGTCTTTTTAAACCCGATTTAGTTTTTTAATATACTCACTTTCTGTCCCCTGAGTCCTTGTGGACCTGGATGTCCTGGAGTCTCCAAACATTTCGTAGAGTAGCACTGGAAAATAAGGATGACATTGAATTAGAAAACATTGTGATGTAACAAGAGGTGGAAAAAAGGTTCTTCAGACTTTAAAAATGTTGTTCACACTGAGAAAAAAAATATTTTTTGCATGATTCGGTAGGTTATTATTTATGAAACCTAACTGTGTTTTAAAGGAGACGAGTTGGTAGTAGCAGCAGCTTATTTGTCATCAATCTCTTGACTTCATTAAGGCATAAAAAAGATGATCTAATGAAGAGTCATTTCCTGGTTTGATTGGAAGATATAGCTGGAGATCGTTGGCGAAACAATGATAATTTATGTTATGTTTCTGGAGTATTGAGCCCAAAGGGAGCATGTAGAGGGAAAACAAAAGAGGGCCAAGAATGGATCCCTGTGGAACACCACAATGGATAGGTGCAGTATATTTCAGGAGTATATAGTGAGAGCTCTGAGGAAAGTGGTGCAACATGTTGGCACCCATGAAAAACAATAATTGAAATCAATAGATGGCAGTACACTGATATGGATCTCACCTCTTGATAAGCCAGATGAAGCTGTAATAAAGAACAAGACCAAAGAAAGATTATTATAATAATAGCCTTCAGCTCACAACAAATATTAATGAAGTACTAAATAGTGTATTAGTCAATAAAAACATCTGAAAATTATCCAATATCTTAATTTTATGGTATTATGCCACTGCATATTCAAACGAAAAGTATTAAAGGCATTGGATTACCATTGTGTCATAAATGCGATCGATTGTTGATTGCACTATGAGTGGCCGCACTCCCATGAGATCAACCGCCATATATTTGTTACGAAAAACACCTGCAGGTGAGTTAGCGATCTCCCTGAGTCCCGTCTCCTCTAGGTTCCTGGATGATGCGACAGAGAAGATCTTAATGAATTCGTCACGTGCTCGTTCTGCCGCCACTTTGATCCCACCACATGGGTTTCCTGTCACGTGACCATCAGTGATGACCACCGCAAAACGTTTGGCATTGGGTTTGGACGGTGAGCGAACCAGTTGCTGGGTCATGTTGGTGATGGCGCAGTCAATGTATGTGCCCTTGCCCAGGTAATTAATTTTTTGGAGCTTATTGATGAACTCATTTTTATTGGTGATGGCACTGATGATCTCATGCCGCTGGGAGAAGTGAAGGCCTCCTACAGACCAGCTGATCTGAACTAAACCTTTGTAGTTAACGTCTTCTAATTTCCTAGCAAAAGCGGCGGTGAAATCTTTGATACTCGTAACCAAGCTGCCAGGTGGGTTCTCCTGCAGAGCTATGGTCTCAGATGTGTCGATGACAAAGTACAAGTCGATTGGGCATTCGGTTGTTTCTGGAGAGAGAGAGAACACCGACAGCGAATTATCATCACTAAAACAATAAATAAAAATATTAAAGAATCTTCATATTTCTGAAAAGAATACACTACCTTTCAAAAGTACGGGGTAAGTAATTTGTTTCTTTAAAGAAATTAAATTAAACTGGTCACAAGAAGTGACAATAAATGCATTTACAATGGTACAAAATATATTTTAAATAAATGCTTTTCTACTTTCTATTTATCGAGGAAGCGACAATAAAGACATTTTAATAGGGTAAGAAAATGTGAAATGTAATTTTTTTTCTTGTGATGGCAAAGCTGATATTTGAGCATCGTTAATCTAGTCTTCAGTGTCACATGATCATTTAGAAATCATTCTAATAAACTGATTTGATGCTCAAGAAACATTTCTTAATATTATCAATCTTGTTTTGCTTAATATTTTTGTGAAATACTTTTTGGGGGGGATATTTTTTTAAATATAAATATTTTGTAACATCATATTTTTGTTTACTGTCACTTTTGATCAGTATAATGCATCCATCCATATTTTTAAATAAAACACGTGTAATGAACAATGCATTCATAGAATACTACAAATAATCGCTTAGTGAAGTAAGCATTTCCTCACTTGTGCAGGGAGTCAGGCTGGCCGGAATCTGGCCCTGTGTGTGATCGCCCACAAACAACAGGAGGAGGATTGATAGTCTCATCATCCTCATCCTCCTTCCTAAACACACAAACAAACAGGATGTGTTGACCATGATCACCTCACAACACGCTCAGACTCTGTACCCATCTGTGGATATCTGTTATATTCTAGCAGGCCAACTACATTTACAAAACATCAGGAATTTAGCAAGAAAGTAAAACATGTCTCTCCGGTGCCAGAATTTGGGGATTGTGACTGTTTATTTACCAGTTTAAATTAATGCACAATCACAAATTCTCAGTAATTATGAGTTTCACAGAATTCACAGAATATTTTGCATCATAATGCCCAGTTGCATTATCCATCTAACAAGAGGCATAGAAACTGCTAAACTGGAAAAAGATTTATATAAGATAATATTTCATTAAGATTACAAATTATTATTGAATTTGTGTTAAATATATTATAGAAATGACCTTAAAAATGTTCAAACAGAGTTAACTGTCAAATGGAAACATTTGAACTGATTTGGCCACACCCATGAGATTTCATGAACTAAACATTGAGACACATTCAAGAGGCAATGGCATTCTGGGAAATGAAGTGTTATGCCACTTTGGTCCATAAATATGTCTGCAGGGCCATTGAATTCATTATTATGATTTAACACTTCCTTAAGTTCAAATGTAAATTTCAATTCTAGCTCCTGTTTGCCTCTTCAATTCAAATTCACCACACATTAAATTATGAATGCCACAAAACCTTGCTATACAGTATACATCATACAAACTAATTCCATTGATTTGTATCCATATCTATGACACAGTTGTTCTTTTTTATGTCCATTTGGAAATTAGCTATCATAATTTTGTACTCAAGTTAATTCATTTGTTTACAATATGTATAAATACTACTGGGGCTAAAGATTAATCCATCGTATGTAGAATGAATAAATGTCGTTGGATGGCAACAAAGTTGTTCGGTTTGTAGTTTTAAAACCCAGAAAATAATAGCCTATTGTTTCATGAAATCCAATGGCTTTTCACAATGAAGTTTTAACGTTTGGTTAAAACAAGGGCGTGGTCAACATTACCTGAAAAGAGTTACTTGTTTTGTCCTACAGCATAAATTACACAGTTCTATTTCAAACGTCAATTTTGAAGATTTTTTTATGCAAGCTGCTAACACTTTGCTAAATAAATGCTGACTACAATAACCACAAAGATGTGCGTTAGCATGCTTGACAAATCAGACAAACATTCTTCAAATCAAATCAGACCTTCTTCAAATCAAAGTTTGTAAGGTCATTCACCTCAAAGCTGGTATGATTGGTTCACATCTTATTTACTCTAAAGACTTTCTCAAATGTTTATAAATCTCTCTGAAAATAGTGATTGGGAATTACTCGTTGTGAACCACTACTTGTACTACCGGGATGAAGGCAACTGGATGGAAAATGAGCAGTCGCTCTATTATCTTGAAAGAAGGGCGTGGCTTACCTGCCCGGAAGTTGTTTCTAATTGTTCAGATACAGTGTCATTCTCTATAATAATAATAATATAATAACATACTTTTCACTGTATAGTATTAATGGAATTAATAAAGTTTCTCAATGTGTGAATCATTGTACAGACTGCTGCTAAAGCACCATACAGGTGCAATTTTCACAGCATTGGGGTCAAGATGGACCAATCACAGCCCTCGTTATTACTGTATATAGATCGATTGCTGGGGATTTAAATCCATATGTCATAAATCAATCACTGGAATTAACTAATTTAAACAATTGCACAGTTTAGCATATTAAATGTGTCCAATAAAACAAAAGTTACTCAATGTGACTTTCTGAGCCCCCAGCCGCCCCTTAAGTAAAACAACCTTTGTCTCAGAGGAGACAGATGGGTATGTATTGCTCAGTGTTCTAAATAGATAATCTGTTCAAATAATCAGAGGTCATATTCTCTTTGGTCCTGATCTCAGTTTGTCTGATGCCAAATCATACCAACATTTAACTCATTACTACTGAACTGTCAAAGCATCTTCAATTAAACTAGCTGATTCATCTAAAACATCCTTAACTATTAGTAGCCTAAGGTTTTACTATCATTTTGTATTTGAAACCATTATCTCAGCTATGCCTTCATGTTTATAAAAAATAGCTGATCTGATATACAGCAACAAATCAGAAATATGGCCTTTTGCCACAAACGCCTTGCATTAAATCTGCACAGGCCAATGACATGACCAAATCTAATGCATTGCACATATTATTATTATTATTAAAAATAGTTTGAGTTATTTTACATTTTATTACATTAGGTATCAAGGTTGTTTGTTTATCATACTGATAGATTACACCATAACTCCAGTTAGGCTACTGTATTTCAGGCCCATTAACGTTAGATAGCATATGATATGCAATATACAGTAACGTTATACGAAAATATACAGGCCTAGCCATAATCTAAACTCAAAATATCCAAAAAGAGTTTACAATCAATCAAAAAGATCAGCAGCACGCATATGTGACAAATAGGATTAACAACTACATTAACATAACTTAATTAAGTACATGCAACATACTTTGGGTTTTGAAATCACAAATAATAAAGCATGCAAAACCGTTTATTATTTTAACCAAATCGTTTTTCAGCAAATTTAAGAAGCACGCGACAGTTTACTGAACAGCCATCTGAATAGATGTTTTAAGTGGCTGAGCATTTCCAAACTTCCACTCAGAGACAGAAACGCACTGCAAAGTTATATAAAAGTTAGACATCACTTACCCACCTAAGATCAGGAAAAATCAAGAACTTTTCGAGGGCTGGTTTATGTTTAAGGTTACCAAACATACATCCCGAAATATGTAAAGCAGAAATAAGAATAAAGTCCCAAATAAGGGAGTGAGTGAGGAGTCAAGCTGCAGGAGAAGTTTCCTCTGGCTTTCCCCAGCTTGAACAGAAGTCTGTCGTCCCTCCTTCATCAGCGCTAACGGGACGGAGCATCTGTGCACCGCCTCTTCTGTCCGCATGGCGGCGCTGTGCATCCGCACTGATGCAGTACACTCCCACACCTCACGAATTATGATGGGGATCTGCTGATAAGAGGGGGGGTGTGGATCACCCACACATGTTCACAAAGTCCAGAGTGAGGACATCTTATTGAATTGTATTTATTTTTTGAATAAAAATTGCTGTGTGCTGAATTAAAAGGAACTCTCACATGGCTTTCTTCTGTGGAATTGCTCTAATGAAATGCACATGGAGACCATCTGTCTGCAAAATGACCATTGGTCGTTTTCAAAGAAAACAAGAGTTATTGAATCTTTTTCGAGTTCTATTTGCAGTTTTCCAGAGAATGCATGGGGAAATCACTGCCAGATGTTATTAGTAAAGACGAGTATAGCCTAATGTTGTTGTTATTATTCATATTGTTTGCAAAGTATAAATACTTTTCCATTTGAATAATACATCATGATTTTGTCATATTAAGGTAATAAGAAGTAGATGATTTTGCATTACAGTAATATGAATTTGTGCTTAATTATCATGAAAATAATTTCAGAATGCCAAGAATTTTAATGTTTAGCCTTTAAAATGGGCTTAATTTTCTTATGCACAATATACTTTCTTATTCGTTTTTTGTTATTTTAGGGAAAAATACTACATGGAAAGGCTCTCAAGGGGCTTCATAGCTTTGCCAATTATTTGTTTAAGTCATATCTATGGTTACAGTCATTTAAACAAAGTATTTCCAATTGTAGGCATCTGTCAGAGCGTGCGCCATTCACAACTTACTCCACTGAGTCACCTTCACCAAAATATATCTACATAAACATTCATATTCCAGTAAGCTCTTCCATCAACATGAGTGTGTGCACGCCCAGCACACTTAACACTCCTGCTGAACTGTATGCCAACATTCATACTACAAGAAAAGAGCATGAAACAACTGACCCTCAAAAGCAATCATATGGCACCAGAGCAGAGGAAATGACTGATCATCTCTTAATTCGGCCGGTAACCTATGCCACATGTGTCCTGTACTGCTGGGTGGGGAGAAACGGGGTGGCTGGATTTGGGATTTACCCATGTGGAGAGAGAAAGATGAAAAAGAAATTGAGAGAAAAAAGATATCTTCCACATTCCAAAGTTCCACAGAATTTCATATAATTTGCACAAATATCCCCATGAACCCAATTAATAAGCCATTTATATTCCAAATGCAAGAGGAAGAGAGAGGGAAAGACACATACTTAGATGCTAATACGTTATTTTAGCTCTAATATGCTACAATATACTTGAAATATGATTCAACACCATGATGCTAGTGCCCCAGCTAACAGACAATGTTCTTAAAACAGTGGATAACATTCTTGCAAGATTCTCTCAAATTATGAGCAAACGTTCTTTCAGTAACATTAATAGAACCTTCATTTAAAGCTGGTTAAAGTTTTTATTTTACATTTTAGTTGGACGTTCAGCTAAGTAACATTCCTATAATGTCTGAAAAGTGATAAAATGCACTATTCCCTGGATGTTCATGTAACAAAGAAAAGAAAACTTGATATTTTGAATGTTCAGGGAACATTGAGTTATCCTTCAGTGCAGCATGTGTTACACATTTACGTTTGTTCCAATCATTAATCCAAAGTCTGACTTCACGCATTGAAGTACAGTTTGTTGGTTATAATTGAAAAAAAGCTGTATGTAGTTTTGTTTAGGTCTGTTTCTGTGACTTTGAAGCCCCTACAGTAAGTGAGTGGAATCCACTATGGTAAATATATCACTGTAATAACTGCAATGCATATCTGTGCATGTAAATTTTTTTTGCTGCAGTAAATCAATCTGCCATTTTCATAATTTCAGAACAGATGTTTGGCGGGAAGCGTGAGAAAGAAACAGAAGCCATTCCTCTTTTAAGCAGACAGTGTACCATCAGAATGTTTTTGAAATTGATATTTTAAGGTAAAAAATAAACTTAAAAAAAGTACATCTATGTAAAAGTGTGTATATTGTGAAGCTTGCTCCAGCATGAAGATCCTACAAGCTTTCTTTTTAATTGTCTGTTTTGTGTGGAATAAAACAGGGCCATTAAAATCAGTTCAAATGGAGCTGTTTTATTTAAGCATTTAAGCAAAATAAACGTGAAACTGATGCCAAAGTGATAATAAAGTTTGCACAGTGATTCTCTCTTGGTAGGTCTGCTATTTGTTAACAAATCTGCGTGCACACAACAAACAGCACACATGTACAGATATTTCCGTGGTCACACACTCTTACAGATGTGCTCTCTCTCCCTCACACACACGCACATGAATAACAACAGCTTCCAGATGAATTTTATCCTTTTTTGCTACCCTTTGACTTTTAAACACTTCGTGTTTCTCTCATGTTCGTATGCATTCATGTACTGTATATGAAGTCCAAACACAGTCAAATATATGTATGCACATTGATCTGTTTCAGAGCCATCGCTGACCTTCAGCTCTATAAGTTCTATACAGATCACTACTTAGAATAGCAGATGAAAACAAACCTGTTCCACAGTTAGGACTGAAATCACCTCCCTTTTCTTAAGTTAACGTCTATGTCTGGATATTAGGATCTGCATCTCCCTGTTAAATCTCCCTCATCTGATCAGCTTAATCGTTACTCTGGAAAAAATTCTTACTGAAAACAGTTGTTATGTTAAGCACCTGTGTGAAGAGAAATTAGACAACGTCAGCAGAGGAGAAGCACTGTGTCTGCCCAACTTCTGCAGAATAGTCAGGAAGATGGGAACAGCAACGGGTTTGTGTTTTTTGTGTTGTTGTTTTTTTGTTTCTTGGCAACGCTTGAATATTTCCTTAAAAAGGAGAGAAAGGGATAGAGGAAAAAAGGGGATGGGGGTCTGAATGAGGGGGACTGAGTCTGGTTTGTCTCAGAGGCACTGGATGACTAACACTGCAAGAATGATTCCATACTTCCCTCCAGTTACAAGCACACAAGAGAAAAACTTGCTCCACTACATCAAGATCCTGCTGAACAACTCTGCTACAGGATAACTACACATGATCACATTTCAATACTGTTTAGCAAACTCATAAGATTTTTTTTGGAAACCCATTTGTACCACATAAAAAAAAAACTTAAAAGTCATCATTTTGACATAAATCAAAATTATGAGATAAACATTTTTTTTAATTATGAGATTAAAAGTCCGAAATATGAGATACTAAGTTATAACTATGAGATAAAAAGCTGAAATTACGGCATAAATATATTATGTTAAGGTATTAAAGTCATAATTGACAAAAAAAAATTATGACAAAAAATTATAAATTATTAGATAAGAATTGTATTAAAGAATTATGAGTAAAAAGTCAAATATGACACATCATAATTGTTACATGAAAAACATGTGACATCTGTTAAGATTAGGAAACAAAAAGTCAGCTGAAATGAAAGTCAAAATTGTCATAAACACATTTATTACAGAAGTAGAATTTCTAACATGATTAGTCAAAACTATGAGATAATAATATTTTTCATTCTTAATCTAATAATTATGGCTTATGTCATGATTGTTTTCGTATGTGGTGAAAATGGGCTTCCGTAAAACTCTATTAGTCATTCAATGGAAAAATGGACTCATTCTGTCATTCTAAAGAGCTCACAATAACTCTTTCTTCTGAAATGTTATATCCCTGCTTATGTGTAACAAATAATAAAAAAATGTAATGGTTAAATAAAAAAAATCATGTGAGCAGCATGATGAATGATGGTGTGAGAAACTCTCAGAATACGTGTCTGTACGTGTTATCGGTCCTCTCCTTGCAGAATCATGAAGCCCTGTGTCTGAATCCAGAGTTCCTTTGAATCTTGGAATTAGCAGCAGAACCAATTTCCTCAGGTTTAGAAAAAGAATATCATCTTACTGTGCAGATCTGCTTTTAATAAAACCAAGGCATGGCAGCCAACCATTGTTTACAATGACATTTAACTCAAGATAACATTTAGTCTGCTTTTTAAAACCAAATATGTGATATCGCAAGTTTTAGTCAGTATAACCTGTTACGTAATGTACCCTCGTTCTCCCTAACCAACGATTCGTGCTGGACAGACCTTCAGAACAGTGAATCCCTTTGAGAACATGGGTTTGCCCTCAACAGGGAAAGATTACCTCAATGGGAAAATAGAGTAAAACATATTCCTTATGTAAGTGTACAGTGTGTTGACAGTTCCACTGAGTCATCCACTTGTGTATTTGTAAATACAGTGTGGACTGTTAGACGGTTGGGCTGCGCTCACATCCTGGCCAGGTTAAACAGAGGAGAGACGGATTTGTAAACCGTCATTCGATGAGGCATTTTAACCAATGTCTTGGCTGGTGCAGGTGCAGATCTGAACAAGGCATATTCATTAGCCTACTCATTTGCTCATGTTTGTCTATAAGTGACCTTTAATTAGTCTTTGGAGAATCAAAGGGTGTGGGTGCAAACGTTCTCATTTCTCAGCGGGTGGCCTTTGGTCTTGACAGTGACCAATGCACAACTTCTCAAAGTGGAGAAAAGGACTATTGTCCTGCTCAAACATTACGACTGTTGACTTTATCTGTATCCATTGGGACTGTGTCATCAAAATAGCTGTGCTAATTTTCGGTTATTATTACATTTACAAGTGCAAATTTTCATGAAATTGGCTGCGGGAATTGGAATTGGGAAATGGTTCTAGAAGTAATTTTCCTATTTCTGTTTCCCATTCAAAAAAGGGAAAATCAAAAAAGTATTTGAAAGTTGTTAAAATAATAATAATAATAATAAAGTACAAGACTGCATTGTGACTTAAATTAAGGAAAGAACCACAATTCACAAGAAAAATTGTGAATGACAATGAAATAAAAAATGATGGCGAAATACAAAACTATTGATTTAAAGAGTAAATAATGAAGAAACAACATATTTAGTTTATTGCAAAATATGCAAACGCTTGAGAACAGCTGATTCTATTGCATCATTCACATTGCTTCATTGAAATAGGCAAGGCGCTAAAGCCTTCTTTTGGTGCCATTTGCTTTTTGCTATTCTCTGATTTCCGGAGATAATTTTCTTGCAGAATCATGACAAATCAAGACATTCTGGTTTTAAACATAATCATTATAAATTTCATTTAAAATTAGGCTGACAAACAGCTTCAACAACAACATATTTCATCCTTCAACAACCTTGTAGTATAGCATAAAGTTTATCTGATAATGATTGGGACTTTTAGTTTTTGTTTAGTTCAAAATGCACTTTTTAAATAGCATTATTATTCAAATATCTATTCTAGTTCCTGTTTGTTTCTTCAATTCAAATTGAGGAACTGAGTTGGAATTCACAAAGCATTCTCATCCCAGTTCTGAAACAGTGTTTGTAACCTGTTCTTATGGAATTCACCGTCGCTTAATAAGAGACACATTTCCATGAATTACATCTTAATTAAATCAAACTATTTAGTTATGTTGCAAAAATTGAGTACTTTCAAGTCAGCTAATGAGATGCTGCTCTAATTTTATCATTAATCAGGATGGCTGATTTTCCAGGGAAAAGTTCAGTTCGTTAAATGAATAATAACTCAGAGTAGATCACATTTTAATGGCTCTATTATGTTAGTGAGGATCAATGCTTATAATAATATGAAGTGTTTTGATTCAGTGCTCCCCTCCTCTTAATTTAAGCCTGTGACTCAGCTTCTCCTACGAGCTGTAGCATGATTGCGTGTGTCATTTGACTAAGTGTTTAACCATGGTTTTGGTATCCCGCTTCTGCGGTTTACTATTGGCCGGAGTTTGTTTAAACTAAACTAAACTCCCACCATGGAGCTCTCACAACTCTCATTGCTCAAGTAAATTACAGTGCATCGTGGGATTACCCTGCTGCACTAATTCTTTCCTTCCCCTCTCCCACCATTTCTTCTCCCCGTCTCTGATTTGATCTCATCCTCCATATCTCTACTCCTTCTGTCTTCCCAAAGGTTCCTCACTCCCCATGTGTGCACGCACATTTGTATGAACTAAACGTAAGCAAAACAAAAGTTTCAATTTCCTCCAATATATTTATTTAATCCAGACTTTTTACACATATTTCCTCTTTTGTTTTCACTTCATAGTTTTTTTTCTGCAGGCGACTTCATCCTTTAACCTAGATATTTCTGTGACCACATGGCTCCAGATGTTGGCCCTCAGTGCTCAAAGCCAGCTGGGAGTCATTATCTGGGCATGTTGAACCAAACCTCTCCAAAACCCCTCCCACACCTCCATACACCCTGTTTCCATGGCCACAGTGCTGTTCTGTGGGATTTCAAGTGAAGAGAATTTGGAAAAAGGGTTTGGCATGTATGTGGTGATTTGGCAGAATGTACTTGTAGCATACTATTGAACTCATTTTCTTAGGAACTCCTAAAGCAAACTTGTTGTACCGCTTCCAATATGAAACAGACTGTAACGCAAAATCTGTCAAGATAAATAATGAAATGTGTTGAAATCAGTCAAAAGGCTGAATGTGTTTGTGTTCTGAAACTGCTGAATGTCTGAAAGTGTGTTGACAATAAACAGCAGACCCGGTTTACTTAAATATTCAGGCTCCTGCTGAGTTTAGAAGAAATCGTAAAATCAGAGAATAAATTTGCCTAATACTGGGGGGGGGGGGGGGCTGATGTTTGAATAAGGTTTGGATAATTTAGCAGCTGCAGCTTTTTTCAGAGTAAAGATCCAATTAAGCGTGTTCTTAGGAAAGCAAGGGGGACATTGTATGAAGCAATGAAATAGAAAAAAGACATCTAAATATTGAAACCATACTGTTAAAAAATGTGGGGTTGCTACCATTTTTAATGTTTATAAATCATACTTAAAAAAAAAAATCAAAAATACAGTAGTAGTCTTCCTGCACAATATGATTTTTATCCAATCAGATGCTTTGTATAATTACAAAGTAAAACGCCATCATGATCAACCCCTTTATGTGCCCTAAACCTCCTGTTTTAATAGGAAATATAAAAACAGAGAAAACAAAAAGTAATTTATGGCATCTTTAAGAACTCCTGAGTTCACACAATCTATGACAGGGATTGAGGTTTGGTTTACTGAAAAAAGGGACTAACTAGTAAGTAAATCTTTCCATTCCTATCAAACCAAATCATGGAAATTAAAGTTGAGATGGTCTCATGCAGTGAAATATCACAATATGAGAGCAACGTTGCTCTGAGTCTTGCTCTCTAAAGGAGCATGTAGGTATTTTATGGTCCTTTTTGTAAATTCAAAGATGTGGTCACTACAAGGAAACACCAGAAGCAACAATATAATTCAATATCGGTTAATGGCTGATGTGGTTGCAGGCTCCCGAGAGTTAGGAAAGGAAACAGATGCCATGGCAATACCTCAATAGATGAGGGCAAGATTACACCGCAGCTATACTGAATCCTGACCTTGCAGTTGAACAACCTCTTGCTGAGAAGGTGGCGACACTAGCTGCACATCATGTGGATCACAGGGTCTTGACACGGTGTTTCTGTGAGATATATTAGAAGCAGATGCCACCTGCTGTCAGGGAATAACTTAGCGTTTTCAGTCTGTCTGCTGTTTTTGTTTTGTGCAGGTGTCTTATATAGCATTATTACAAATCTAAAATCAGACCAATGTGTTTTTGCTTTAAATCTTGAAATTATAATCTAATTCAATTCAAAAACAACTGTTCATGCCACATGTACACTACCTGTCAAAAGTTTTTAAAGAATTGTCTTCTGTTTACCAAGCCTGCATTTATTTGATCCAAAATAGGCTTCAGCAAAAGCAGTAATATTGTGAAATACTCTTACTATTTAAAATAACTGCTTTCTATTTGAATTTATTTTAAATTGTAATGTATTCATGTGATTACAAAGCTGAATTGTCAGCATCATTACCAGTCTTCAGTGTCACGTTATCCTTCAGAAATCCTTCTAATGTGCTGATATGCTGTTCAAGAAACATTTATTCATATTATTATTATCAATATTTAAAACAGTTGAGTAAATTTTTTCAGGATTCTTTTATGAATAGAAAGATGCAAAGATCAGCATTTATCTGAAGTAAAAATATTTTGTAACATTATATACCATTCAAAAGCGTGTTTTATTTAAATAAAAATAAAAAATAATCTGGGGGGGGGGCGTAATACTTAAAGTATTAAGTATTAAATTAATACTTTAATTTAGCAAGGATGCTATTAATTGTTTAAAAGTGATGATAAAGACATGTATAATGTTACAGAATATTTGCTGTTCTTCTGAACTTTCTATTCCTTAAAGCAACTTAAAAAAATGACTCGGCTGTTTTCAGCATAATAATGATAATAAATCAGAATATTAGAAATATTTCTGAAGGATCGTGTCATGTGACATGAGTATGATGCTAAAAATTCAGCTTTTAAATCACAGGAGTAAATTAGGTTATATTTTAAAATATTTTCAAACAGAAAACAGCAATTTTAAATAGTGAACATATTTTAAATTGTTACTGTTTTTACTGTACTTTGGATCAAATAAATAAAAAATTTGTGCTGTTCAAAAACTTTTGACTGGTAGCACTACTGTCTGTTCAAAATAAATAAATAAACAAGAAAGAAAGAAAGAAAGAAAGAAAGAAAGAAAGAAAGAAAGAAAGAAAGAAAGAAAGAAAGAAAGAAAGAAAGAAAGAAAGAAAGAATGCATTTCCTGTTGTACAGAACTCCCACAATCACGCTACATGCCAAACCGTGACGTACCTTTACATTACAGTACATATACAATCCAAACGGTAACAGATTATGTCGAAACACAAACCAGACCCCTCAGACGCACATGAATATGTTTATTATCTTAAAGTATCGGTTCATTAACCACCAACAGATGCTAACGATCTGCTAAAGGTAGGGTTTGGATGGATGGAGCGCCAGACGTTGAGCTATGCTTGCCAATGCAAATGTTAAGTGTTTTGTTTACTTGAATGGAATCCAGTGACTATTCATTTAATGTATGGCAGTTGCTATTCAATGTCTTTTCTAGGGGAAATGAACATTCATGAGAAATCCTACAATGGCTAAAACAAATCCACATGTGATCTGTTTACAGTTAAAGTGAATCACACCATAGCTTCGTCTTCATGCTTTCTCACCTCGGGGTATTAATTACACTGAACCACACCGATCTCATTCACCTGACTCTGAAGAGAGAAGAGAACTTAATGGGAAAGTTAAGTAGGCCTACAATGAATGAATGAATGAATGAAGATCATAATATATATACTACTTTCCCCTCTTTTTTTAAATTAATATTGGATGTTTATTGATCAGCAAAGGTACATCATAGACATAATCTTAACAAATATTTATATTTCAAATACTTTTATTTCCAAGTTTCAATTCATCAAAAAGTCCTGAAAAACTTTGTTAATCCCACAAATATACAGAGAAATATCAATAAGAATTGTGTATTTAACACCAAATTAGCATAGTAAATGATTTCCGAAGGATCATGTGACCAGTGATGCTGGAAATTCAGCTTTGCATCACAGGAATAAATTATATATTAAGATGTAATAAATAATTATTACAATTATTTTAAATAGTAACACTGCATTTCACAATATTACTGTGTTTACTGTTATTTTTACTGATTTAATAAATCCAGCCTTTCCTTGCTAACGTTAAATATAGCCTATATACAGTCTGAATGTAGTGTCAAAAATGTCAAATCATTCATATATTTTCCCTCTGACCAAAACAGAGGAGTGTATCCTGAAGTCTAGCAGCAGCATTTTTGCCCTTTTTCCTGTCTCTCCTCCAAATAGTATTGTGTGGATATGTTTAAATGGCTTTGTCAGATTACATCAGTTCTTTGAGATGAGGAAAGCATGTTACATAGCAAAACCACAGGCAGATCTCTAATGACAGATTGCATGTTGTCAGAGGGTTGTGGTTGTTAACTGGATGTTTTCCAGTTGGAGGCTTGACTCGCGTTTGTCTACATTGTCATTAGTGTTGTACAAATCTATAGGCAATCTTAATCACTGTTCAATTGAGCAAGCGGTGCTCTTCCTTTCCAGAATTTATTCCTTATGGGATAAAAATAATATATTGTCAATATCCAAAGGGACAAAAATAGAGAATACAAAAATGACTTGATTTATTGTTGCGTATTTCTCTCTATATTTAATAATACTTAATCATTTACCTTTACTTAAGGAGTTTTAAGAAAAAAAAGCTTTATAAACTGCAAAATTGAAATAACTTGTTTCAAGTTGAACCATATTTATTTTATAGTTTATATCACTGTTCCTTTAGCATTCATTGGCTAAAGTAAAAATAACAAATGTACATTAGACAAAAATTGATGAAAGACAGTAAATACTTCTGAATGTTTGTGGCTTATGCAAGGAGATAAATTATGAAAAAAAGCCTTTCACAACATTCTCGTTTAACAACTAAACTGACACTAATCGTTCACAGCATCTTTTGGTGTGTTGTGGAATGCACATGTTTTTCAAGACATGACAGAGGCCTTAGTGGAGGGGTGAGCATCCTTTATTTCAAATACCTTTACAATAGCCCTGAGGCTGGTCTCAAATACATTTCTGACACGAGAAGCCTATTGGATAAAGGCATAAAGAACAATTTTAAAGAAACCTTCATTTGAATAACTAAAGGAGCTGGTGTAGTGTTTACATTGGTAGCACCAAATTTATATTCAAGTTTTATTTTTAATGCTAACAAATTAATGTACCACAGACTGATGCAAATAAACAATTGCTAGGACTTGTTTGCAAGCAGGGTCCAAAATAATTCATTTTCAATTTCCAGGTATATTTGACAGTATATACAAACATATATTGTTGAAAATAAAATAGATCTGCGTCATCAAAGAGAGATGACGTTTCAGCTCCTTACCACTGAAAAAAATAATGGATATATCATTTAATGCTAATTTCTGGCAGTCATGGACAACTTAATACACTCATATAGTCAAAGCTCTAGAACTTACTCCAACATTGACGTAATCTGTGAAACGACTTGATTAATCCCTTTACATACAAAGAAATAAGTGACTTTTTTTTTTTAAGAATTATGAGACAATCATTTAGTCTTTTATGAAATGTAAGAGATTATGAAAAACCTTTTAAGTTCAGATATATCATTCACGTGAAAAACAGACAAAAAACGAAAACAATCAAAGCTTGTGCCATACTGCCGCCCATCCCCTTTATTCCTGATCCCCTCCCGCTATCCAATCACCCCCTCGACTCCAGGGAAATCTTGCGGGATACAGTTTGGTAAAAGACCCCAGTGACCAATGAGTGGTAGTCGGATACTTTGAAAAGGTGGCGGTAGGCGTATGTATTGTCATATGGCCGTCCTCGGCTCACCAAAGTGCGCAGGTGGGCCTCGTTTACCTGGTTGCCCACAGCCAGTACGTACAGCTCAATGCCCGCGTTGTTCACCAGCTCCACGGCTTTTTCAATCTGGATGTTGTTGACGCCTTGGGAACGACCATCCGAAAACATCAGCAGCTTCTTCTTCCTCGTCCTGCCACCCCTGAAGCGTTCAATGGCAAAGTCGAGAGCCTTTGTTACCTGTGTACCTGCATTCTGGAACTTTGCTTCTGCGATTTGAGCGACCGCCTGGGTGGTGTTTGAGGAAAATGCGGCTTCTAAGTTGGCATTGTTGCTGTACTGGCCAATGCCAACCTGAACCTGGAAGCCTCCTCTTTCTGCTGACAAAAAGCGCTTAGCCAGCATTTGTGTGAACTCCTTGGTCATCTCAAAGTTCTTGGAGCCGACGCTGGCCGAGCTGTCCATCATGATGAGGACATCGGTGTTGTCATTAAATGAAACTGGACAAAGGGAAGAAGGTGTAACCGTTATTATCTCATAGTCAAAACAGCGACAATTCTGGCTCTCAAATCAATACTTACTTGGACAAGTATAGGTGGGACACTTCTTGTCTGTGAAGAAAGCACAACTTTGTAAATATCTCTCAAAATCAAATCCAGAAATCATGAAGCACTCTTAATCTGCAGCAGATGCAGTATTTAACCTACCTTCACAGATCCTCTCAGTCAGGTTTTGCAGAAAACTGTCATCCAGAAGAAGACCAAAGTTGTTTAAGACAAAGGAGAAGCCTTTTCTGGGATCATTTTTACACACAACCTCATCAAGCTGTTCTGGATTGGGCTGCCTTTCTGCATAATCTGTCACTCCAACGCCACCAACCTGCCAGAAATCATAAGGGAGTCAAGGTTTCCGTCTACTGGTACATAATTTCTGGTTGACTTCATTTAACTCCAGGCCATGGCTACATCAATTATGCTAAAGAGATCATGAAAATTGGCAGTGATGAATCTACAGTTGACTATGAAACAAACTGTAAGTGTATAATTTGTAAATACCAAATGTTAAATGCTTGTTCTGTGTTGTTTAATAGAAATGAAGTTTACACTGTAATTAATACACATACTCACATTCTTTCACACACATATGCTTCTGTTAAATGTTATAATGTCAGTGTTAATGTTGTGGTTTATTTGTGTACTCATGCCAGAATAGTTTGTAAAGAACTTAACAATAAAAAATGTTTACCAAAAAAGTCCAATTTGATCTTAAAAATTATATTCAACAAATGTTCAATGCTTCATTTATAAACTCTGTAGTTGTTAATGCCATAATTTTCTGCATTTCTTCTTAACATGCATGTTACTTGTTGACCGTCTTGTTGTTTTTGATAAATATTTACCTTTTAATAGTCATTCTTTGTGTGTAAAAGGGATTTTAAAATGAACAAGGTTTGTAGGTTTAATTTTGGTTCATTTTAGGGTTAATGCTGGGTTAAACATAATAACCCAACTTGTTCATCCCCTTTTCACCCAGCGTTGGGTTGCAAATAACCCAAATTGGGTTGTTTTTAACCCATCAGTTTTTAGAGTGTACTTGGATGCCAATAACATCAAATGTCATTGGATCACACGTTTTTTCTAACCAAACATCACATCTGCAGGATATTCGATTCATATCGCTGAATAATGAATTACACTTCTGTGGAAGCAGTTTCTGTACACCTCCTCAAAAATCCACACAACTGCATTAGTTCATTAGCTCAAAGTTCAACACAAGGTCAATGGAAAAATGTGCCAAAATAATATTACATTGCTTCCTGCATACCTGCATACACTTTCAAACTTAAATATACAGTGAGAGGCACTTGAAGCATGCTCAGCTTAATCTGAAACAGATGTCCGTGGATTTGGCAATGTTTTATGTTGGTTGCTGCACATAATGCAGCAGCAACCTAACCAGTGCTCTAAACAAAATCAAGCAACAAAATCTCTTTTGATGTGATTCATATTTCAGGATACTTATACCTGAGTGCTTCGCATTGCAAGTGCATTCCAGAGCAAGTTTACTATGTCAGTATAGCCGTACATAAGGAGCTGGTTATGTGATCCAATTGTCGAAATCATGTGCCATGGTAAAAGCACTTTGAGGTAATATGTAGTTTTGCGCAAGTAACTGTGCAAAAACCAATCCAGATTAACCGATAACCAGGATCATTTGTGTGAATAGAAATAAAAAAGTTGGTGTTTTACTGTGAGTAGTGTTTATTTCAACTGGAAACTGTAATCGTACTGTATGTGTAGGTATTTTTTGTTTTAGTTTTGCCAAATTTGAGGAATGTTTTTTTCAAAAAGCCTATGTTCTCTGAGTTCCGTTTTACCTTCAGTCCTTTGCCGCACAGCACGTTTAGGGGCACAGTGTCTCTTATGGTGTCAGAGCGTCCATCAGTAAGAACAATGACCACGCTTCTCTCAGTCACAAGCTTGTTAATCATGTTGTTTAGCGAGTATAGAAGAGCTTCTCCAGTGTATGTGGCTTCAGCCAGCCAGCGCAAGTCTTTCACAGCTCTAAAGTGAAAAACAATTTTGTATTTATTTCTTTAGACACAATTCCAGACATACATATTAAATGCAAGCTCATATGAAGAGAAAGCTAATTCCTTCAAGCCACAGAAGTGTATCTTGAAGTTGTTTTGCCATATTGTGTGCAGACTATGGCTTTTAACAAAGACCTACTGTTTTAGGTCTACCAAGGTCTTAATGTTGGGGTCACCAAGCTGTACGACCTCCTGAGCACTGGCACCGCTGTATTGCACCACACCAATACGAGACTCATTGGCACCAAACTGAGAAAAAGAAAAGAAGCTTAAATACATTGCGTGAAATTCATTCAGAAGAGTCCATGCATCTAGTATGTAACCACCATGCATTCAAGACTGGAGAAGACCAAATGTAATAATTTATGAATAAATAATTGAAAAACCCAATTCGGTCAACCACTAGTCTGAATAAGATTGGAAACGTGTCTTCCTTAGTGTCTATGGTGGTTACAACTCTAATAAATCAAAGCTGACAGTTACCTGAAATGTTAATGACTCTCTTGGTGATCTAAAAAGGAAGGTTACCTGTCTTAACTTGAGCCTGTCCATTACAGTCACTATGAAGTCTTTAGCGATGGCAAAGTTAGAAGCTCCAATACTCTCAGAGCTGTCCACAATGAAAGCAATGTCCAGGGGTCCACATTTGCATTCTTAACAAACAAACAACAATAACAAAGAAACATGCATCAAGCAAGAAGATGTAACAGCAAAAGACTATATAAAAACACAATTTGAAACATGTTTAATATACTTCAAAGTCTTGGGACTTACCACAGCAAGCTGAACGAAAGAAATGAAGAAAGAGAGAAAAACATTACATTTGCATCCAATTGGACAATATGAGGCAAATCAGAAACGTATGTTCAATCAAAACATTCACAGTAAGGGATCCACAGTTATTAAGCTATTTCACAGAAGGATGAATCTAGTCTTGAAATAATAAACGTTCATAAATGTTTACTCATTAACACTTACAGTGGGGGAAAAAAAATATTTGACCCCCTGCTGATTTTGTACGTTTGCCCACTGACAAAGAAATAATCAGTCTATCATTTTAATGATAGGTTTATTTGAACAGCGAGAGACTAAATAACAACAACAAAAATCCTGAATAAAACGCATTTAAAAAAAGTTATAAATTGCTTTGCATTTTACTGAGTGAAATAAGTATTTGATCCCCTATCAATCAGCAAGATTTCTGGCTCGCAGGTGTCTTTTATACAGGTAAGGAGCTGAAAGGGAGTGCTCCTAATCTCAGCTTGTTACCTGTTTAAAATCTGTCCACAGAAGCAATCAATCAGATTCCAAACTCTCCACCATGACCAAGACCAAAGAGCTGTCCACGGATATCAGAGACAAGATTGTAGACGTACACAAGGCTGGAATGGGCTACAAGACCATCGCCAAGCAGCTTGGTGAGAAGGTGACAACAGTTGGTGGGATTATTCGCAAATGAAAGAAACACAAAATAAATGTCAATCTCGCTAGGGCTCCACGAGGTGCAAGATCTGGAGTTTCACTGATCATGAGAACGGTGAGGAATCGGCCCAGAACTACACGAGAGGATCTTGTCAATGATCTCAAGGCAGCTTGGACCATAGTCACCAAGAAAACAATTGGTAACACACTACGCTGTGCAGGACTGAAATGCTACAGGACTGCACGTACAGGACTGTCTGAAGTCTCCCAATGATTCAGAGGAGAACTGGGTGAAAGTGTTGTGGTCAGATGAGACCAAAATCCAGCTCTTTGGCATCAACTCAGCTCACCGTGCTAGTAGGAGGAGTAATGCTGCCTATGAACCCCAAGAACACCATCCCCACCGTCAAACATGGAGGTGGAAACATTATTTTGGAGTGTTTTTCTGGTAAGAGGACGGGAAAACTGCACCGCATCAAAGGGACAATGTACGGGTCCATGTACCGTCAGGGCCAGGGCATTGAAAATGGGTCGTAGATGGGTTTTCCAGCATGATAATGACCCAAAACACATGGCCAAGGCAACAAAGGAGTGACTCAAGAAGAAGCACATTAAGGTTCTGGAGTGGCCTAGCCAGTCTCCAGACTTTAATCCCATATAATTTACATTTATGCATTTAGCAGACCTTTTTATCCAAAGCGATTCAGGCTATACATTTTATTTTTTTGTCAGTATGTGTGTTCCCTGGGCATTGAACTCTCAAATGTTTGCGCTGCTAACGCAATGCTCTACCACTGAACCACAGGAACATAGATCTGTGAAGAGAGCTGAAGGTTCGAGTTGCCAAACGTCAGCCTCGAAACCTTAATGACTTGGAGAGGATCTGCAAAGAGGAGTGGGACAAAATCCCTCCTGAGATGTGTGCGAACCTGGCAGCCAGCTACAAGAAACGTCTGGCCTCTGTGATTGCCAACAAGAGTTTTGCCACCAAGTACTAAGTCATGTTTTGCGAAGGGGTCAAATACTTGTTTGATTCATTAAAATGCAAATTATTTTTTTACTTTTTTGAAATGTGTTTTCTGGATTTTGTTGTTGTTATTCTGTCTATCACTAATGAAATAAACATTCATTAAAATTATAGACTGATCATTTCTTTGTCAGTGGGCAAACATACTAAATCTGCAGGGGATCAAATATGTTTTTTCTCCACTGAACAAAATATCAGTTAATGCTCTGACCTAAACACAGTTTTATTATTTTATGTTTGAATTTAATTTAATCTGTGATTAATCTATGGTGGCAATAATGAACAGAACAATGTCTTACATAAGCCTCTAGTATACAGACGTAAAATAAACCAATCTGTGAAAATCTGGACAGAACAAAGCAAAAGTAATATGCTTGGGAGTAAAAATTTATTATAAAGCTCTAACTGACACAAAGCAGCCTAATCTCAAATGAATGGTTGGAGCTTTGTGTCTTGATGGCTAAAACAGATATTTTTTATTATTTTTGGACCATTCTGTCTGCTTTTTTCTGGTCCCTGATGTTTCATTCATACAGTAATCCATTTCAAACTCTGCTTTTACTCATTACTCAATACAACAAGAGTCAAGTGTTTTTTTTTTATATAAATAGCAGCTCAAGATGAATGTACAAAGGCCGTACAGGGAGAACCTTCATATCCCAAAAATGTGGGCCATATTAAGTAAAACAGCAGCCCACAACACATTATTTGCACCTGAGTGGTTAATACTGTCGAATCCCCTTCCTTCAATCTAATGTGTAACCTTACACTGAACTTTTACACACTTCTGTTCAAAGCATCTGTGTTTTCTCTCTCTTGGATTATGTCCTGCTTTCACATGCCGGATGGTGATATTAAATATCTAAATTAAGCTTCCAAAAGTAATATTTATGATAAACATGCACAATATGATAATTTAAATGAATCCAATCTGGGTAAAGGGCTACAGCTCCAATGAAACAAAATAAAGAATATCCTTTCAAAAGCAATAAAGACATAATTTGATTAACTTAAATAGACATATTATACATATTAATGCATGCCACAGTGTTTGGGGGGAAAAGCACATTTATATATGAATGGTGGTGTCATTTCTCTCATGCCTTACCCAACTTTTAGCATGTTTTCTACTGGTCTGCAGAGTATTGTGAACACTGAGCTGGCTAGGATTGCTGTATCCTCACTTCATGGCATGAGTTGACGTTACGTTGTTAAATCAGTGTGGGTGCCAGGCATTATGCCATTTATGGAGGCAGTGAAACTGAGTAGTGAGTCTTGGGTAAATACAAAAACAGATCTACTCACAGCACATCTTCATGATGATATCCAGAATCTCACATTCCTACAAATAGAGAGAGAGAGACATTAATACAGACTGCTGCTTCTGCAACTGTTTTTCTCTGTCGCCATTTCGTCTCACAAAATGGAGCCACAAGTCCATGTTGTTTTAATTACAGGAAATTCTGCTGCACAACACTCCCCAAAGACTCACAGTACACTACCGTATACTGCAACACTTTTTTAAAAAGTGCATTTCCTCTTGTGCAAAAGGGTGCAAGCACATAGTATATAAATATACAACATCAGTCCTGATAAAGGGGAAATTTATTACTAAAAGAGACATTATAATATTCCTAAATACCAGGATAAAAAAATGAATAAAAGTTAAATGTGGGACACTTTGAGCAGTTTCTGGTGGTGTAGCACCTACACCTCCACAGATCCTGCTGAAGGACGTTAGTCATTAGTCTGATTTTAAAAGTTTATTCTGCACATTTAGCGCAGCTTGCTTAGTAAACCTGTCATGATGGAGCATTAAAACTACATTGAACTTTTATCTCATTTCAAATGCGCAAGACTGTCTTAAAAGTCACAGCAGCAAAATTACAACCAGTTCAATTCTATAATAGTCAAAATTGTCTAGTGGTAACTAAATATAAATAGAAAAAAAACGGTATTTTTTTTTTTTTTTTTTTCTTTGCATTATGCATTTTCAGTGGCCCTCAGCAAAAAGAAAAGGAACAAAAGAAAGCTATAAATGCGACTCTTGAACACTGCACATCTATAGTGTCATGCATTCATATCTTCAGTTGAAACAAGGCAGCTGTTGTGTGCTATTAAAAGATGCTTTTATTCCACAAAAGGAGTAGTCTAGTATGTGCTTGGGCCTTGGCTAGAGATTTCCATCGCTACTGACTGGAAAAGATAAGTGAATTGTGGAATGTCCAGGATCATCTATCAAGAGCACCATTTGCGATGCTCTTTGTCTCTTCATACAGGAAACTGTGCTGGAACATTTGCATTAGACTATATGCAATAATGTATGTCTTTCTTTGATTTGTGCATTCAGAAACCTCTGTTTATTTAAATTAACCTCACTCACATCAGCTCCTTGCGGCCCAGGCGGTCCTGGTGGTCCCTGTGCATGAAAACAAGAAAAATGAAATGTTCAATGTGCAAACTGAATTCACACACCAAATACAAATATGACTGCTTCTGTAATATCGAATATCATAACATGTCTGTGCAAAAGGCCACTGTATGCTTTGTAGCATGCTACACAGAAGTTCTTTGCTAAAGCAAAGAAGCTCTGAATCTCATTCCAAATAAGAGCATTTTTGAGACCATCAAGTCTCCTCCTCTCTGGATGTCATCCAGTGGCAAAGAGGAACATCACAAAATTGCAGGCTGAAATAAATTTCCCTTCCCACACTCCCATAACTCACTGCTGCTCAGCGGCATTTCACATAACTGAAGATCTGTACACTTAAAACTTCTCTTGACTCCTCTGGACAGTGTAAGAGCCTGGTTGTTTACTTCAGAAAATATAATAATGCCAATCATCTTCTATATGAATCTGATTTGAAGATATTTAACAAGGTTCAGGTCCAGGTTTTTGACATATTTGAGGTTAAGTGAACATGTAATATGGTGATTCTGATACTATATCAAGCTAACAATAAAACTAGTTTTTCTAACTTTATTTTGGCCAAAATTTCGAGGTTAGGTTTGTTGATCACATTCCATTAAATGTCTCAACAAAAGGTCAAACTGAACATCCATGCGCCTTTGGACGTCTGCCCTTTAGTGCATCCATTTTAGATCTCAAACGTTTCAAGACTCAAATCATACAACAGACCAGTATTTTTGTCACCTGATACAGAATACAAATACAGTGATATACTGACATAAGCACCATAATTGGTGCATAATATCATACTCATATGAACCTTCATTTGAGAACATGAATCATGATATAATATGTCTACTACTTTTATCATACTCCAGTAGGGGAAACACATGCTGTACACACGAAGCGGTGCACTTACAGCTTTTCCTTCAGGTCCTCTGTGACCTTTGGCTCCTTTAGTCCCAGGTGGTCCTGGTCTGTTATTCTGTGGAACACAAAAGATGAACATTCAGCCGGGAAAATACAATGCTGGCAGAGTCATAGATGTAACATTTTAATATGGTTAACTTATGTCATTTACAGCGTAAAAACAAAACAAAAACAAAACATCTGTTTATTATTTTTGTGAATTTAGAAAGACTTAGAGATTTTGTAAATACTAAGTAAAACAAGTGAACACTTTTAATTTAATTAGCATTTTCTGTATGTCCTACTTGCGATTACATTTTATACAGTGAGATCCACTAGTGAAAATGCATCTACTGTGCTTTTTGTAATATAATATTTTTAACATTATAAATGAAATTATCAGCTAAAATATTACTTCAAACTGTCTTTTTATGTCAATATTTAAAACAAGGTTTTCAAAACCCCAAAATTTGTTAATTTCTAGGTTTAATTTAGACTCTTAATTCCAGATTTTCAGACTTTTGGAGTTTGGACATCACTGCTATATCTACTATAAGCATCTCAATCAGCTGTTTAAAACTCTCGCAGACAACAATCTTGCTTCATATAAACAATTTAAATGGTCACAATAATTCAGCTTCCTCTGCACAGTTTTGCTTCCAGTCCAGCAGATACATTCATCCCTTCATGTGTGTCATGAACCAGATTACGGGGCAGTCGTGGCCTAATGGATAGAGCGTTGGACTTGAAACCCGAGGTAACCCAAGGTTGTGTGTTCGAATCCCGGCTCTGGCAGGAAGTGTCCACGACTGAGGTGAGACCCTTGAGCAAGGCACCGAACCCCCAACTGCTCCCCGGGCGCCGCAATGTTGGCTGCCCACTGCTCCACTTGGATGGGTATAATGCAGAGAACACATTTCACTCCTCATTATACTCTGTATAATTGTGTATGTGACAAATAAAGCTCATCTGAGCTTAATTTGTATTTGTTGTTGTACGGTTAGCCGGTGAGATCATACTAACCACCTGTCCCTATTTTCAAGCTGTCTCTCCCATGCTGCTTCAATTACCTTTAAATTCTTCACTTCAGAGTCCACAACTGTCACAGACGTTCTCCTAGCAAGCTCACAGTAGGGACGAGGTTAAATGATGCCGCCATGCCAATATTGTTTTGGTTCACTGCGATTACCTTGACAGATGCGAGTGGGCCCTTCAGGTTTGGGAGAGGCCAGAGGAGCCCAATCAATTGTTTACAAGGACAGAAAAACATATGCAAACAGTCTTAGCCAGCAGAAAGACAGTGTCAAACATAAGGGAGAGCAAAGCACCTTCATGGCTCATATGGAGCAGATGTGAGGCCCTGAATATCAATGTATACAAAATAATGTATACACCATTAAACAAAAAACAGACATATTAAAAACATCAATTTTTAAGTAATAACACATTCACTAAGACAAATACATGTATGTCCCTGTTGATATGTATAATCAACAGAATCCAGAATGTGAATGCAACATTAATGCACACTTCAAACAAATGCAGATACTGTAAAGTGTTTAAATCACCTAACAGCCATACAAGAGGAATCTTAGGAGAAGCAAAGAAAATACATATTTTTTTAAGCACAGTAGATAAATATTTAAATTAGGGATGCACGATACTGGATTTTTTGCCGATATCCAATATGCCGATAACTTTCAAATAATTTTGGCCGAAATCGATACCGATAAATTTCCTTTTAGTTTGGAAACAACACCAAGTCTCTCCTGTGCATAAATTATAAGCAACATATTTATAATTTTAATTATAGTTTTTAGCAAGAACTTATTTGTTAGAATTAAATAACGAATTAAATTAATTAAATAATTAAATAACAAAGGTTTTTTGACAGCACATTGAAGCTTTGAAAATAACTATAATAAAAGATGCAGTGTTAACCCTAATATTAACATTTGTAGATGATCTAAAGCAAAAGAGTTGTACAAATTCTGAAAATCTTTAAGAGCTAATGATAAAAAAAAAAAAAACATTACACATTAATAAATAAATCAGTATATATATATATATATATATATATATTTAATTTACAAGTGTCATGTTTGTGATGTTTGCGATTATGATTGTGAATCCGTCATGGTGCAAGCCCAATTGGCATTTAAAAGGAATGGGAGATGAGACCCTTATTGGTTTCTTGCATGTTACATCCAAACACACCCATGACTCATTAAGAGAATAGGTACAACCCTTTGGACTATGTGCCTGTACCATTTATATTCATCGTTAAACCAGCAAAAGTGGATTCGGACATGCCCTAAGTGCACCTGCATGCACTTCAGACCATGTGCTTATTTAGTTAAAATAGGGCCTATAGTGTCAGAATATAAATAATAAAGAAGTCATTTACAAATGCAATAAGACTTTTCTTCTCAGAGCTGCGAGTTAACATCTTATATTTGACTTTTTTAGTACGTTGATATTTTGCAACTCTGAATTTATCTGACAAAAATTGCTTTTGAAGAATTGCTTTTTTTCACCACAAAAATAAAATATTAAAATAAAGTAATGTGACTTTTAATCACACAATTCAGACATTTTTTCTAGCATTTGCGTGTTTATATCAAAAAATTATTGACTTTTCTTCTGAGATTTGTGAGTTTACAGCATATCTCCCAATTGCAAGTTACAAACTCATACGTGCAAATCTGACTCTTTTTCTCAGAACTACAATTTTAGTTTAGTTTGATTTTCTTCCTATTCTGATTATCTCACAATAGTAAGACAAAAATTACCTTAAAGTACCATATTTATTTATTTATTTGATTCCCTAGCAGAAATGAGCTTCCATTTAAAACTGTCTTATTGCTATAGGCTATTATTATTTCAGACAAAGTTCAGTTTGACTCTGTATCAACACAAACTAGCATGTTAGCATTCTACATTCTGCTAATGTGGTCTGGTGGTCTCTATCATGCTTAATTGATTATAAAAGTAACAAAATGTTCAACGAGTTCGCACCCTAAGTATGAGAAACAGTAATGGTGATCTTAACAACAACCACTAATAACAGAAGTCTTCATAAACAGAAAGATCAGATGTGTGTAAAGTTTAAAACATCTAAAACATAAGATGCTAAATGTTTAGATATCATGTTTGATTAATAAAGGCATTTCTGTAGCTAAAACATTCAAGTGTGTGTTAATCACAGCAGTTTAACTTTCATTTAAATCAGTCTTTGTTTCAGCATGTTAAATTGTTTCTTCCTTCCATGTTATTGTAGATATTATTCCCTCCAAATCTGATGTTTATTATGAAGAGCCTCTGGCCAGGCTTTAAGGTTCAGTTGTAAAACACATAGAAACATTTTAATTAGTAGCCTCTGCAATTCTGCTAATGATTACCTTTGGAATTATAGTCATTTTGCTTCTTTTTTGATCTTTGTGCACCAAATGCTTGTTTCCATGTCTAGATGAACTAAAGTATGGTAAAACTACTCAAAACTTTTACAGGGGGTCTTTAGCCAGCAAAATGATACCTCCAAAACGAGCACTAGCACAGGAACTAGTGAGCCATTGAAGCGTGTTACAGAGAGGTGATAAACACAAGGGTATGTTTATAATTAGTGTAAAGTGTGTGTGTTTGAACTTTGAGAGCATCTGTGTGAAGCCATTGCGTTTTCATGTTTCAGACATGCTCTAAGTGATCTCTTCTGGCTAAACAAATGACTTGTCTTTCCGAAATGTTTCTGAACACTTCATAACACTGTGCAATGTTGCATTTTCAGCCTTGCCACATGGGTCACTATAGATAACAATGGTGTAAATGTCCAAAAATCTAATACTTTTAATAATTAAGTAACATATAATTATAATAATTAAACAACATATACTGTATGCTGCTTGCTTAAAAATGCTTATGCCTTACCAAGGCTGCATTGCAGTGGTGTAGGAAGTCAGCCCCGGGCCCATATGCAAACAATTTGTACGGGCCTCCCCAAATGATATGGGCGCCAACTCACTCAACTCACTTGTTTTTAAGTTCATTCATTGCATGCAAGCCACCCAATATCGCAATAAGCTTTGTGTGTTTTTTATTATTATTATAAAACTCTCAAAAAAGAGAGTCTCATCTTTCTGTACATTTGAGATCAAATACAAACAATAAATGTGTTTAGTGCTCTTTTATTTGTATTGAGGTAACTACATTCGCCTCAGTTCAAGCTGCATTGAAATCAATGATATTTTCCTCTTTAATATTTGCATCATGAAATAAACATGTATAAATATTTGAATGCATATTGAAAAAAAAATCAGAACAATTTATACAAAGGATTGTCTCGTGAAATCGATAAATTAGAGCACTCTAGATTAGAACTCTAATCAAACAGGTTTGGGTGTGTTTGATTAGAGTTTGAGCTGAACTTTGCAGGACAGTCGATCGCCAGGAGCAGGGTTGGTCACCCCTGAATTAGAGTTTCAAAAATATCTATAACATCTAACATCTACTGATGCTCTGAATCACAACATCAGAACCAATCAGATCACTGCACAAATCAAACAGAGTTACATCACTCACTGGCAAACCCAAACTCAACAACAGAGTAAAATGCAATGCTATCTGTCCCTAAAGAGAGAGTACAGTATGGCAGAGTATCAGTTCACAGTGTCAGATAAGAAACTGAGAAGCACGTTGACCAGATACAGACTCAGCGGACACAAGCTGATGATAGAGACGAGCAGACACAGACAAACATGACTGCCCCCGGAGCAGAGATTGTGTTCACACTGTGACCTGAATCAGATGGAAACAGAACTGCACTTCCTAACAGAGTGCTCCAAATACACAGATATACAAACAGTGTTCTACGACAAAATACAGCAGATCCATCCCACATTTACAACTCTTCCAGACCAGGAGAAACTAGCGTATCTGCTCGGAGAACACAAGACCTGCAGTGTGTTTGCTGCTCAATATGTGTCTCTCTGTCGCCATAGAAGAGAAGACACTCCACCTGCCCTGAGCTGATGTTTCCAGGACATGTAGATTTATTATGCCATATTACTCCATTGTATTACTTAAATGTATATTTTGCCTCTGTAAATCTAATACTTTATCTTATTTAATTTTAATTCTAACATATACAACGGTTTTGCCGATTAATCAGGACAAATAGTCGATTGCTGAAATGATTAGTGTTTTCCGAAAATCCATATTGGTTTTCCTTATTGCTTTTCCGGGTTGCGTCAGTTGCTGTAGCAGCTGAGGGTGTTCTGCTGTCTTTATACTGTACAAGAACAGCTTCTAGAAGTGAATCACTGATGCCCTGAGCTGATTGTTTTGACATGCGGCTGCGCACAGCACAGAGCAGGATAATTCAGATGCGGAAGATCGACAACGAAACCGTACATGTGTCGCGATATACCGGTATTGACGATAACCGTGATATTTACAGAAACAATAATCGATATCGTGTTAATTTAGTGTGTGACGATATACCGGTATTGACGATAACCGTGATATTTAAAGCACCGATAATCGATATCGTGTTAATTTAGTGTGTGACGATATACCGGTATTGACGATAACCGTGATATTTAAAGCAACAATAATCGATATCGTGTTAATTTAGTGTGTGACGATATACCGGTATTGACGATAACCATGATATTTAATGCAACAATAATCGATATCGTGTTAATTTAGTGTGTGACGATATACCGGTATTGACGATAACCGTGATATTTAAAGCACCGATAATCGATATCGTGTTAATTTAGTGTGTGACGATATACCGGTATTGACGATAACCGTGATATTTAAAGCAACAATAATCGATATCGTGTTAATTTAGTGTGTGACGATATACCGGTATTGACGATAACCGTGATATTTAAAGCACCGATAATCGATATCGTGTTAATTTAGTGTGTGACGATATACCGGTATTGACGATAACCGTGATATTTAAAGCAACAATAATCGATATCGTGTTAATTTAGTGTGTGACGATATACCGGTATTGACGATAAAAGAATAATCGATATCGTGTTAATTT
>QVTF01025047.1:37500-40000 GCA_003573665.1 Oxygymnocypris stewartii | reverse complement strand
GTGTGTGTGTGTGTGAGTGAGTGAGTGAGTGAGTGTGTGAGTGAGTGAGAGAACTAGTGTGAGCGAGTGTGTGGGCATGAGTGTGTGCACTAGTGTGAGTGTGTGAGGGTGCACTAGTGTGAGGGAGTGAGCGTGAGTGAGTGTGCACTAGTGTGAGGGAGTGAGTGTGTGAGGGTGCACTAGTGTGTGTAAGCATGAGTGAGTGTGCACTAGTGAAAGTGAGTGTGTGAGCGTGAGTGAGGATGCATTAGTGTGAGTAAGTGTGTGAGCATGTGTGAGGGTGCACTAGTGTGTGTGAGTGAGTGAGTGTGTGAGGGTGCACTAGTGTGAGTGAGTGAACTAGTGTGAGTAAGTGTGTGAGCATGTGTGAGGGTGCACTAGTGTGAGTGAGTGAGTGTGTGAGGGTGCACTAGTGTGAGTGAGTGAACTAGTGTGAGTGAGTGTGTGAGCGTGAGTGAGGGTGAACTAGTGTGAGTGAGTGTGTGAGCATGAGTGAGGGTGCATTAGTGTGAGTGAGTGTGTGAGCATGAGTGAGGGTGCATTAGTGTGAGTGAGTGTGTGAGCATGAGTGAGGGTGCACTAGTGTGTGTGAGCGTGAGTGAGTGTGCACTAGTGTGAGTGAGTGTGTGAGCATGAGTGAGGGTGCATTAGTGTGAGTGAGGGAGTGAGCATGTGTGAGAGTGTGTGTGAGTCAGTGTGAGTGAATTTGAGTGTGTATGAGTTAGTGTGTTCACCTGCATTCTGTCAGTTTGTGTGTGTGTGTTCACCTGCGTTCTGTCAGTGTGTGCGTGTGTGTGTGTGTTCACCTGCGTTCTGTCAGTGTGTGTATGTGTGTGTGTTCACCTGCGTTCTGTCAGTGTGTGTATGTGTGTGTGTTCACCTGCGTTCTGTCAGTGCATTGTGACTGAAGTGTAGGATGAGTTGATGAAGAGGGTCCGGCTGAGTGTTTGTGATCTCCTCCTCCTCTTCATCAGTCTTCGGCTGCGTCTTCTTCTCACACACACACACACACACACACACATGACACACTTCACTCATGTTCAATATCAACTATGATCCATCAGCATATCTCTCATGTCTCTCACTGATCAGCCGTCTGTGAATCCGCTCATCTCAGCCTGTATCAGTGATGATATCTATATATGTTATGGTGACGTGCACAAAACACCGTTACAGTAAAGTACTGTGGTGATACCATGGTACAGTAAGGCTGTCAGACGGTGAAACCATGGTACATTAATATATACATGATTACATGGTGCATCATACCACAGTACATGGTTCCCAAACTGGGGTTCATGAGCTGATGAAAACTAATAATTAATTAATAAAAATGTACAATTAAAATATCTTTTATCTAAAAAATATATATTTGAACTGTAAATGTTTATGATTTAATTATCAGTAAGTGTTTTATTTGGATAAAAATAATGTAAATCAAAATAAAACTACAAATTAAAACAAGTAATTTTAAAATAAAAACAATCATATTAAAACTAAATGTTTTAATTTAAAATGGTTATTTTGCATACCATTTGCCATTTTTATTGAATAATTTGTGATTTGATTGTTTTATTAAAAAATGTATTAATATAATTCAAGAATCAAAATAAACATAAAAAGGTACAGTTAAAATAAATAATTAAATTCAAATAAAACACCAACTAAAAATTATTTATTTGCATGTCATGTGACCATTGAGAGAACCTTGAACATGCAAACGTCTTGTTAAAAAATTTAAATATTCTCTTAAAATCTCAAAGGGACTTAAGTAAATGTTTTGGGTCAAACGTGTTGCACTAGTACACGTGAGGAAGGATGGTCATGCAGCACTACTGTACTGTCATTCATGCAGTAGATAAAGCATTAGTACGCTGAACAGGACCAGCATGCATCAGGGCAGGAAATAAAGACCTGAACAGGAAGAGGAAACACCACAGTTTGACTCTCTGGAGCATTTATGGATAGATAATTACAGAGATTGCACTAAAATGCATTATTATTTGCCATTTTGTAGTATAGGTATGATCAGTGTGTTCACACTGACAAATATAAATATAAGATGAAATTTTTTTTAACTTTTACAGTAAGTTGCATTTAAATACTTATTATATTAATATTATAATACTCTCTCTCTCTCTCTCTCTCTCTCTCTCTCTCTCTATATATATATATATTGTGAGTGTGATATTATATATTAAAAAATGTTCTAATAATAACAAAAATAACTATCAAAAATGATAAAAGCACATAACTAAATTACTAAAACTAAATTAAATAAAAATAAGTAAATTGCATTATGACATTTTTTAAATATAATACTATATAAATAATACTAAATCAACCAAAAAAAAAATAAAAAAGAAAAGTGTGCAAATAATGTAAAAAAATAATATATATTTTTTTAAATAAAACATTCACTTAAAATTTTTAAAATTAAAAAGATGTATTTATTTATATTTTACATTATTTAAATATTAGCGTTTTATTTTTACTGTAT
>QVTF01025047.1:30000-32500 GCA_003573665.1 Oxygymnocypris stewartii | reverse complement strand
ACTGTATTTTCATTAACTAACATTAACAAAGATGAATAAATACTGTAATAAATGTATTGTTCATTATATGTGTTAGTTAATACATTAACTAACGGAACCTTATTGTAAAGTGTTACCCAACAAGATAAAAATGTCAAATGTACATGAAAATCTAAAACTAGACTAATATGACGTTCCTCGTGTTTCGAGACTCAGAAGAGCTGCTTCGCTCGTTCTCTGATGAATCCTGACCAGAGTAAGTGGCAGTAAAACGCTCATGCTGTGAGACACACGTGACCAGAGCTCATGCAGCTCACTGTACCTTGGGGAGGAATGACTGTGCATGAAGGAGAGAGACAGAACAAGAGTTAGAGAAGACATGCATGAAGGAAATATTCCATCACTGATCAAACGCATTGATTATCTGAGCCCAACTACTCCATCCAGGACGGAGCGTACTTCGAGAGACTGTGAGAGTTATTCAATGCATTCGGTTATAAACGTGTGTTTCATGAGTGATTGAATCAAAAGCTATATCAAAAATTATTATGCAAAAAAAATAAAAAATAAAAAAAATAAACCAATATAAAATTAAATTAAAAGCAAATAATTCCTGAACAAAATATATTTCTTTATCAAATACAACAATTAAAATATAATATTTAAAACAAAATGTCAAAATTCGAAATCAAATAAAAAAAAATGTTACATCAAAATAAAAATATTAAAATCTATGTCAAACAATAATAACATTAAAAAAACTTTAAATAAAAATAAAAATTAATTAAAAACAAATAATTCCTGAACAAAAATATTTTTTAACCAAAGAAAACTAAAATATAATATTAAAAAATTCGAAATAAATAAAATAAAAAAAAATGTTTTAATCAAAATCAAAACTATTAAATCAATGTCTAAAAATAATAACAATAAAAATTTTTTTTATCAAAATGAAATGAAATCAAAATCAAATCATTCCTGAGCAAAATAAATGTTCTTATAAAATAAAACAATTAAAATATAAAATAAAATAAAAATGTCAAAATTCGAAATAAATCAAATAAAAATAGTTAAATAAAAATATTAAATCAATGTCAAACAATAATAACAATAATAAAACTAAATAAATAATTTTTTCAATCATACATATCTAAAATTACAATTAACTATTTTAAAATGAAAACCAAATAAAAATAAAATCATTAAAAATGCAAATAAATTAAAAGCTAATAATTAAATTAAATTATGTTAATATAGCTTTGCATTAATAAATACATGCATTTAGTGAATCTGAAAATGTGCGACAGGTTTCATTTGTTCTCCTGTGAAAACAAACCCAACAGTGACGGAGGTTTAATGAGCGTTAGTAATTAATGACAGCTTTAGTGTGCATTTATGACAGATCTGAATCTCAAGCAGCTCGTTTATCGATATCCTTCTGTAATCAGACGCACACTAACGATCAAAAGACCCGTCAAACCTAATGCTCTTCTGGCAGATACAGTACAAATACAGCTGTTTTGGATATGAATATCGGTCCAGATGTAACTGTATCATTCTGATACTCGTGTACGTGTTTATGTCACGTGGGTAACCTGAGCTCGTTCTCACTCGTACCTTCGCCAGCTTGGTTTTACTGTCGCCGGTGAGGAACGAGAGGTTGTTGATCTCGTTCTGAACCACAAAGTTCTGCTCTTCCCTCTTGAAGTTCTGCAGAGAGACACAGACGAGCGTCTGGTTACGAGAGCAATGCTGCGGTGGATGGAAATGTGACGCGGTGCTCTCTTTAACGAGATGCTCTTACGTGTGATTTACACCAGAGGATGAAGATCTCTGCCACCATCCTGAAGAGCTCATTAGAACCCGCATCCGGCTCCTTCAGCCAGCGAGACCTGCGAGATCAGAGTCACATCTGATACGGCACGCTTCACTAAGAAAACCATCGTTAATGATCCAATCCTACGACAATGTGTCACATTAAACCAAATACAAATTAAAAAATATATGTATTTTAATTAAATCATAATGTAAATAAAACTATCAAAATAACTAAATTATTTAAATCAATGTTTAATAAAAACAAATAATATAATAATAAATACAATGCAAATAAATAAAACATCAAAATAGAAGACTAATAATTAAATAGTTAAATATTTTTTTATTAATAATAATTAAGAATATTTTTTTTAAATTACAATGTTAAATATATAAATATATATATAAATAATTAAATCATATGTCAATAAAAATATTATTAATAAAATAATAATAATAGTATTAATATTAATAATAATATTATTAATAATAAAACTATCAAAATAACAAACGTATTTAAATAAATGTTTAATAAAAACAAATAATATAATAATAAATACATTGCAAATAAACAAATCAAAATAGAAGACTAATAATTAAATAATGTTAAATTAAAATAATTGTTAAATTAACTATTATTTTATTTATCATAATGTTAAACAAATATTTATATATATTAAAAATGATAATAATTAAATCCTAT
>QVTF01025047.1:22500-25000 GCA_003573665.1 Oxygymnocypris stewartii | reverse complement strand
TTCGGGTCGTTTTGACTATGGAGCGCCAATTAGTGTCAAAAATACTTTCTGAAATATTATCTGTGGAGTTACATAAGTGTCAAAAATACTTTCTGAAATATTATCTGTGGAGTTACATTAGTGTCAAAAATACTTTCTGAAATATTGTCTGTGTAGTTACATTAGTGTCAAAAATACTTTCTGAAATATTGTCCGTGTAGTTACATTAGTGTCAAAAATACTTTCTGAAATATTATCTGTGGTGTTACATTAGTGTCAAAAATACTTTCTGAAATATTATCTGTGGAGTTACATTAGTGTCAAAAATACTTTCTGAAATATTATCTGTGGAGTTACATTAGTGTCAAAAATACTTTCTGAAATATTGTCCGTGTAGTTACATTAGTGTCAAAAATACTTTCTGAAATATTATCTGTGGTGTTACATTAGTGTCAAAAATACTTTCTGAAATATTATCTGTGGTGTTACATTAGTGTCAAAAATACTTTCTGAAATATTATCTGTGTAGTTAAAACAATGTCAAAAAACATTCTGAAAAATTATCTGGAGTTACATTAGTGTCAAAAATACTTTCTGAAATATTATCTGTGGTGTTACATTAGTGTCAAAAATACTTTCTGAAATATTATCTGTGTAGTTACATTAGTGTCAAAAATACTTTCTGAAATATTATCTGTGTAGTTAAAACAATGTCAAAAAACATTCTGAAAAATTATCTGGAGTTACATTAGTGTCAAAAATACTTTCTGAAAAAATATCTGTGTAGTTACATTAGTGTCAAAAATACTTTCTGAAATATTATCTGTGTAGTTACATTAGTGTCAAAAATACTTTCTGAAATATTATCTGTGTAGTTACATTAGTGTCAAAAATACTTTCTGAAATATTATCTGTGGAGTTACATTAGTGTCAAAAATACTTTCTGAAATATTATCTGTGTAGTTAAAACAATGTCAAAAAAACATTCTGAAAAATTATCTGGAGTTACATTAGTGTCAAAAATACTTTCTGAAAAATTATCTGGAGTTACATTAGTGTCAAAAATACTTTCTGAAATATTATCTGTGGAGTTACATTAGTGTCAAAAATACTTTCTGAAAAATTATCTGGAGTTACATTAGTGTCAAAAATACTTTCTGAAATATTATCTGTGGAGTTACATTAGTGTCAAAAATACTTTCTGAAAAATTATTTGTGGAGTTACATTAGTGTCAAAAATACTTTCTGAAATATTATCTGTGTAGTTAAAACAATGTCAAAAAACATTCTGAAAAATGATCTGGAGTTACATTAGTGTCAAAAATACTTTCTGAAATATTATCTGTGGAGTTACATTAGTGTCAAAAATACTTTCTGAAATATTGTCCGTGTAGTTACATTAGTGTCAAAAATACTTTCTGAAATATTATCTGTGGTGTTACATTAGTGTCAAAAATACTTTCTGAAATATTATCTGTGGTGTTACATTAGTGTCAAAAATACTTTCTGAAATATTATCTGTGTAGTTAAAACAATGTCAAAAAACATTCTGAAAAATTATCTGGAGTTACATTAGTGTCAAAAATACTTTCTGAAATATTATCTGTGGTGTTACATTAGTGTCAAAAATACTTTCTGAAATATTATCTGTGTAGTTACATTAGTGTCAAAAATACTTTCTGAAATATTATCTGTGTAGTTAAAACAATGTCAAAAAACATTCTGAAAAATTATCTGGAGTTACATTAGTGTCAAAAATACTTTCTGAAAAAATATCTGTGTAGTTACATTAGTGTCAAAAATACTTTCTGAAATATTATCTGTGTAGTTACATTAGTGTCAAAAATACTTTCTGAAATATTATCTGTGTAGTTACATTAGTGTCAAAAATACTTTCTGAAATATTATCTGTGGAGTTACATTAGTGTCAAAAATACTTTCTGAAATATTATCTGTGTAGTTAAAACAATGTCAAAAAAACATTCTGAAAAATTATCTGGAGTTACATTAGTGTCAAAAATACTTTCTGAAAAATTATCTGGAGTTACATTAGTGTCAAAAATACTTTCTGAAATATTATCTGTGGAGTTACATTAGTGTCAAAAATACTTTCTGAAAAATTATCTGGAGTTACATTAGTGTCAAAAATACTTTCTGAAATATTATCTGTGGAGTTACATTAGTGTCAAAAATACTTTCTGAAAAATTATTTGTGGAGTTACATTAGTGTCAAAAATACTTTCTGAAATATTATCTGTGTAGTTAAAACAATGTCAAAAAACATTCTGAAAAATGATCTGGAGTTACATTAGTGTCAAAAATACTTTCTGAAAAATTATCTGTCGAGTTACAATAGTTTCAAAAATACTTTCTAAAAAATTATCTGTGGAGTATCTGGGGTAAATGCAGTAACAACATGGTAACATTTAATACTTTTCCCACATTCACTCATTAATAAGAAGCTGATGATCACACACGGTATGGTTTTAGTAGAATAATATTAAGTTATGACTGTTTTATA
>QVTF01025047.1:5000-15000 GCA_003573665.1 Oxygymnocypris stewartii | reverse complement strand
CAATTAATGATTTTTGACAGCACATTGAAGCTTTGAAAATAACTATAAATACCCCCCCCCCCCCCCCCCCAAAAAAAGATGCAGTATTAACCCTAACATTTAATTATATTTATATGAGTTGTAAAAATTCAGAAAATCTTTTAGAGCTTATGATTTGTTTAAAAATAAAACATATTACACATTAATGAATAAATCAGTATATATATGATTATTTAATTTACAAGCATCATGTTTGTGATTTTTTCTACAGTTTCTGACCATTAAATCAAAACCTACTCATTATTTTATGACATCAATTATTGCTTTATTTAATCGGAAACAGTCTAAATGTTATTTGTGTAGGCTATTTTACTTTTAATTAAATTAGAAGCCAACAGCGCCCCCTACAGATTAAAAAAAGAGCGGGCATTAGGACCCGGGGAGGCTATTACAGCTATTGCGGAACGACCACAAGTAGATTATTTCTAGGGATAGTCAATCAAATATAATTAGATGATCTAGTTGTATATGTATTAAAATGAGGTTTTAGCAACTTTTGAAGATATTCCATATTCCAGCAGAATGTTTATAATAAAAATATACCAGTGAATTTACCGTCTTGTATGCAATGATGTCCAATTCATAAGCGAATATAATTCATAATCATGCGTTCTGTAAGGTGCATTAGTAATCAGTCTAATTGCGGCATGATAAAATACATCTAATTGCTCCAAAACACCTTTACGTGCATTTCTATATACCACATCATAATCAAACAGCAGTTTCAACGAGATACTTCTCGGCTGACGTAGTAAACACAGATCTATTTGGAAAGTCTAGATTTAACCTTCTTCTGGAGATTAGTTATGTGGATGGTGAAAGTTATCAAGCCAGATTCAGAGATGTTTATATGAAGATACTACCTCTGAAGTTGCACCGCATGATTCTGTTTTGTACCTTTTCTGTCAGGGATTTGTAGGATCTCAGCACCGGGTGAGTTTTGGCTTTCTCGTCGATGTTTTCTCCGTGTTTCCAGCCCAGAAGCACCTGAACACAGACGAGGAACATCTCACGTTTACCCGACTGACAGCGAACGCTTGCTCAGTTTATCCTCTGAAGCCGCTCAGCGTGGTGACAATCTCATGCATATATTAGTGCTGTCAAGCGATTAATCACATCCACAATTAAAGTTTTGTTTGCATTATACGTGTGTGTACTGTGTATATTTATTATGTATATAAATGCACACACATGCAGTATTTATTTTGAAAATATTTATATGTATATATTTATATTATATATAAATATGTTTGTGACCTTGGAGCACAAAACCAGTCATAAGTGTCAATATTTTCGAATTGAGATTTATGCATCATCTGAAAGCTGAATAAATAATATTTCCATTGATGTATGGTTTGTTATGATTAGCAATATTTGTAAATCTGGAATCTGAGGGTGCAAAAAAATCGAAATATTGAGAAAATCATCTTTAAAGTTGTTCAAATGAAGTTCTTAGCAATGTGCATATTACTAATCAAAAATTTAGTTTTGATATATTTACGGTAGGAAATGTACTAAATATCTTATTGGAACATGATCTTAATATCCTAATGATTTTTGGCATAACAGAACAATGTATAATTTGACTCATACAATGTATTGTTGGCTATTGCTACAAATATACCCGTGCTGCTTATGACTGCGTCTGTGCTCCAGGGACACATTTTGACCGCACTAATATTTAATGATTCGTTGGCTGTTGAGTCCAGCAGCTGACGAGGGTTTATTTCTCTCACCTTCTCAGCAGCCCATTTCTCATGACAGTGTTCGGCGTATTTGTTTGCGACGCACTCCAGCTTCTCCGGCAGGCAGATGCTACGAGAAGGAAAACCGGAACGGCAATCAGTTCATCTCAGACGTGTTTCAGTCCATACATAATCATACGATATTAATATTCATCATGATATTCATTAGTGGGGAACGTAACGCTTTCCACGTGTTTGTTAGAGCTTGAGAATGAATGTGAACTTGTTTGTTCACAATTAAAATCCTTTTAAATGTTTTTGATGGAAAAAAAACCTGACTCTATGACATTATTATAAAATATGCAGAGCTATCAACATAAATGGAATCACAATCTCATTGTGATATGGATTACTGCTCAGCCCTGGATCAAACGGAGTTTTTCTGACGTACTTGGCTGTGTTTATGGGCCTGGGGTCGAAGTTTCCCTGCGTGTCCACAGACACCTGTTTCTCCAGCGTGGTGCTGAGCGTGGAGTCGATGTAGTCCGGCGGTAGAGCTCCGGCGATGGCGCTCAGACACGGCATGGCCATCTTAAACAGATCCTGCTCGTACTTCTGCAAGCATTCAGAGAGTCCAAGGCAAAGATAAGTGCTCAAACGCTGAGGTCGGGAAGATGTGTTTAATGTTTGTGAAAGAAGTCTCTTCTCACCAGTGCTGCATTTATTTGATCAAAATACAGTAAAAATAATTAATATTTTTATATCTAAAAAAGCAGTTTTCTATGTGATATGTATTCAACTGGAATTTATTTATTTGATGCGCTGCTGAATTTTCAGCATCATTACTCCACTGTTTTCAGAGTCACATGATCTTCAGAAAAAAGTCTAATTTGCTGATTTGCTGCTCATGAAAGAAATTATTTTCTAGTAAGTCTAAAATATTTGATCGGCTATAAATTAGTAAAAAGTACAATCTTTATCTAACAAATCATGAAAAACTGCAAAGGTTCATGGAAATTAATCATTTTTATTTTTATAACGAATAAACTTTTTTTCTAGTTATGTCTCAGTCTGAAATATTGTAAAGCTATAAATTGTGAGGAATTATTTAAAATGAAACGATTTTTGAATGCTGCATTTATTTGATCAAAAATACTGTAAAAACAGGAAAACAATAACATTAAAATAACAGTTTTATGTGTGAATATGTTGTATAAAATGTAATTTACTGCTGATGTCTTCACCTTCTGAGAAAGAGAGTCGAAGATTCCCCAGAAGATCTTCTTGGTGAGCAGCAGCTCCTCCTCAGACGCCTGACCATAACTCCCCCATCCGGACGGCAGACAGTAATACTTCCAGTTCTGCTCGTAATGATTCGTCAACAGCTGCGAAACACACGTGTGACATTCAGGGAGTGTTCTCATATACAAACACTTGATCTGTGTGTCATCAAGTAATGAGCTTCACAGAAACATCCGCTATTCAAATATTATTTAAATATGAATTACACAACAGTGCATGTATTCATGACGAGCAACGAGACAAACTACATTAACAAGTCATTAATGGACACTAGACGATGAACATCTGCAGCAAAAGAGCCCTAAAAGAAGCAGCGATGCATAAAAACACCCACTGCTGATGAGAGAGGGGGTGTGGTTAAGAAGGGGGTGGGGTCTGTGAAGAATGGCATGATGAATATGGGAGTGGCTCAAAGAGAAGGGGCGGAGTCAAACTACAGAATTATGGAAGGAAAAAGCTGTGATGCAGTGAAGAAAACTCTTCTTCTGTCCGAGTATACGAACACAATCTCTGTCACGTAATCGTGAGACGTGTGAGCGCTCTTTACCTTCAGAGGCATCTGACAGTATCAGACAACAACGGCACGTCAAACACCAACCGACGCAGCAGATGCTGGAGCATGGAGGGCCTGAGGTACCTGAACACAACACAAAACGAGCTCATAGCGATAGCGATAACTATAACGATAATTACAGCGATGAATATAGTGCTAAACTATGATGATGACTACAGCAATAACTATAATTATAACTATAGCAATAATTATACCGATAATTATAGCTATACCGATAACTAAAGCGATAACTTTAACATAATTATAAGCAATAATTACAAGCGATTGACTATAGTGATAACTATAATGATAACTATAGCAATAATTACAACGATAACTATAATGATAATTACAGCGATGACTATAGTGATAACTATAATGATAACTATAGCAATAATTACAACGATAACTATAATGATAATTACAGTAATGACTATAGTGCTAACTATGATGATGACTACAGCAATAACTATAATGATAATTACAGTGATGACTATAGTGCTAACTATGATGATGACTAAAGCAATAATTATACCGATAATTACAGTAATGACTATAGTGATAACTATAATGATAACTAAAGCAATAATTATACCGATAATTACAGTAATGACTATAGTGATAACTATAATGATAACTATAGCAATAATTACAACGATGAACTATAATTATAAGTACATATGACTATAGTGCTAACTATAATGATAACTAAAGCAATAATTATACCGATAATTACAGTAATGACTATAGTGATAACTATAATGATAACTAAAGCAATAATTATAACCGATAATTACAGTAATGACTATAGTGATAACTATAATGATAACTAAAGCAATTATACCGATAATTACAGTAATGACTATAGTGATAACTATAATGATAGCTATACCGATAATTACATCAGTGACTACAATGATAAATGACTATAGCGATAACTATAACGATAACTATACTGATAATTACAGTGATGACTATATTGATAACTATAAGAATAATTATAATGATAGCTGCAGCAATATTTACATCAGTGACTACAATGATAAAAATAACAATTACAGCAATGACTATAGCGATAACTATAGCAATAACTGCAACAATAACTATACCGATAATTACAGCGGTGACTGTTGCGATAACTATAGCAATAAATATAACGGTAAATAAAATTATAACTATTAATGATAACAATAAGAGTAATGATAAAATCTATAATGACATTTTTTTTTCCATTTCCAATGATATCATTCCTCTGTGTCGTTTATAGTTATAGTTGATGTTATTAAAAGTGTATGATAAAAAGTGATCCTCTTTGTTGTGAAGGGGTCTTAAGTTAATTTAAGTGCAGTTGATCAGAGCTCGTTACTGTATGATAACGAGCAGTGGTTCTCACTTGCAGATGGCCAACAGACACTCCTCGATGGCGTCTCGCTGGGCTTTGGTGAGCGAGCAGCCCTTGGACAGGCAGTAGATGGTGTAGAGCGTGGAGTCGATGAGCGCGGCGTGATGCTCTGTCCCGGAGAAGTGAGGAGCGCAGCGGGTCAGCAGAGGCAGCACGGCCCGAACCGATGTACCTGTTCATAGCCAGAGCCGTTTCTGTGGTGCGCAAAGCCTCCTGGGAACGAACAGAGCACCACAGATGAATCAAAAGGACTCACTCTGTAAATGATTCATCACATCTGTTTTGGTGATTTTTAGTGCATGTTTGAAGTCAGTTCACACAGCTGTAGAGAATTACATTCACTACCAACATTAACCACAAACAAGCACAGCACTGACTCTGTAACGTTTTGTTTGTCAAGAGTGTTTGTGCATCTGTCTTTAAAGTAAATGTGACTTGATTTGTTGATTTTTTAAATGCTTGACTCTGGCGCCTCCGTTATATTCATTTAGCAGAGCTTTTATATAAAAGGACTTACAAAAAGAAAGAAAAAGCAATTCGTCACAATTCGACATTTAACATTCAATCGTGGTCAGAAACAAGATGGTGCCTGCAAGTTTAAAAATCACACAAATCGCTTATTACAAACAAACAAAACTGAAAAAACTAAGTAAAATAAAACAAACCAAAACAACAACAAACAAGAAAATTAAAAACTAAATAAACCAAAACAAAATAAACAGCAAAACAACAAACCAAACAAAATGACAAAAACAAAACAAAACAACAAACAAACTAACCAAAACATTTACGCATTTAGCAGACGCTTTTATCCAAAGTGACTTACAGTGCATTCAGGTTATACATTTTCATTAGTTCATGTGTTCCCTGGGAATCGAACCCACAACCTTTTGCACTGCTGACGCAATGCTCTACCACTGAGCCACACAAAACAAAACAACGAGACAAAATAAAACAACAAACACAAAAGCAACTAAAAAAAAAAACAATGAGACAAAACAATGGAACAAAAAATAAGACAAACCAAAAGAACGAGTGAAAACAAAACACAAAACAAACATTTTGACCTGAATTGAATTGATCTGAATAATGACACTATCGTCTTTTGTGAAGCTGCTTTAGACCCGAAATTAAATGTATAGTTTCAGAAGTGATTAATTTTCCTACATTAACCTTGTTATTGTCCTGTGCATTACTGTGAAGCTGCTTTGAAACCATCTGTACTGTATAAAGTGCTATAGAAACAAACATGACTTTTACTGCCATAAACCCTGAATCAGATTCAGTGCATCGCAGCGATCGTGTAGAACGCTTCCCAGAGTGCACGGCTAATTTAGGAGGATCAGTCAGTGATCCCTTAAACAGACAGTATTAGTGTGTTTGAGCTCAAACATGATCTTCACTGAGCAAATGCTGACACACACACACACCCACACACACACAGAGACACACACACACACACACACACCACACACACACACACACACACACACACACACACACACAGAGACACACACACACACACACACCACACACACACACACACAACAACACACACACACACACACACACAGAGACACACACACACACACACACACAGACACACACACACACAGACAGACAGACAGACAGACACACACACACACACACACACACACACACAGCACACACACACACACGCACACACACACTCTCAAACACACTTGTTAACCATCCAATTAAGCCAGAGTATGTGTTGTGTATTTAAGCTGAATCAGCAGTTCTCACTAGAGTTATCAATATAATACGTGTCCCTGCAGCACAGACGCAGTCATAAGCAGCACAGCTATATTTGTAGCAATAGCCAACAATACATTGTATGGGTCAAGATTACACATTTTCTTTATGCCAAAAATCATTAGAATATTAAGATAATGTTCAATGAAGATATTTTGTACATTTCCTATCATAAACATAATTTTTGATTAGTAATATGCATTGCTAAGAACTTCACTTGAACAACTTTAAAGATGATTTTCTCAATATTTAGATTGTTTTGCACCAGATTTTCAAATATTGTCCGATCATAACAAGCCATACATCAATGGAAATATTATTTATTCAGCTTTTAGATAATGTAGAATTGGAAAAAATTGACCCTAATGACTGGTTTTGTAGTCCAGGGTCACATATTGAACAACTTTGTACGACATCCACGGTTCAATACACTCTTGTGAATTGCGTTTTTTTGGTTTTGCGTTGAAATTTCCGTGTTTTATTTCCGTCAGAATTGTCTGTGTGTCCGTGATTTCACGTGCTGAGATGAGGAAGCGCTTCCCTGCTTATATTTGAAAAAGCAACTCGTCGATCATCTTACCTTATAATGACTTGCAATGAGACTTTCTAAACCTGTTTTCCAACATTATAACGAGTTAAATGAAATAACTTCCTTTTGTGATCTGATGTGGCTTCTCATCACAGAATGAGGCCGAACATATATTCTATACTGTAATAAAGGCTATGTGATTAGCAATGGCTTACAAATATACTTAATGATTATGAAAATACACAATATGGCTTGAAGAACACAGATAAAGCATATTGTCGCAGCAAGTGTTTATTGTCCTTACACTTAAAACATTAACATTATTTCTTCTTTTTCTTCAGTTACAGCGATAACGATGCTTTTATCTATATTAAGGATTTCCTGGAAGGTCATCAGTTCTGTTACTTCTGTGATGCATGTGAAGTTCTGCGTGAGGGCGCCCTCTGGTGTCCAGTATGAATGAAACACGTATTACTTGTGTTTATAGCGCTTGTCAACGTGCAACTAGGGGCACCGTCTAAGTACAAAAAAAAAAATATATATATATTTATACAAAAATACTCCCTCAATAGCTACTGCACACCAGTCAACGACTCCCTGACTGCTTCATTACGTGAGAATGTATACTCATGGGTTCAACCATTTCTCAGGAGCTGTAATATCACATGAAAATATGAAGTAATATCACATAAAAAGGATTAAAAATCGAATAACACCATTTCCTTCAATACACCAATATCAATAGCATAATATACCATAATTTCAATTCAACAATAATTATAGAAAGTCAAATGCACGAACTCATAAAACCGTTTCCACCCCTTTCCACTCATACTTGGTGTCTCCCACGCCCCATGAAGCAACACAGCAAAGGTATAAAACGAAGTCCTATTGGGTCTTTTACTCAGTTCAAGATGGCCGCCACTATACATGCTGATCCAGGTAATAGCCAACAGTTTATAAGAAAAACTGAAATGCCCAATAGTTCAGGTGGCCAGTCTGAACACAACGGTCTAGTTGCAGGTGTGTGTGTATGCATGTGTGTGTATGTGTGTGCATGCGTGTGCATGTGTGTGTATGTGTGTGCATGTGTGTGTGTGCATGCGTGTGCATGTGTGTGTATGCATGTGTGTGATGTGTGTGTGCATGTGTGTGTATGTGTGTGCAGTGTGTGCATGTGTGTGTATGTGTGTGCATGTGTGTGTGTATGTGTGTGCATGCGTGTGCATGTGTGTGTATGCATGTGTGTGTATGTGTGTGCATGTGTGTGTGTGTGTATGCGTGTGCATGTGTGTATGCATGTGTGTGTATGTGTGTGCATGTGTATGCATGTGTGTGTATGTGTGTGCATGTGTGTGTATGTGTGTGCATGCGTGTGCATGTGTGTGTATGCATGTGTGTGCATGTGTGTGCATGTGTGTGTATGTGTGTGTATGTGTGTGTATGTGTGTGCATGCGTGTGCATGTGTGTGTATGCATGCGTGTGCATGTGTGTGTATGCATGTGTGTGCATGTGTATGCATGTGTGTGCATGTGTGTGTATGTGTGTGCATGCGTGTGCATGTGTGTGTATGCATGTGTGTGCATGTGTGTGCATGTGTGTGTGTGTATGTGTGTGCATGCGTGTGCATGTGTGTGTATGCATGTGTGTGTATGTGTGTGCAAGTGTGTGTGTATGTGTGTGCATGTGTGTGCATGTGTGTGTATAATTCATCTCTCCACTAACACATCAAGGTAAATAAAGAGTTTTTTAAAACCCAAGTATGTGTTCATGTCTTAAGTGAGAGGGAACAGAGGGCAGCTCTGTGACAGTCCATCCTATTTTGGGTAAATACCTGAAAAATTATTCCTCTCTCAAAATAAATTTTAAGTAGATATAATAATCCACTTTTTTTTTCCAGTGTACAGAAGTTTACAGGAGTTTTTAGTTGTTGCAAAAACACTGATGTGTCAAAACAATAAGAACCGAACCGAAAACTATATGTATAGAGAATGAGATATTAAACACACTGCCTCTCACTCAATAAAAGAATCGCATTTCGGTGTGTTTTTGAAAAAGTTGATGTTGTTGGTTTAATAATTAACATTACCTTCTTTGCTAGAATGACTCTCACTAGACTTGTGAATGAGCAGAACTTGAACAGGGCACTTTCTTAAAGTGTCTTAATGTACCAAGATAGTGATAAAGACAAAATTGTAAAGCATACTATGTGCAGATACGCAGCTCAAAATGGTTTATTTACGTTAAGAACACACTTAATGCACAGAGACAGTCATAATAATAGACTTTCTAATAAATCATAATATGTGCCGAAAAACAGATGAGCCCAAAATATGACATTAAATATCTTAATCCATAAGCGCTTTCTACATTGCGGTTTTCTAAAGGGAGGAAAACGCTTTGTTTGAACATGTCGCGGCTGTTGTAAAACCGTTCACACGCTCCTAATGATTACATGTTGCTTGTCATTTGTTGACATAAATATAAAAAGTACAGTGAGACTCGCTGAATGTGACCCACAATCTCTGATTGAACACTTTTATTTGGATAATTTAATATGACAGCGAGCGTCCAGCGGGGTGACACGTCTTCACGGTAATCAGATCAACATTGTTAATTAAATTCTACAAATCCTAAGAGGAAAGAAGAATCTAATTATCATGCATTGTGATAAATCAGCTTCTCTTCCATGAAACGATACAATGAGGAATTA